>CM064901.1:21274953-21617453 GCA_030347415.2 Decapterus maruadsi | reverse complement strand
GGATTAATCTTGTAACAAACTTTTTATGTTCACGTTCAGTGTTTGAACCAAAGCACATCGAGCCAAAGTGTTGAAAGCATCTCCTGTGAGTCTGCTCCTCAGTTCCCATCAGCCACTGTCTCCAGCATGTTCTTGCTCTTCCCCTCATCTCCCCAGACCAAAACTTCCCAAGCTGTCCAGCAGATGTCCTCAGATTTTCCCAGATCTGATTGTCCCACACACCCACACACCTGTTCTTCCCTCACCTGCACCTCAGTCCCTAAACAGCCTTGCACTACATAAACCCATTTGCTTCCCTTTTTCCAATGTTTTGCTGCTTAGTGCTTCCTGGCTCCTCCTTTCTGCCTGCCTTGTCTGAGTTTTGACCTTTTGCCTGTTTACTGGGCTTTGGCTCCCTGCCTGTGTATTATTGGATTTTTTTTCTGTACCTGTCTTAACTGTCTTCACTGGCTTTGACCCTTGCCTGCCTCATCATCCCCTATGCCTTTGTACCACTTTGTGTAAGTAAAATCACTGAACTTCATTAGCTGTGCTTTAGATGTCACAGTCCTATCCCATGTGTTCTTGTTACCCTGACAGCACCAGCTATCTCACATTAGTTAGCTTCCTGTTCTTTCTTTACTTCTAACTGTTACATTGTTATGTTTTGCTTGTTTAATTTTATATCAAAGACACATCTTCTGTTTTCTGTTGTATCATTTGCATGGTTGCACCACACATGGGATGCTTATGCATACAATTTACCTCAGCAATGGTGATAGCCAGGATGAGCAAGGGTGGGGGACAGTAGGTATAGCTGTCAAAGTACCACTTGCGGTCGACCTCGCGGGGCAGTGTCTCATAGGCAACGTGTCGGACCAGCCGTTGGGAGAGTCCCAGGCCGACCTCATCTCTGAGACTGCAGCCTTTCAGCTGCCTGCTCCCCTGCAGGATGGCCCTCCGGAAACTGTTGGAGCGCTTGTTACTCATCTGGAGAAGGGAGGAAGGAACGGAGGAGGAGGAAGAGGAGGAGGAGGGAGTGAGAGACAGGTCAGAGATTGTTATTCTCTATTTCATCATTTCGTCATTGTTAACACAGAAGCTTTTCACATGAATCATGCGAATTTGCGGTTTTAGTTAACACACAGTTTTTGACACTTCATTGTGTGATGAATATTCATGAACCGTCTTGATGCAACTAGAGATGAAACACTCTGGGTACAGGCCATACAAGCACACTCACGCACACACATACACACCAATTCTCCTCCGTCAAGCACTCCGCCAGACCCCTCCCACATCGCTATTGGCAACAGAATGCCTGTATCATTACCTAGCAACCACCAAACCCTTCTCCTCTCCCCTCTCTGTCAACCAAGAGTTCATTTCTAAACACATTATTTCAGTTATAGCAGATCTTTGCTTTTTACAGCTGGTGAAACGACTTCTCTCGTCTGAAACGCTGACATCTCTTTTGATTATTGCATTCATTTTCCTTATGCAGGTGTCACATTCTTCATTTTGAAACTCTCCAGACACACATACACAGGGCTCACAGCAATTAGACCACTTGACTAATTGATTAGTTCATAAACATAATATTTTGTAACTGGCATCTGTTGATCGATCAACCATTTAAATCATTTCTCAAGAAAAAATGCCAATTACTTATTGTCCAAGCCACTCAGACGGGGTGAGTGACTGAACATGGACTCATCCTTTTGGTCTATGGGAGGTCAGAGAAAAGATTCAAAATGACAGAATACGTTTTTTTTAAGTCCTATCTTTACACGCAGCTACAGAATATTGTTTGTCCCTGTATGTTCAACAGAAAACAAGTGAACGTGTTTTCATCTCTAAGTGTTTCCACCGTGCAGTGCAATTTAAACAAATGCCATAAGAAACATCTGTCCTGGCCTGAATGAGTGTTTGTGTCTATCCATAAAAAGGTGAGACAATAACATGCCATCATAAGGATGAATATGGATCAAATGCTTAAATCAATTCAAATGTCAGATTTCAAAAAGATTTAACAGCAGCTGAGACCGCCAGGAAACCATTTCTTTGCATAGATGTTTTATCGCTGCTGTCACAGTTTTCTTTCTAATTCACTGCTTTGTGCCTTTTTTATTTCACTTGCCGAGTGTTTTACAAGACTCTCCATGACAAAGCAATGACTCCCGTTGCACTTCTCTCCTTGGGTTCCTTCCCTCTCTCTCTCTGCGTCTCTCTGTCTGTCTCTTTCTTTCTGTTCGACATCTTTTTCTTTCTTTGCTCTGTTTGTGTTACTCTCCATCACCTATACCACTGTGTTTGTGTCTCTTTGCAGAAAGCCCCAATGTGCAAGAGTAGATGTGTTTTAAGAAAATAAGCTACCAAGTTATATTGTTTTCTGCAAGAGCCGAAATTGGCAAAATAGAGAAATGTAATGTGCTTTTAAAAATATAATATCTAAATATAACTGCTGCAACTTGGAAAAATTACAACTTTAAATTGCCTCAGAGATTTAAATGTGTAATTAAGCTTGAATTGATGTTTACTCAAGTATACAAAGAGACTTTATAGAAACATCCTGGTTGAACAATGACAAACTCATTTGGCAATAATGTGAAAACAAAAGCATATTTCACAAGTCATTTGAAGTTGATTTAAGTTGAAGAGATATGTAGGAAGATAAAAACAGAAAGAAAATACTTATTAGAGGGACAGATGTAAAACCAAATCATCAATATAATCTGTGTAGGAACAGTTGGCTGATGGTTCTGCCGGCACTGTTTAATGAGACTTTTAGTGTCTTTGCAGGAATCACTGTTTGGAGATAAACTTCAGAAAAAGCCAATTATTTCAGTCTTTAAGGCAGGCAAAGAGAACTGTGGGAAAATGATTACGGGTTACCATGGCCACTTCCAGACCACATACTAAAGCACATGCACACACACACACGCACACACACACGCACACACCTCCCCCAGGCAGCTATAGTCTATAAAGACAGTACATTCTTCGTGTGAAGTGACTGCAATTCCTCTCCCTTTTGCACAACACAAAAGAAAGAATGACGTTCTGTCTGTTTACCCACTGGCAAGAGGAGAAGGGAAGAAAGGAGGAGAAGGGGATAAATGGCTGTTCAGGCATCAGGAGACCATTGCACTGTTTGATTGATCGAATACACAGTCGGATGAGAGAGATATAAGTAAGAGGAAGACAGAGGAAGAAAGTAGAAGACTACCAACAAGGGTGGAAATGAGTGACCAAAATAAAGAGTAACAAGAGGAGCAGTGTAGTGGTTATCACAGAAATGCCTGGCATGTCCAAAAATAGGTGGAAACCTAAGCATTATGCTACTCCTCTGATTTCAGCCTTTCTACAAGATTTAAAACCTGGCTGTAGGAAATTAGTGAAACCATTTAGTGCTCAGATTGAAACTAGCTTGGTAACAGCAGGCAGCTAAACAGGTAAACATTACAAATGCCCAAATAATCCATCAGGGATGGGATCTCAGACCATTTGGCCAGTGTGGCACTTTGCTGGAAGACGTTGCTCTATATTGTAACAAAGTCCATGGGGTTTTTTCAGCTGGACAGTCCACAGTCATGGATATGGATGTGCACGACTGACTGACTGACTGAGTAATAAAGTTACACCACTGGTGAGCTGGCTGAATGTTATTGTTTCCCCATTGGTGTTTTCTCTCATGATGAATTGGCACAAACAGTTTCTATTACAACAGAAGGTGTTTAAAGGCAGTGTTGCCAACTTAGCACATTTGACGCCAGATCCATTTAGCTGTTTCTTTTTCAAATCCAGCCACTTTTAGGGCAAATCCGAGTTACTTTTAAAGTTGGCCGGGTGGTACAGAGCAACGGCTAAGAAATGGCTTGGAAGTGACTGCTGGTTAACATGTCGCCAGTCACTATTTCACTTGCTCTTTGTGCCAACGACAGAAATAGAAAAACACGTTAGAGAGCATCCTTACTGGGAAGATAAAATTAAGTGGATAAAGGGAGAATGGAAATATCAGACTTGATGAAATCATGAATATGAATGCTTTTAAAGTGCTTTACTTAACCCTTTGCATCCACGTGAGCGGCACCAGTCCAAGTAGTGCACAAGTTTGATGTCTGCCTAAGCTTTGCACTGACTTCAATTTCATCCCAACTCATTGCAAACAGGTTTGAGAGGGTTCAGGTCAGTCAAGTTCTTCATACAAAGATGTTCTTTGTGTTGAACCATCATGTTAAACCAGGAAACAAATGACTGCCACAAAGGGAGAAGCTTGCTGTTTAATATTATTATATCATGGGGCGGTGTTTGGCTCAGTTGGTAGAGCACCCGCCCCATGTGCAGAGGCTGTCGTCCTCGCTGCAGGTGGCCCCGGTTCGAATCCCGCGTCGGACGGCCCTATGCTGCGTGTCTTTCCCCCCCATCTCTGCCTCCCATTTCCTGTCACTATCTCTACTATCCTGTCGATTAAAGGCATAAAAAGGCCAAAAAATATACTTTAAAAAAAAAAAAAAAATATTATTATATCATTAAGATTTCTCCCATTTGGAATTAAGAAGCTGAACTGAAACCATGAAATAAAAAGATAAAAAAAAATCTATCAGGTATACATAACCCAAAACAGGACATACAGTATATGAGTGCAATTGTCAGCACAGGCACAGATCCATCATGATCATTCTATAATTTCATCCCTGTGGTGGAGAAAACGGAGCAGTTAAACCTGTTTGTTTGATATTTTGGGAAGTATAAACCTGTTACTGAGCTGGTTTCTGCCTGGGACAGTCACAGCATGATGTATGAAAAAAGAGGGAGACAGATAGATGGAATGTAGAAAGTGTAAGGCACAGACAAGGAGGAAGCAGTGGAAAATAAGATGAGAGCTCATGTAAAAGGAGAGAGACAGAGGTGAAGGTAAAAAGCGAGAGAAGATGGAAAGGAGAGGCAAAGAGAAGAGTGAGTGGTGATTTGGACGCCGACTGTGACAAAGCAGTGAGCAAGCAATTACTGACAATCACATTGATGGAGGAGCTGCGGTGCAAAGGAGAGATGGCGCAACAAATAAACCCCTCACAGTTTGTCTCTGTCTGCTCTGGCCCTCCTCCTTTCCTTCTCCCTTTTCCCCTCTCTCTCTCCTTCTCCGGGGGCAGAGCGGCTGGGGAGATAAAAATGTACCAACAGAAACCCGGTACTACCAATTTACCTGGCAGAAGAATTATAACTCTCTCTCAAGCTCCCACATTGGATTTAACCTTTGATCCTTATCTCACAGACCATTCATGTCTTCCCCGAGAAAGTCTATTATATTGCGATTACATGTGTCCCATTTCTTTAGATATTTATAAGCTTTTTCAAATACCGATAAGTCTGAATTTATATAATCTTTTCACTGAACATCAAACAAAAGTGATGTTCTTTTCAAAATGACATTACATTAACAATTAGTTACCATTATTATTAGTTAAACTGCGCATTTAATTTAACCACAAGATAAAAGGTAAAACATTTTTTTTACATTCATTTGAAAAGGAGAAAAACAGCATATATCCTGATTTAGTAGCTGGATGTGTTACATTGTCCTCCTGAACAGACTTTAACTAACAGTAATTCATTCTCAAATCCATTAGTAAACTTTCTGTCAACTAGTGACTAGTCTTTACACTAATTAATATTACCATTATCGGGGAGCCGTGTGGCACAGTGGGTTGAGCAGGAACCCCATATGCAGAGGCTATAGTCCTTGCCACAGTCAGCCCCGGTTTAAATCCCGCATCGGGTGGCCCTTAACTGCATGTTACTCCTCTCTCTGCCTCCCCATTTCCTGTCTCTCTCAACTATGCTATCAAATGAAGGCACAAAAAAGGCAAAAAATCAAACAAGCAAAAAAACAACAACATTATGTTGAATAAAAGGTGGTTTTCTCTTGATGGATTATTAGTTTGGTCTTTATAGTGTACACTTAATTACTTATTCAATTTTATTTTACCTCCATAAATGTAATTAGTGTAGGATTACATAAAAGAGAGAAAGCCTTTCCCATTGCAGAGGAGCAAGCCAATAAATGTTTGCCACTTAAGCTTGATAAATGTCGAACTAATCAAATTATTTAAAGTCAACTAATTGTTTCAGTACTTATTCATTCACTGCACAGCCATTAGCATAATACATGTCACGTCAGTCTCTCTTAATTCCCTCCCACTCGCCCTGTATTGCTCTCTGTGTTTTGCTCCTGTTGAGGCTGACTCAGTAAAATTAAAAAACATTGAGGGGGTGGACACAATAGCCACTAAGAAAAAAAATATAATGTACTTTCAAATGCACACACTTGATTCCTGTGTCCCACTTCCAGTAGCACACCACGACCCACAGGCTGTCACATGACTTGGACGCCCCAAGAGAAAACCAACAGCGGAAAAAAACCCTTTGACATTTTTCCAAGGTTCCTACAGGCCTCATTCCTCACCCACTGCATCGGACAATAAACAGCTCTGAAGAACAAGACAGAGAGAAAAAGATGGACACACTCACACAAACACACCCACAATGAATTCCCTGCAGTCTGTACAGACTCATACCCCCCATCCAACCCCTAAGCCCAACCATAGTTGCTGTTTACCACACAACTACTCCCACTCAAAGACCACGCCGCATAGTCCTGGGTCAGCAGTTCAGTTTCCCATGAGGAACAGCAATGAGAGAGACAGAAGGAAACAGAAAACGAGAAGGTTACGAAGCAGCGAGCACGGCTGGAGATGCTTGGAGAGAGACCTTGGACAATCAGCAGCAGGCAGCGCTTGAAGGTGGGAGTGAAAGTAGTGCAAGGTGAGAGTTAAGAGGGGGATTTATCACCAGACTGAGAGTCATTTCCGATTAGGACGACTCTCAACCTTGTGGCTGAGGTGATGTTGGAAAATGGATGTAAATGGAGAAAAGTCTGAAATGTGACACAAAATCAAAGTGTAGATAATGGTGACAGTGAGAAGGTGGGATACTGAAATCGTTTTGCAAGTTACAAGCAGTCTCAATTGAAGGCTTGGAAAGCCTAACTCAAGATACAAGTCAAGGCGTAAGGACTTTGTGTTTGAAGTCTTAGACAAGTTACTATGGTCCTTTCACCAAATAGAATGTGATTTCATTTTTAGTGAATCGAGTGTGTGTGTATTACTTTTAAATACTATTTATAACATTTAAACAATCTATAGTGTTTTTCATATGTATATAAGCATGGATTTATAGATTGATTCTAATTATGCCCATTATCAGGGAAAGGAGCTGACTCAATGCTCACATGTATTCTGGTGAGATGAGTGTAAGGAAATCAGAGTCTGGACTCATGAAGGACTAATCTAACCATATAGGTTTTTCAAAATTAAATTTGACACACCATGTAAAAAACATTTTGGATACACTGTATAATGTGTATGGTGACAGTGGCGCACTCATGTCACTGAGCCTGTGAAAAGTTAAAAGATCTCACCAGGTTCACAAAGTCCTGGTAGCAGATTTTTCCATCAGCGTTGCCATCGGCGAGGGCCAATAAAACTTCCAGTTTGTGGGGGTCAAGCTCAGAGCCGTGCGTTGCCAGCAGGTCCCTGAACCTCTCTGTACTGATGAAGCCTGAATTCTCTGGGTCATACTGCAAGTGAACACACACAGACAAAGCAAGATAGGATTACATGTCTAAATAAAATCTTTTTTGTGTTCTATTTTAGTAAATTTGTAATGTGGTCTACTGAAGTAATGTGGAAAAACAAAATAACAACTAAATAAACTTGAAGCTAATTAAATGATCCAGAGTATCAATCAATCAATGAGCGTTAACATGTTAGAAGCCCAAGAACACTCTGCATCCCCCAGTACACATTTTTCTGTGCAGCCAAACATCAAAACCTCAAAATACCCATCATCAGCGAAGTGGTCTAGTGAGTTTGAGCATCTTCAAGAAAAAAAAAAAGAAAAAGGATAAAGCCATAATTGCTCCAAAAAAAAAAAGAGGCCCAGACTGTTGAGACGCAGCAGTTACTTTTAACAGCTTTGGATTTCAGCTTGAGATGACGTTGAGTGCTGCATTTAACCACAGGAGCCAGAACACAGGAGCCATTCAAAAACATTTGAAAACCCCCCATATTCTGACAAATCCAAGGATTTTTTTAAAAGATTGAAATTCAAAAGACCTATACAAAGCAGTGATTACTTAAGCATTTGAATGTGAAACTGAAAAGAACTCTGCACTTTCCTACAGCTTTGTTTCCCTTGACATGGTGGTCCCACACACTCCCACACTTCCTTTGCACTTAATTGCTTGGAATCTCAAATCTTGTGGCAATTTAGGGTGAAATCTCCACTTAAAAAACTATGAATACATAACAAAAAGTACATTTTGTTTGCGACTGATGTTGTGAACTATCCCCACGAGAGGCAGGGGCCGTAAAAGGCTTGCTGATTGCTGAGAGTTAGTGAGCAAAGACGGCCTTCTCTGTTTCTAATGGAATAGACTGTTGGTAATTCTGCCTGGATTGCTGAAAGTCAAGCTGCCCTTGATCCCTCGAAACAAGGATAAAATAAAAAAGGTTGGAGCTGTGTGTCAGTATTTTCTGTTCAACTGAGGACAAACTGACCTGGAATACAAAGCATTCAGAAAGTACTGTATTCACTTCACGTTGCAGCCTAATGCTAAAATAGTTCCTGTTTATTTAGTGACCCCTCACACACTCAACAGCAAAGCAAACATAATTTGCCTTTTTTTTTTCAAAATGAAAAGATGAATTATCACATCATGACATGAGTATTTTCTGCTCAAAGAAAGGACAGGGTCGTGTTGAGGCTCAGATCTGGGGAAGGCTCTGAGGACGATGGTTTGTAAGAGCGCAGTGGCCTCCATGATTCTCAGTGGAAGTAGTTTAAACACCATCCTGAGGTCCTGCGTGGAGGAAACCTCCAGGACATCCATCGCTGCAGCACGCCATTGGCTGTACGGTAGAATGTGAGCAACAAGTTTGGCGGGTCAGGAGGAAACCTGGCACAGCTCCTCACTTGCACAATACCGTCCCAGTGGTGAAGCCTGGAGATGGCAGCATCATGCTGTGCAGGTGTTTTTGCAGTGGCACAGAAAGAGAGACTGGTCAGGGCTGAGAAGAGGCTTCCAGAGATTTCCTTATGAAAACCATGGAGGTCCGTGGTTCTGTGGACCTCAGACAGGCTAAAGCTTCAACCCCCGACAGATCAATGATTCCCAACACACAGGTAAGAATGTGTTAAATGGCCCAACTAGAGTCCTGTCATGAACTTCTCATCTAAAAATGACAGTCAACCAACAGTCACCATCCAAGAGGATCTGTAGAGAGGAACGGCAGAATATCCTCAAGTCCTGAAGGTTGTGTCAATGTGATATTTCAGTTTTTCCTTTTTAATAAATATGCAAAAAAACAAACAAACAGAAATCAGGTTAGCATCAGGCAGCAACATAACAAAATGTGAAAAAAGTGACGTTGAAGCCTGAACACGTTCTGATCGCACTCCACATGACAATCCAGGAGGTGGATGTTTGATTTGATTGTCAGATTGTTTTGCGAATGTAGACAGAGGACAGCTGTTATCTCACTGTGTCTATGTGCGTACGCCACTGCGTGTCTTTGTATATGTGCAAATGTGAGTCAGTGTAACCATGTCCGAGTGTGTAAATACAGTGCATTCATGCATAAAGATGTGACATTCAGACAATATGAGCCGCCTGCCAGACTCAAACACCCCTGATCCAGAAATAGTGGCCGCATACGTGCGTACGTGCATACGTGCATGCGTGTGTGTGAGTGAGTGTGTGTTTGCCATATGCCGGTGTTGGCAGACGCTGGGTAAAGCCAGGCTGGCAGCAGGTGCTCTGTGCTCCTCCAAATGATATCAGAAAAGAAGAGGTTTTTGGCTCTGACTCGTGTTGTTTTTCTCCACATTACCTAACAGTGATGAGGCAGTTTTTATTCCCTTTTAAGGCCGCAGTTGTCACTCTGTGCCATCTTTGAGATACGGCAATAAAAATCACCTATTTTCCAATATATGATGAGAGGATTATCTCCGAACCATTTGTGTCTTTGGAAGATCACACGGCCTGGCAGACATACTAATGCTATATTAAGTATGAGAAGAAAGCGATTATGACAGAGACCAAATGGACATCTGCCTTAACTCACACCTCCATCACATCTGCTACAGCAACAAGCAGTAAGAGGTACAGTAAAGGAGAGCGAAAGAGAGAGAAAATATTTTGTCAAAGCCTGAAAGTAAGGTCAATATCATCATGTTCTATCATGGACTATATTTACTGTTTTTTCAAGTGTCCCTCTCTCAGAGTTAAATAGTGCTCTGTATAGTGCTCTAAATAATATTAACAGAATTAACAAAGAGAAGTATATGCCATGGACACTGAATGAATGACTGATTTGAGACACAGATTTTATATAATAGAGGTGACAAATTAGAAAACTACTCTGAAATCTGTAATTGGCTGAGGTTCAGGTTGAGTAAACCAAGCACAACACTCCCCCCTGTGTGTCAGCATTAAAAAAAGATTGCAATCAAATCAAACCAAGAAGAGAAGTATCATCATCTATCATTAGGTAAACACATGCTTGGTGGAAAGTATGTGGATCATGTAATTACAGCTGAAAATATTTGTCTGCAGCATTTTTCCCTCCCTTTGCATCCCACTCACTGCTGTTTAAACTACAGTACATGGCATCTAGATTATACACAAGAGTAGTGTTGGCTCACTGACATGTACATATCTGCAGTGGGCTTGTGAGTGGTAACATCTGATTTCGGTGCAAACAGATTGAACATGTTATGCAAAATGTTTCCATTAAACTAGAGAGATCCTTACAATGACAGTTGACTTTTACATTGATGTTATTTATGTTCTAGGAACTGAGCACCATTAAGCCTGCAGTGCTGAGTGCAAAAAAAACACACTGACCCCCCTAGCATATGCACATCACACAAAAAGTTCTCTCTCCCACACACATACACACAAACACAAATGTGATGTAGAAAGTGTAATATCTACTCTACAGAAAGAACCAACCTTCTCTTGCAGAAAATCAGTCAGTTTCTGCTGAAGACATTTTGTCATGATGAAGTAACGTCAGCCAAAGCCAGTCTCGCCTCACAGTGTGCGAGCGACAAAAAAAAAAAAAAGAGAGTTGCGTGTGAGTGTGTGTGTCCTTGTCACATTGTTTGTCCCAGACTGTGCAGGGTTATTTCTAACCAGGACTAAAGGATTACAGTTCAATCCAAGACCCTCAAAATACACCTCCCCCATCTGTGTGTCCCAACCCCACACACACACACATGCACCCCTAAAACCCCCGACTGCCTCCACTCACCCTCCTCACTCTGCCCCACGCACACACACACACCTCCTTCTACCCTACATTCACCCCCTCCTCTTTCCTTTCTCCCCCCACTTTCTCTCTGTAAAGCAAACATGCGAGCTGCCTCAGAAGAAAAATAAATAGTTCAATAAATTTGCCCGTTATCTCTTCTACTGTCACTCCCAGACGCAGGCAGCCATACATTATTTTCTCTCACACACACAAACACTCCCTCGCTGTGTGACACCACAGGCTTCATAGTTGAGTGAGCACTCTCTGAAGTCGGCAGGCTGGAGTTGAGCTGCAGAGGGACACACACTCAACAATGGACCTCGGAGGGCAATTTCATGCAAGGTTTACCCAATCCCTTCACTCCAATTAGTGATCATTTCCTTCTGATGCACACAGAGGTGCATGCACAGAAGAACATGAACATCGCCCCATCCAAGACTTTTTAACATAAACAAATAACTACAATTACAATGTAGGTGGCAGATAAAAAGCCAACCTTTAATGATATTCAATTATTCAAAAAAGAGAGGAACAAATATTAAAGAGGCGGTACCAGGAAATTACTGACAATAAAGAAGTTGAATATAAAAGTGGTTTCCAATTAATTTCCAGTCAACAAATACTCAGCTAACCCTAACCCACACTTAGGAATCTATTATTTATTCATTCTTTTTTTTGGTACATATGAATGAGGAAAGGGGTAATAAAATATTCAACTTTACTTTAATAGTAAATATTTAGTTTATGCGTGTAATAGTACTGACCATATTTTTTTATCTCAGCACATTTTCATTTTTATAACTATGTTACTGTCTGCATGACGCTTGTTTTACAAACAGCAGAAGGAGTGTGACGCAAATCCTAAAGATTAAAATAAGCAAATGCACATAAACACTCCCACACTCACAGACACACACCCACACATACACAAATCCTGCTACAGACATAATACCGCAAAACATTCACAACTAACAGTTCTCATATTGAGGGCATGTGAGCACCCTGGTGTCAGCGTGGAGGAGAAAAACAGCGGAGGGAGGAGGGAGAGGGGAGGGGTGGGTAGGAAAGGAGGGTGGGTTAGGGCAGTGGCAAATGGGGGCATGCAGATTGGACACAATGCAAGGCTTTTTTGTCTTCAGCCTCATTTTCATAAAGCTGAATATTAAAGGAACCAGGGGGAAGGCAGTGTGTAAGGGTCAGGGTGTTTTCAAGTTAGAATAAGAGCCTGGAGAAACTTGGAGGCCTGAGCAAACACAGAATATAAAAGAGGCTACAGTGAAAAATGTCTAAGCAAAGGTCTGGCCCTCAAGTGGAAAGCCTGAGGCTTCACAACCACTTTTCAAAAAGTAGGTGGCTGCGTTGGTTCTTTGTTCATCTTTTATATACTGAACGAATTAAATCTTGGAGAAATGTACTTACTTAACTTGGTTCAATGACTGAAAAAAAGCAAAACCAGAGACGTAAACCCACTGTACTTCAGGGGTCAATTGGAGAGGTTACCCCTGCCTGTTAAATGCCTTCAAACTAAACAAGAAAAAAAAGAAAAGCCTGACAGGAGGTTAATTGTCACTACTGATTTTCAGCCCTGACTGACATGTGGCACTTTCGGTGACATCTGACCTCAGGCAGTCACAGGTCACTGTCCTGAAGCTTTGAACTGCTTGATGAGCTGAGTCTGGAACAGTAAGCACGGGTTAAAGGGAGGACAGAAGTGTGGGGCATGAATGAGGAGAGCCCTGAGGTAATTAACAGAGACAGTGGGTAACTCTATCCTATCCCGGTCAACTAGCAGCAAACTGGTCAGACTCAAAGCCTCTTACACCTATACGTCACTGAATAACCTGTCATGTGCTAAGGCAGTAATGCAGTGATTGTTGACATGTAATAATTACAATGTTCATGCAAGAATGTTGTTTATGCAACAAAAAATAGTCCTTCCATCCATCTAGTGTAACATCTCAAGATCCATCTAGTGTAACATCGCAAAGTATGTGCTTACAAAATAAGGACAAGAGAAAGTGAGGGGGCAAAAAAGATCAGCAACTACCAAGCTCATGATAAACTTGTAATTTATCTTACATCAGCAGAAAGTGGCGCCCAAAACCTTTGACAACATCATCAACATTTCAGGTGCACCCTGGGTGCTGTGTGGGATACAGCTCCCACTGTACCACGTAATCGTAAAATGTTGGCTTTGAGTTGGTATGAAGATCTTTGCTGTGAGCCATCCTGTCAGTCTGCTGTCTTCTAATGTAACAGAGCAAAATGCAGTGACACAAACTGACAGGGCAGGAAATTGAGTCTTAGAGGCTTAGAGAATAGTATCTCATCCCTTATAAAGTCATCTAATTTCACAGTAGAAAACAGTGCAGTTCACATTGTAACAGGCATGAAGCAGTCATTCAACACTGTAACATGTGTGACCTGTCTCATGGGGATGCAATGACTTGCAGGAGATCAGCAGGTGGAGCTTCTTCTTTTTTTTTTCTCCCCGTGGAGAGCGTCACTGCTGTTAAGTCTCCTCATGAGGTAAAAATACTGTGGGAAGTGTCACTAAATTTTCAATTTGTAAAATGACAAAAGCCATGTTGTTGGTCAAGGATGTGCAGATATAAGCACACTGCATAAACAAATACGGCTAAATGTCTGGTTCCTCAGATGTGTCCTGTCACACGTTTTAATGATAACATCCTCCACCCAAGCAGAGGTGGCACGATCATGGCTAATCGACATGGGGACATGAGAATAATGGTGGGAACAATAACATCAAGCAGTGAGTTGCAGTAACCCTGGGTTTACTGTGTGTGTGTGCTCACATATGTGTAAGCAAATATTGTAGGTGGTTGTGAGAGAGAAGAGTGCCAAAAATAAACAGTGGTCTTTATGATGCAGGAGACTTTTCTATTTTGCAGCACTGTTTGATGTCATAAAGGATCATAGAACAATGCAAACTCACTCTATCTGACCACGAATGCTTGCATTTCTCTCCTATTGTATGCTGTATGTTACTACTAAAGTAAATAAAATATCTGCAAAACAGTCAACATTAAAATGCTGTGCTCATCTTGAATATTAATTTATACCATACACTGTTAGTTTGGGTCTTAAGCGACAGCAACAAAAAAATCCATCATTGTGTTATTGTATCACTGTTATTACTGCTCTCCTCTAGTTAAAGAACTAGTATGTGCAAAATCCAGTCAGCATACAGCCTGTCCTGCAGTATAATTACTTACAATCCCCCCATAGAGTCAGACAGCGTGCACCACTGAGTTGTTGCTATTATAAGGACTGTGTCTCTATATCTGCTCAATCTGCTGACCTGCAGACAAAACAAGTTATTAGAGCTTTGATGCACTGTAGAATATTTACCAGTGTCTGATTAAAACTTCCACCAGCAAGGCTACACTGCACTATGGTGTTCAACAGAAAACCTTGAAGAGAAAAATAAAGGCTTGAAGTTGAACATATGAAGCCTCTTTCCTTTTCATTTTCATTTCAGTCCGCTTGTACTCCCAATGTAAACATTTACTTTAAAGGGTTACTACTATATGGGGTAATTGCCTTTTCCACAACAAATAAAATCTGTTATATGGAATACCGTAAACGGGGACTTGCCAAGACAGACTAATTACCTGTAGCTGACATTATAGCAGCCAATTTAATGAGCTGACAGGGTCTTACTCTCCTAATGGCTTTCCCTTTTTCTCCTTTTTTGTTATAAGCAATCCCCATCTGAACTGCAGGCTGCTAAAGCCCTTTAAAAATGTAAAAAGTGTGTGTTGCCTAGAAAAAATTTAGTGAGACCAACAGGTGTGAGTAATGTTAATAGGTATTCAGACCTGTAATTAATACGGTGATTAATGAAAATGGTACATGTGCTCCTGATGGGATTAAAAACGCTGATTAGCACATGAAAAACTAAAATTACCCAACGTCCCCTAGAGAAATTAGTTCAAGCAGGGAAGTAAAACACAGGCAGGCAATTACAAAACATGCTGGTTAACCAATTAATCAATCAACACTGATTACTGAGGAGTTACCGGGTCCTCTCTATGCAGAGGGGGAAAACAAATCAGACATTCGCACATGTGGTCACATCTTATCTACTCTCAACTATAGCAAATTATACATTTTATTTCATCATGTAAATACAGAACAGCATTCTCTGCCACTGTCTTTGCTTTCACTGCAACTAAGCAGCATTACTCTTATTTGCTGCTTATATTATTCCATAAACAAACAATACTACCTGAATAAATTTGTGTTCAGCCGCACCCCCTCATCTCAAACTTTAGAGCTTTAGAGGGTCAATTCACAAATGGGTCTCACCCTTGTCCATAGAGAAATGAATGGGAAGTACATTTTGGGAGTCAACAAACCCAAACACACAAAATAAACTCCAGACTTGTTAAAACAGAGAAGCCAGAAATGGACATCGATAACATATTGTACATTTACACACAAGCCAACTCATACATATCTATAGTCTCTTGCTGCTTGCTGACTATTCCCTTCATATGGCGCATTTGGCAGTTCTAATAAAAAGCTAACCTCGTTAGAGTGGGAGAAGCTCATTACTCTCCCCGCTAATTACACTGAAGCACCAGGGAGGGCACATGAGACGGGGGGCATCTCATTCACTGGCCATCACACACACACACAGGTACATTGGAAACACACTGACACACACTCACCTTCTAATGTTAATCAGGCTTGTCAGACGGTGCCCTTGACACCAGGGGGTTTCCCCTGTGTGATATCTCACTCGTCTCCGCTCCCATCTCGCTCTCTCTCTTTCTCTCACCCCACACACACCGACATAGTCACACACTCTTTTGTCACACTATCTCACACACACACAGCTAATAAAAGTGCATTATCAGTGCTATTGGCGACCGAGGTGGTCGCGTGAAGATGCAGCTGTGCTGAAGTGGCTGCATTAAAAAAAAAAAAAAGTCAGTTGGAGCCAGCTGGCTTACGGCCAACAAATCAAATACTTTTTCTTTTTTAAAGTATATTTCCTGGGCTCTTTTCGTGTCTTTATTTGATAGTATAGTCAAGAGAGACAGGACATGTGGAGGCGGAGAGATGGGGAATGACACGCAGGAAAGGGCCGTCTGATATGGGATTCGAACCAGAGCCACCTGCGCGAGGGCTATAGCCTCAACACATGGGGCACCTGCTTAACCCACTGCACCACTCGGCGCCCCACCAAATACATTTTTGATTGTTTTGCCATTTTACACATACACACACACCCAAACACACAAGTAAGTGTGGTTGGTAAGAATAAGGGCTACGGTCATGGAGGTTGATTGGACATGAGCAGGTCTAATCTGCACCACAGTCTGTGTCTGACCTGCTGCTCCTGGCTCGACCAGGCACTGATGCTGACAGAGTTGCAGCCTGTGACCAGTGGGTTGTTTCAATGGTCTCTGACATAGAGAGAATTCAGAGCCACCCAGACAAAAGAGGCACTGTTAAGGGGAGGAGAAGATGCAGGAATGTTAAAGCAGCCATCTAATGATGCAAAACTTATTTTTCCTATTTAGACTCTGTGTATATGTGTGTTTGTCTTCTCCAGTCCAAAGAGGACAAAAGCTTTCCTCTGCACTGATGGCAAATACGACTTGTGTGTGGCTGAAACCAGATGACCCACTTCGGTCTTGGCTGTCACTCAGATTCTCATTTCTCTTTTCAATTTCATTATCATCAAAATGTTCAAATTGAACCACGTCTGCATTCAGCTGGGAACAAATTTCCACCTGGGACGAAACACGGATGGGCAGATCCAATATCTCCCTGCTCCTCCCAGCCAGGTCCCCCTGCTGGTGTCACTTGACAGTTGAGTGACACAGCGACAGCAGGGTGGGGTGGGATGAGAGACGGAGGGGCACGATGAGCCGCCACGGTTTCACACAATTAATTACTCAGACATCACCTTTCCCATTGTGGAGGATTCTGCAGGAAAAGGTCAGCTGTCTGGCTCGCATAAAGACCAACTCGCCATGCATGTCACGGCCCCCAGCCAGTGCTCTGCCTACGTCACACATCATGACTAATGCCTCAACAAGATTCCTAATGGCCCCCAAAATGCCACAGCAGTGCCTGTTAATGTGGCCGTAAACAAGACCTGGACTCAGAATACGGACCCAGAGAAGAAATTAACAGGTGGATGGAGGAAGAGAAGTGGTCGACTACAAAGAGTAAAAAAATCCTAGAGTCAAGGGACTGGAAATAATCATCAGATGAGGAAGAGGAGCCATAAATAGCTGAAATGATACATAGCTAGACCTCAGTGATGCAGCGTGCACGGGGCAGGGATGTACTGTAAATCAAATGAACCCCTCTTTCTGGCAGGTGGCAAGTTAAGTTACTGCCTTTGATGGGATAACCTTCATCTGGCCACAAACTGAGTCAATTAACCGACAATCTGACACACAACGGCAAGATCAACAAGCTGAGAGAGGGCCCCGCTTGTCTCAGCACAGCGCTCCACTACCCACTTTCATTAAACAGCAGCTCCTCCACAATTTCTCACCCACTCTCCTTTCTGTCCCTCGTTACACATGTTCCAGTACGAGCACGGCTTTCCCCTTTCACTCCGGTGAAAGACTGAGGGGGCAAGAGTTGCACAGACCGTACACTCAAACCTGTTATTTCCCCGGCTTATTGTGCGAAGACAGGACAGAGAGCAGACTGAATCCACTCTGCTTTGAAGAGGAAGAGCCACAGGAAGAAGCAAGACAAAAGCAGAGGACTAAGCACTAACAGGTGATGAAGTTTGGGGGTGGGGTGTGGTGGATGCTGTGGAGTACTAGGTGGTCTTTATAATAAGACAATACAGTAAAACTACAGCCTTAATAATGACCACAGACCTGAGGATACACCTCCCTAACACAAGCTTATATACTGTATGCTGTGTAGTGAACAAATGAAAAATGTATTCATCTTTTTAATGAATTAAAGACCCCCTCCCGTGAAAATCGTGTTTTTTGTGCTTTTCACATTTTTCTTGTGTTTGAGGACATATCAGCAGAAAAGGAAGTGCAAAATTGCATTTCTGAGCTTTTCTGCCTTGAAATTGCTGTGAACCAATGGTAGATGCAAACTGGCAGGAGACTGGGTTTGACGTGTCACAACCCCAGGGGAGGGCACTAGTGCTACAAGCTCCCGCCCCGCTCTGCATCTGGCTCAGAAGTGAAAGGCTTGACAGGTCAGTGTAGCTGTAGCGTAGTCTCCGCCCACCCTCCAGAGGTGCATTGCTAATGAGCTGCTGGTTTTAAAATAACCAAAAAGGGTCGCGTGAGGGGGACTTTAAGGCTTTTGGAAGTTTTTCTGAGCTGCTGAAAGTGATTTCTTGCTAATTACAGTCCGTGACAAGAGCTTTGACCATTGTCGCATAGGACAAGAGGTTATAATAAGCTCTTAAGCAACACTACCTTTAGACTGGACCCTACCATGAGTTGCTATTGGGGAGTGACAGGTCAGGTCGGGTCCTGCTGATTAGCATGCATCTAACTTCAGTGGAAGGATAGAAGTCATAAAGACACAACTTCTTGCAGCATTTCTTCAATACTAATTATATTCTTCCCTATATATGTAGGGTTAAATGTATGGACTGTGTTTGCTACATTTTTTTTTACACAGACAACCTTTTTTCACATCTCTGGTAGCTTTATATAGGGTGTGACTTGTGCTGTGTCGAAAAACATAAATTTATGGAAGAAAGTCTGTGCTGCACAACTGTCAAATGTCCTCTTGCCTCTTTACATTTTTTTTTTTACACTCGTTCACCACCCACAATCATCAAGACGGCTTGTGAATTTTAGCAAACCTGTCTGTAGCTTTGAGGGCTGCATAATGTAATGTAGTATCAGTAGAGGAGATGCACATCCTTTCAGCCATCCTAGTAATTTTCAAAAGAATACTCTGTTAGAAAACTGATCCTAGCACAATGCAAGTGACAGTAGACAACCAGTGTCTCAATATTGGCTCTTAGTATCTCACAAATCCCAAAGCCATGCTGAGTGTGATCAGAAGTGATAGAGGCGAGGTGAAACTTTCAACAAGAGGGAAAAGTGAGACACTTGGTGATGGACCACTACCCAAAAGGGAGGGTGGTGTAAGGAAGGAAAATGAAGCCTCAACAAGTTTTCCAGGGAACATTTTTCAGTTAACACTGACCTTCATGTTTTTGACAGGTGAGAGGGACAACACATGAATACATGAATTTGAAACAAATCCACCTTTGCAGAGCAGCTGCTCCTACTTGAGCACATCACCTCTTCCTGCAAGTGGTAGCAAGTCAACGTCCCAGCAGCTATTGGGCAAAAACAAAATTTGAATTTGAAGCACGTGGCATTACTCGTGGAGCTATACTCACTCAGATTAGTCTTATCAGCAGGCACAGACAGAACTGACTGGCCACAGTATCTCTTCTCTCCTCTTTCTTTCTTTTTTCCCCTCATCCTCCCCTTTTCCCCTCTGTCTTCTTTCATTTCCCATTCTCTCCTCTCTCCAGTGCTCTCCTGTCTTCGTGATGGGAAATGCACAAAGTGTGCCACAGGTAATTGCTTTCTCTCGCATGCAGTCTAATGTACTCTCTCTGCCCTCCTTCTCTCACTCTTTCATTCCCCCCCTCCACAACATAGCACAGTGTGTATTCAGGGACTAAAACGAATCTTCAAATTCTGCATCTGTTGCGCTGTTTTGCTTTTCTATATGCAAAACAGCTTTAGTCTTCTTTTCAACTTCAGTCCTGTAATTCCTCAACACACAAGGGCAAGGAGAGACAGGTATTGCAGTACTGAATCGTTTCCTTCTCAGATTTTGTTTGCATGATCGAAATTCAAAAACATTAAATTAATCCAAGTCAGAATTACAGATAGCTCCTGCCAAAAGACAGACTTTGCGCCACTCTGGTTTCAAAATAAAACTCTCTGGGTAAGTCACCTAAATTGCTCATTCAGTCAATGTAGCTGACCTGGATTTCAGACAGTCCTGAATTGGTTTCCTATCAAACCAAAGCGTGTTTCATGGTGGTTGCATGGATGACTGATGTTGTGTCTGTCTGGGCTAATCAACAGCGTGCTGGGTCACCTGTCTTGCTTGACAGACTGGAAGCCCTCATTCATCTCGCACAGACATGCACAGCCACACAAACGCGCTCGCAGCCCCTCATGCACGCACTTGTCTCAGGCTATGCACAAATTAGCACAGGCCGTCACCGTTTCCCTGCCAACTGGCCTGTAACCAGGCAACGTTGGTCAGTGTAAAGATGTCTTTGGGGAGTACACGCACGCACACATAGATGAGGTTTGATATGTGGATTGGTGTGAGACACTATTACTCTAAATCCCAAGACATCTGATCCCCTCACTGTGCTGCACTGAAGCACACAGATACAGGACATGTGCATAGAGACACACACACACAGTCTATGCACTAAGACTGATGCAGTCTCAGGATTTCATCTGCAAACCTTATTTCAACAGGCATATTACCCACAAACTGGGGCTTTGCACCTTCATAGAAATAGCCACTACTACCTGTCCGCAAGCACATCCATCTGTGTGACCTTGATCATTAAGTATTTTTCATGCTCTTGAAACTGAGTGAGCACTTTCAGGTTGTTTCAACAAAGATAACCCTTCAAGATCCAGTGACTCTCAGTGACATATTATCATATAAATGTTTAAGAAATTGTTTTCTACCATGGAAATTTAAGAGCTGAAATGGTTAGGGTCTAACTTGTTCTAGATCATTGCAAAAATGATGCAACATTATGAAGATGTGAAATAAGAAACCTTTTTCCCTGCAACCCACCAAGCAATTGTTATTATTAATATCACCACCCCCTTCATTTTGCCTGACCAATTACGGCTGGATTTAAATAAAACAGCACAAGACAAGCGCTGCCATGATGACAAGTTTGTGTCAGACTTGGATCTTGTTGTGAGGAGTGCATGCAATGCAAGGCACACATGACATGTTAAGAGTCGGTAAACTCACTTCCACATGCTCTGTCATGTAATTGGTCTGTGTGCAGCAGCAGACTCTAATTGACTGCCTGAATAAGATCAAAGACTTTCTTGTGGAGTGGGTCCCTGTTTCTTTTTTGGCACGTTAAGTTATACACTTTATTCCATTTGGATTTCACAGCCAGTGTTTATTACATCCATGAACTGCTGTGCTCTGTCACTTCTTTAGTAGTCAATTATTTTGGATTTCAGTAACACTGGTTTCTTTCTATAGAAACCGTTTATGTCTGAAACAGGATGCTTATTAAAGTTAGATTATGTTTTTTCCTTCCACACTAAGACTGGAAAGTCTCAATCTAGACATGTAAGAGCGGATGGAGGGTCAAGGTGGAGACACAACGGTGTAAATTATCATCAGTTGGGACATGGTTTGATGTTGTGTGACAGAAGGCAAAATGGAGTGAGACAGACTGGTTGATAGTTTAAAAGAGGGAGGAAGAGACAGTAAATGAGAGAGAGGGAGAGCTACTGCCTCCGGGGCGTCTCCAGATGCACAGGGGAAGGGGATTGCCGCAGACAGCTGAACGGCCTCAGCGGGCTCTCTAGAAAGTGTTCAAATAAACACTTTACCCCCTGTCGCAGCTTGTGAAAGCATTCACACAGGAGAGAGGCGTGTATGAAGACACAATGACACACAAACACACACACACAACGGGACACGGAGACGACACACAAACTCACACCGGGAAGAAAAAAGCTTAAACCACAGCAGCTATAAATGTCATTCTCACTGAGACACAAGCCCATTTGCCAAGGAACACACAAAAGTCAAAATCCTTGCCAAACGTACACACAAACACACAAAAAGATGTGATGGAGTATCCGTGTCACTCATGCATAGGGCAGAAGAAGGGCAGACAGAGGCAAAGACAGAGATGTGTGACCTTTTCCCCCCCAAACCTCCCATTTACAACGAGGTGAGAACCCCTCATTACCGCCAGACCAGAGCCTCTATCAAACATCTCCGAACTGCTGCACGCATTCAGCAGCTCTTCGCAGAATAAGAAGGGGAACAAAAAGAAGGGAGAAACATTTGTTTAACGAGCCGTGCCCGCGCCGTCTTTCTCTCCCATTCAGTCCCTTCCTCTGCTGCAGGCCTGCCCTGAGGTCAACCCCCCCCCCACACACAGCACCATCAAAAACCCTGCACCAGTGATGGCAGCAGCTCCATTCAACATAGAGATTTATGATCTCTAATAGATGGCAAATGGACCCGAGGCTGGGGCTGCCCCGAGGGGAGGCCCCAGCCTTATTTTCTTCAAATCTCAAGAAGAAAAGGAGAGGAATAAAGGAGGAGCTGAAAAAAGGCACGGGGGTGAGCATGGGGGAGCAAGCGGTGATGTCGGAAACATTTTCAAGGTTGCCATCTGGGTCGGGTGGGACCCTTCAAACTGTCCATCATTCTTCTGCAAACACTCCCCTTTTTTATCAAAAGGATCAGGCTGTTAGGGGTAAAAGGACATATTCTAACAGCACACTGGATAAATCCCCTCTGTCGTCACTGACATTTCACTTCCTGAGCTGGACAATTTTGCAACCATGTAGGATCTTTTATTGATTGGCTGCTATCAGGAGGTCAGTCATTCTGCTGCCTCCTGTTCCTTAGTTGTGGTGGAAGCCCCACTTGGGCACCCTCTAGTTCATAATCCTATTCCAATAATCCCCACAACCTCCCTTTCTTCAGAAAGCGAGAGAAGAGGGGAGTGAAAAAAGCTCATAGCAGCAAGATTCCATAAGCAACATGTCAAGAAATAGATCTTAAAACCATAACTTGATGTCACTGTGATGTTGCTGAAAAGGCGATAGAGCTGAGCTAATTATATTCTCTGCTTCCTGCATGTTTGTCCATTGGCTACAGCTTCATGTTTAACACACGGATATGAGAATGGCACTGACATTCTCATTCAACTCTTTGTAACAAAGCAAATGAGGGTAATTCCCAAAATAATCTAAGAAAATGATTTAAGGTAGAAAAGCAAAAAGAGACTGAGAAAGCCAGGGCAGGAGACAGGAAGAGAGGGCGCTAGCCACTTCCTGAGAGCAAAGTCTCACAGCCAATAACTTTACTACTTCACAGCTCTTGCACAAGCGTTTGAGAAAGATTCAAAATAATGAGACCTGTGGTGACAGCAGAGATAATGAAATGAGCTGTGGACCCTGACTTCTGACTTTTAAAGTGAAATATCATAATCATAGACAGAAAGAACACATATATACAACCATTTAATTACACAGTACATACACACACAGCACTCAATACTACTGATTCTAACTTGGCCATAATTTCAAATGGGGAAAATGTATGTACATACAGAATGTACCCTCACAGACTCTCTCTTATACCCTATTAAAAGTTCCAAAAGTTTCTTTTGGACGGGCTCTTCTGTAAAAGTGATGAATAAAAAGGGATCCTCATTCCACCTGTAATATAACTGTACGTTATCGCAACCTTGGCAGCTGTTACCCTGAAGGAGATAATTCTTATCATAATGACACCCTCAGTGCCAGAACCTGACAGGCACCCTGATGAGCTGCTGTACCTGCAACTGTGGCTGCAGCAGGAAACTCAGCGACCAAGATAAGAATTCCCCCAGTCTGCCTCCGAAACTGAGAGGAGGCGATTTCTAACAGACGCAGCGACACTGTAGGGATGATAGCATTGTCGCCGGACAGGACAGCCTGAAGGCTCTCCTTGGGACTCTTTTCAACACTTAGGACGTTATAACATGCTTGCTTGGGCAATCCAATTCCAAGTAGACAGCTGTAAATATAAGTGTGACTGTACCTAAAACGCATCAAGGACACACTAGGATTAAATCACTACTACAGCCACACTTGGTGACAAGGTGACAAGACCACATAAATATAGATATTCCCTGTTGGGTTAGTGAAGGATTTGGGACAAAAAAAAATCACACACTGAAAAAAGTGGTGACTTGTTCTTAACACCTGTCTCATCCAACATGATGCCCTCCTAACAGTCACTGTTGAGCAACAGCAAGAATACAGCAAGTGGGAATTCAACAGCTACTGTTGAAGAAAGAGACTGATGCAATAAATAATGTTTTTACTGCCCCTCAGCACAAAATGATAATAACATATCTCCAAGGCGCTGGACAGAGTTATATGCTCAAAGTGCAGTGACATTAACACTGAGAAGGTCTCAGAAGTTCTGTTGTTTTATTCTGTGCAAGCTTAAATGAATTTATATTTCTACAAATTGTCAAATGAAGTACAGCACAGATACACTCTCTTTACTTTTTAGAGACTTTATAACAATATCTAGAAATAGGTATGACGTAATATTAACGGTTGATTCACGACATATAACCATAATAAACTTTCTGGCACGTTTCCTTGTGGCCAAGAAACACAGCAATTTGCCAACAAAGGTAAAGAAGAAGAAGATTGCTAAAGATGATAATCAATGCAAGTTTCAAAATGTTCAAAAACTTGCTTTTGCAAATGTTTTATGACAAAGGAGACACATTTGGGGTCAAAACCTCTGTTTCTCAGACAATACAATCAAAAGTTGTGTTAAATACATTATTAAAATTGCTCATTCATGGTGGATGACTGGGCCTTGGCTCCAGAGATTAAAATGAGCTCCATGCTGTGAGGAGAAAAGATTCAAAAACTGGTAATAAATAACACAACACTGATATTGCATCGGTACTTGGAATACTCTGAGTTGAGGAAACATAGTCAGAAATGAGGGAAGAGTTGAATCAGTCGATCCCTACTCCAAAGTTGAGATTTCAGAACCTCAGTATTGGCTTTTAAGACCCAACCATCTGACTTACATGACTTTCCATCAGCTCAACCATGATATGAGCAAGATATTTGCGCTTATCCCCCAAGGCCTTAGACAATACACTGCACAATTATTTATTAACTTGCCATCACTGCACGAAAGAAAAAAAGCGTGTATTATCAAAATATTCCAATAGTTTCTAATCTTACAATAAAAAAGTCATTGTTAAATGTGACTCTACTTGACTACTTAAGAGGAAGATAAGATCACGTGACTACTTTTTACTATCAGTGGGACCATCTCCATCTGTGACCTAATTTAGTTCCCTATTTTGGTATGAGCCTTCATCAATGAATCATATACAAGACATCTGGCCAAGTCCTTATAAACAGAATAACTGCATGTTGCAAATGAGCAGTATGTGCTCTGCAGCGTATCTAATTAACGTCTTTGTGAAAATATACCAGCAGTCAGTAGCTATACGTAGCTCTGCTCCAAAGGCAGGGGATGTTAGAATTCAGTAAAGGCCGTATTCTCAATTGGTCTGTGTTTTATGTTGAGTGATGTGTCATAGTTCGCCTCTTCAGCACTTTGGCCCTGCTGGCAGGCTTTGGCAGCGATGCCCTGTAAGACGACACGGGGCGGAGAGGACGGGACCGGAGATCTGGGTGAAAGCTAAGCACTGCCGCTCACCTTGGGCATCTGCAGAGCCTGCTGGGCCAGGTTGCCATGACAATGGAAAAACAACTACTGAATGTACTGTAACCTGGACTACCAGGATTAAAAGAAAGATTATATATTATCTTCAACTGTGAATAAACTTTGATTTTCAGCTCATTATTCACAGTAATTTGACTATTGTGTGAATTTAAACAGCAATTGTTTTCACTGCCTTTCTTTGGGCACTCTGATCTTGTAACTGGGACAACCCTAGAGTCTGAGGGAAGCCACAATCTCGCCTTGCCGGTCAGACAGATGAGTCCAATACGGGGCTGTACGGAGAGAATGACTGCAACAGGGGAGGTCACCTGTGATTATCATAGTCCCACAACTGACTGGCTCTTCACACGCTTTGTGCCAAGTGACCAGGGTGTTTTTATTTCTGTAATTGAGGCTGTCAAGTAGATAAAAGACACCCTTGCAAGAAAAGCTGTAAGCTTCTGGTAGACACAAACCGAAGAAGGAAATACTAGGGAAAGAAAAATGGGAGAATAAGCACAGAGTTGAACCTGATGTCTTTAGAAAATTATATTGTAGAGGTTTTTTATGACAAAGTACTTGTTCACAAGGAAAAGTTTTTAGGAAATCTGATAAGTGAAACCAGAGAAAGCTGAAACTGCAAACTAAACATTCTACTTGGTTTAGCGTGGGCGTCTACAGAGGAGCAAAGAACGACATTACCTTTGAAATATGCGTGTCTTGCATTATCTTGTCTACACCGCAGTCTACCATGACTTCAGTTCAAATTCTCCAGGGAGAAAAGAAGAAGGAGGAAGAGGAGGAGGAATAAACAAGGAGATGCTGGTGAGGCACTTGGTTAGAACAATGCTTCATGGATAGCTGAGCACTTAGTAAGACAAAGTGATCTGAAAGCCGGCGTACAACTCAAGAGTTCAAACCCAGAAAGTGTAGCGTGGTATTATAAATCTAGAAAAAAAAAAGAAACATGGGCATAAACATCTGCGCCAATGGTTGTCAGCTTTCGTTTGTGTGGTGGTCGTCCACACGCCATCTGTCTCAATAAAAACTAAAGAGTTTGTTTAAAGGGAGAACGGAGGGGAATGAAAGAGTTGTCTGAGATGTACACTCGCTGTGGAACATCCCCTAATGGGCAGCACTTGACTGAAGTAAAGAGGTAGAAATCAGTTACACAAGCTCTCTCACACACACACACACACACAGGTGAACTCAGCAAACACAAGGTTATTGTACCTTTGTCAACAGTGCACCTGTCAGTGTTGACCTGTATGACCTATGGCACTGGAATGTGTTCTGAAATATTTGTGTGTGTGTGTATTCCTTTCTTCCTACCAACATTCATGGTGTCAATAAAGTCTGTGATAAAACACAGACATTTCCATTTTGCCTCTAAAACCTCTGAGCTCACGAGAAAACAAAGCAGAAACAGGTCCTACACATCTGTCACACACGCGCACATGTGCTGGTGTGCACAGTCGACAGCTCTGTAACCATAACCTGTGGGAAAGTATTACAGTTTCAGCCTTAAGGAATGAATGCACCTGCGCTGTGTCCTTTGATCTCTGGAGCGTCATGGTGACAGACTGACATAGGAAGCTGGAAGCTGTTTCACATCGCTGCTCTATTGGGAAGTTAAAGGCAAAGAAGACACTCTTCATCTTACACTGAACAAAAGTAGCCTCGCTACCCCGGGAAGACCTAAACAAACCACGTAATGATGCATTCTGGCACTTGACCTGTAACTCAAGACTATGTTCACACTACATCTGTCTTCTGCACAAATGCTTGTTAAATGGTCATAGCACTGGCTTGGGCTGTCTGGCAGTAAGACAATGTAACAGCCTGAGTCTGTCCTTCTTAACAGGAACAAATGTGCTAAATTAACACAAAGAAGAAAGCTTCACCTATAGTGTTTTTTTCTCTTACCCAAACAGCGTCTGCAGCTTTAGCAGCTTTGTACGGACATAGCTTAAGAAACACTGTTCATGGCCTCTTGAACTGGTCAACAAGAGCCAAAACAATAAGCCATCAATCACTTTGGTAAAATGCAATGACCTGCACATGATACTCTTCCAACAAAAGTAGGTTACAACTAGCTGTGACAAAGATGTATATTGGAAATCCATTAAACCCCCCTCCAGAAAAAACACATACTGGGCTTCTTGATCAAACTGTAATTTGGTGGTTTCCTGCTGGAGCCCTCCAGTTTTGTGGCATTATTATAAAGATGATGAGCTATTGTGTGGTGAAGGCGCTGAGCTGTAAACACGGCTAATGAAAAGAGATGAGAGCGAAGCATCGATGAGCGGAGTGAGACTGGAAGCCTGGTGATATCTGCAGTGTCATCCACTTATCTGTGATGGGGAATCAGAACGAAAAGATGAGAGAAAAAAAGAATGAGATGAATTGGTGGAGGGGGGGGGGTCTGATTTGTGGAACCCCCGTCAAAGCCCTCATCAAAAGTCACAGTGACACCGGTCCTGTGAAGCAGGTGGCGCACCCACCCTCCACCACACGTGCTCGTTCAGCAGGTGTGTGCTGTCTCTACGTCTGCCCTCTCCTGACCTCTAATAATAGATTTACATTTCTAGGCCAGGTGCATACAAACGTACAGTATGTATACACACACCAACATACAAAAGCATACAAAGGTAGCTGCATCACTGAGACAACTTCAGCTTCTGCCACCACTGCCATGACTTTGCACACAGTAGCCAATTATGGATAAACTGGCACATCCTCTTTCTCCCATTTACAGATCGACAGGCACAGCAGCTATTTTTACCTCTGCATAAAAGCAGACACTGTTTTCACACTCTGCCAACTGGAACCATGCCTTTCATTAAGGAAATCTATTTAGAGCCAAGTAGGGGAGAGGCAGAGGAGCAGGGAAAGATGAGCTCTGATTAAATCTTTCAATGAAAATGTTTGAGGCTCAGTCTGTTATTTAGCAGGCACGCAGCCCGGTTGATTTGAGCAGATTGGGGAGGGTGTTTGGTTTTGTTGCCAGTAGCTCCTTTTACAAATCAAGACAACACGGTTCAATCACCACAAACTGTTTTGTCAGTGGGTTTATCTCCATGACTCAGCTGCTGTCAATCACTGCTGTTGGATGAACAGGTCAGCGGAGCGTGACCCGCCATCTGCATACGTGTCAGTGGCAATTAGGTTGATAAGCACATCAATATAGCACAGACAATATGGATCAAAGAGAAAAAGACTGAATAACAGGCACTTTATAAATGAAGCAACTATTGGGAAAATGTATCGTAATAAAGTGACAAAAAGAAAAAGAGCTTGAATGTGAAATACTTTGATCACAAAATCATTGTTCAGTAATTGACTACTATTCAGATTTCTTGAAATTCTTTTTAATCTATTTCTTCATCTGAGTGTTTGAACCAGTGCACCTGAAAATTAATTTCTGGATCCAAGAAAAGAGGCACCCTCACTGACGAAAAGAGGAAAAATTTGACGACAGCACATCATCTTTAGCCCTTCTGCTGTCAGAAGTTGCAGCGGCTGCTATTATCACCTCATCTTCTGATTCCTTCTTTTGCTTTAATGTAGGTTAAACTGACAGGGTGTTGCGAGACATGCTGTGTCCCAGCATGCACCAGTTAACACAGCTGCAAGTTCCTAGTTGGCTTACCCATTAAGTACCAGTTACCTGGGTGGTGGACCATTCACTTCAAGTACACTTCAAAAAAAAAGACAAAAAAGGAAAAAGAGCAACACTCAGGAGATGCCAGCTGTGCCGCGCACGCAACGGTGAGGCGAGACAGTACTGCCAGACAAAATGGCTTTAAATAATGACCTTCCTTTCCTCACAGCCATGGCCACTGAATGTCTAACTAACAAGCTCATTGAAATGCACGACAGGAGCTCTGGGAAACATGAGTCCCACCGGGAACAGGTGGCTTCCCCACCATTGAATTTCTGCTTGTTTTAATTAATGACATTAGCTGGGCTATTTCAACACCAGACCTCACTGTCACTGCTTTACGCAACATTTCTACAAGATCTGAAAGAGTTTTTAAAAAATTGCTGTTCTCAGGAGGAGTTTGGGGCTCACAGCTCACAGTCAGAGGCTTTTTCTATTCTATAAAGCAAGAACGAAATTATGGGGGACAAACTTTCAGGGAAAGTATGCAGACATGTGAAAGTGTTTAATCACTAAGCTCCTGTGGGTGTGGCATGTGTGGGGCAACAAGCCATTGGGAGCAGGCTGTCAACACAAAGGCAATTGTGTACACATGTATCACACACATAGTCCACAATCAAATAAATGTCCCTTTTCAATCATAGCTTTCTAGTTATTTCTCCCAACAAAAGACAGGCATGTACTGTATGTGGTCAGGCTGCAGTGAAGAGCCATGTAGGCACAAAAAAATATACATATCTCAGACGGGTCTACCGTTTGTATCCTGTCCCTACAAGAGCTTCACCTACTTTGGTTTGAGCCTGAATCCAGCCTGTATACCTCGGGGACTACCACTGTCAGACTTTACAAGCGCAGGGGCATCCCCATTTGTCTTGGATAATGGTTTTATGTGTGTGTGCTGTAGGAGTAGCCCTTCATAAACCGAATGCTACATAATCACTCTCCGGACCAAGGCAACAAGATTTCGCTCTTTACCGATGATAACGCGAAATCCATTTGATGTGCCTAGTTCCTAGGAAGTGAAAAAGCAATTGGTTCATTTGGTAGTGAGATGTAAACATGTTAAATCCAGGACATTAAGTGTGGTCCATCCTTAAGTCCTTTAAAAAAAAAAAAAGTGCATATCAGTCAGCACAGCATGGAGACGTCAAAACAAAGCCTGGTTCCTCTTTGGGATCATACACACTAATCAGGCTACAGTGACTATGATCTTTTCAGACTGGTGTGTCTGTGTGTGTCTAAAGGACAAACAGAGGCTAGGGCAGTGATTATGAGGGAGGGAGAGAGGCTGGTGCAGCTGCTCTCTGACTGACTGTGTTTCCTCTGCTTCGTTCGACGTCGCCTCTGTCTGTGTTTGCTCCTCATGTTTGTTTCAGGCGATGAGGAACATGAATCAAAGCATTCTGAGGTTTGCTCTCTTACTTCCTGCACGCTGAGGAGGAAAGCACTTATACAGCAACAAAATCCTCTCCGGGGACAGGAGAGAGGAGTGAAGGGGAAGCCGAACAGAGCGACGCAGCACTTTGATTCTGATGGACTGAAACCCAGAAACTGATATCTGTACACACCAAGTTCACATGGGAGTCTGTGAGAATGATATGATGGGAGAAGGTTTTATATATGCAGACCAAATTACTTTAAAGAAGCTGGAGGAAAGCTGTAGTAGAAGAAAAAAACTAAAAAAAAAAAGATGAATGAGAAAAGTTGATCCTGCTTTGTCTCTGCTGCGTAAACATTCCTGATGGGACGGACGGAATAGGCGGTGCTCTGGATTTGACAAGCGGGGACACCAAAATTGATTGAGACAAGAGGTGCTTTCTTGTCTTCATCTCTGGGCATCTTGTTTTGCCACTGTATTCCACTCACTGGAGCAATTTGTTTATATGAATGAAGTTATAGTAACTCACTACAGGGTCACATTGTAGTATATCAGAACAATGGAAGGGTAAAAACTAGAAACTCTGACCACATCTACAGACAAGAGCATTCATAACTCTTCAGCGTGCTGTCATGGAAAGATTGAGACCATGAATAATTGTACAAATGGACATAATGTCTCTAATTGTTATATTAGAGGAGGGTATTAAAGCACTGTTTGAAAATTCAACAAGAACTTAATTTGAAGCACAGCGAGGCCCGTGTTGGTTTGTGGGATGTTACGTTGGCCGCAGTCACCCAGGCTAAATCCATCTCGTCTGTCTCAAAGGGCTGCAGTGTCTTAGATGGGGGACACCCAGTAATAGTAGGGCTGACAGTTCAAACCCTGCCTCCTCCTGTGTACCTGTCAAAGTGTACATGATCAAGACTTTTTAAATCCAATTGCTCTGGACAACTGTCAGTGTGAGTGGTTGAATAGGAGGCCAATTTGTGAAGTGCTTTGGATGAAACTGCAACAAGAAAATGACCCATTCTTTCGATATGGTATCATCATACTTGACAGTAGTTGTATAAGTTTTATTTTGTCTCGGCCAACTTGTAAGAAAGGCAAAAAACTAAACTCTCGACAATAGTGGATTCACATGCGTAGAGGCACTTTGTAGTGCGTATCTTTGCATGAGGTGAATAAACGTCTGGCCCCGCTTTTTGTTTTCAAGTGGCATCTATCTCCCTCATGCACTGACACAAGTCGCTAGCCTGATTTAAAATCCTTCTTTTCCTGGTCTTCAGTGGCCCATCATTTCTCTTCCTTATTCGCTTCAGAGACGCTGGGGGTCTGCAGGGTCACCCCCTTGACAAATGGACCAACTCACTGTGAGGAGGAAGGATGGAGGGAGTATAAAAGAGCGAAAGGACATTTGTTGCCGCCAGACTGGGCAGTGACCTCACCATTTGGACAAATCCATGTTTTTTCAAACGGACGTCCACTCAAGGAAACTCAAAGCTGTGCTGCACGCATAAAGACAGCGGATTGAGAGGCCCACTTAATGCCTGTCCACAGAATATGCTCCATTACTAATACACACACACACACACACACCACACCAGCTATCCCTTCCCATAATCCCGTGGGACCTCAGTCTCCCTCTCAAAGAGAGTGAGCCTGACACGAGCCTCTGACTCAACCCCACACATCCTGCTAACCCCTACACACACACACACAATTCCCTCTCGGGAGAAAGTAGGGGGCCCCAGGGTGGGCAGGTGCTGCAGCAGCCCCACAGAGTGCTCGTTGTGTGTGTGTGTGTAGGGGGCCCGTTTGCCGTCTGTCAGCCCAACCTGCTACATGCATGATCAGCCAGTCTGTGTGATTCTTCTCCTGGGGTTTCTTGGCTGTATCTGTATCACCCGCATGTGTTTGTGTGTGTGCGTGCGTGCGCTTTTTACAAGCTCGGTTTGACAGATCAATGCATCCAGGATTATGTATCACCCTAATAGCATTATTGGGGTCAATGTAAGCGGACGACACACCCACAGCCTATAGTGATCCCACCCCTCTGGCGCTCTTGCCTCTGCAGGAGTTTGGTTTGACAGGGGTACAGCCCAGTTACATGTTCTGGCGTGAGCGTTACCCAGCAGGCGAAGGATTTAAAGCTGCACCAGGCAAGATTTTGATCTAAAAATACATTTATTTAATGAGCCTAAATCAAAAAACTGGGGCTGAAGGAGAGAAGCCTGTGCCATTTCCACCAGCTGAGACCTGAAAGCTTTGCCTCCCATGGCCAAAGGAAATTTTGGTGCCAAGTATATTTACCAAGAGAGAGGAACAAATCAGAATCAATCTGAGCAGGAGTGAGCACTTGAAAAATAGATGTTTTCTTTCTTTTGGGAAACTTTAAGCAGCACAGACCAGCATGTCAAATGAGCATGAACAAGCTCTGCAAAGCCAATCAAAATCACAATAAATTATTTGTGAGTTTCTACGCTTTACAAAATGTGCACTTTTTATTTGCTTCAATTAGTGATAAAAAAAACAGCTTAAGTAAGTGTCAAGGTCGTGATACGTGCATAAAATCTGCAAAAATAACACTGTTATATTGAATTTATCAGCATAGCACCAAAAGCCCCAGAGCACTACATGCTGATATTTCTACTTTAAAAACAATCAAAACAAAATAAAAAAAACCCTTCATCCCACTTTCTGGTTCCTACTTGTGCTTGTGGCACAAAATTGTATCCGAGTTCATCCAAAAATCTTCCCAATCACAGTTCATGACCTTTTGGGCATGCTTTGAGCAGATAACAGAGATGGAGTCAGAGGTCACACACAGGTCGTACACAGATAAGCACCTTTGAAAACAGACAAAAGTGCTCAACAATCAAACATGCAAAGAGAAAGAGATTCAAGCTTCTTCTGCTTGTAGTACATACCTTGTCAAACAGAGACTTCCATTGCTAAGACAAGGACAGAGAGATAAAAGAGAAAAAAACAGCATGTGAGGGAGTGAGTGACAGGAAGAGACAGAAAGGATGAAAAAATTCAGAAACAGGTGCCAAAGCAGAGAGGAGCACCTGTTTGGAAATGATGAATCTTAGCCACCAGGATTTTTCCTCTTTATGTGCAGTCACTTTAATTGCAGTCTCGCAATTACATGCAGTTTCTATCTGATCATTGTGGTCAATGAGCCGCAGCAAAAGATAATAAGGTACCAAAGTGTGGAGGGTGCTCTTATAGTTATATCAGAAAGTCTGAGACAGCTAATGGAGGGAGGCTGGAGTGTGTGCAGGTGTTTGTGTTGTCTCCCTTTGAAAAAAAAGAAAAGAAAACAGCAGGCTGATAATCTAGGATAATAAGAGGATGTGGTGTGCAGTTGCTGTCATTGTACTGCAGTGCTTTTTAGTATTTAAAATCCCCTCTGGTGTCAATGTGAAACTAGAGTTGCAAGTTGCACCATGATGTTGAAATAAATAAGCTTCTAAAATGAACTTAAGGCTCATGCTCATATGATAACCTGCTCCATAGAATCAAATAGGCACCAGTGAGTAACTTGGATTCAGTGTAAGAAATTGCCCTGTTAATGGTCAGATGTGCACCTCTGGTCTGTGTGTGCGTGTGTGTGTAGACTTACGTCCTCTGGAGCAACGGGAAGGACGTCGGTACTTTCCAAGACCTCGATCTCCTCTCCCTCCGCGTTTGCCGCTACCGCCGGAGAGGAGTTCACAGGCGCCTCCCGAGTTCCGCCCGTCATCCTGGGGCTGCTTTTCTCCATAACACCCGCGGAGAGCGGCGACTCGGTCCTCAGGAATGACTCCACATAGTGTAGTTTACAGTCCCATCTCGCTTCCCAAATATGCGTCAGCAACGACAGGAGGCGAAAAAGCCTAGCATCATGCTCGTTTATGCTTCTGCCCAAGTCGGATCTTTCTTCTTTCTTTTCAACAGTCAGATCAGTGCAAGTGAAATGTCAAACGTCGCTATTTAGAAGGTGCGTGTGTGCAGGCTACTCCAGTGAACCCCAGCGCGCTTCCACATACAGCGGGCGAACAAGTCTTAATCTGCAGGGGAAAAAGTTGATGTGCTGATAGTTTAGAATTAGTTTCTGGGGGTGCACGCTCCTTTTGCGGTGTCACACCATCGTCCACCAGCTCGTTCGTCAGCAGGGACAGAGGTTTACACGACTAGAGAGAGACCTGGAGCCAGGCAGCGGTCCAAGTTAGTGAGGCAGAGGACGCACATTAGCGGCGCGAGTCTTTTCACTTTGTGAGATGCGGTGGCGCGGCAGCGGCGGCAGCAGCGGAGCACAGGTCCATCTGAAAGAAATCATGACATCATCAAATACTGACAACATGAAATGCAGGGATGTCAAACCGATGCTGGGTGACGCACAAGATTCATATGGTTTCCACCGTCCAGGTGAGCCGCGGTGAAACTCTCGACTTCAGCTGCGTGGGCACAGTCACATGGCTTCGAAAAGAAAAAAAAAAGTCCCAGCAAGTGCCAGTGATTTTCTGGTGCGTCATGATACCTGGCACGCTGCACGCAGCGCCGCGCTGGGGACAACAGTCTCTGTCCGCGTGCCTTCTCCGCCGCGTGCCGGCAGGGAGCCTCAAAGGGTGGGAGGGGAGGAAGACACCGACCGCCTCCGCTGGGATGGTTGGTTCAGCTCCAGGAGGAGACGCCGGCGCTCTTCTCCAGCCGCATGCGTCTTTTACTGGCACAGAGAGAGATGGAGAGAGACAGAGAGAGAGAGACTGGGGGCGGAGGGAGGGGAGGCAGGGAGGGAGAGGTTTGGCCCGCGGTGAGGAGGGATCACCACACACTGCTGTTGAGGGGTTTCGAGGAACTCCGGGTCCTTGGCTGAACAGCTGGCTGTCACTCTGCCACTGGCTGAGTGGGTGGAGGTCGGTAGGTCACTTGTGCCTGACGATGTTGTATAATGATATGGTAATTCGCCACACCAACATCAAATGCACAATACATGTAAAATGGTTAATTATTATAATTCATTATGGATCAGGTGCCAGGTGAAAATACATTTTCCCAGGTTTATCCCTTTTTTGATGATGAACGTGAAGAAGTCATACCAACCTTTTGCATTTTGTTTGGATAGTCAAAATCTAATATTTAAAATCAAACAAGTTTAATTCAGCATTGTACAGTTTGGGGTTATACTTATTATTCAGAGTATTCACTGTCATGGACAACTTGCAATTTTAAGCATCTAAGTTAAATTCAATTTCTGAAGCCAGTTTATCATCATTTGGAGATTCCAGAGACTGATGGCGCAAAATAGACACCATGTGGTTGTTGTTGTTTTTTAGAATTGCAAAAGTTGCATCAGTTGCTAATGTCCAATCAGGATGTTGCTGTGTAAGTGGCAGATCAATATAATGCTATTCTTAGTGGGTCAGAGGTGTAACTGTTAGAGGTGAGTGACTCAAATTAATCATTGCACAATCTATCAGTCTAGCATTTTATTCCATCACTAATCAATACTTAGAAGCAGGACAAACGTGATCAACACTGATGGCTCTTAAAAACGGCTGTAAAATGCATACTAAGTAGTCCATTTGTTCAAATGTCTATGTGTATACCAATTATTTCTACCGCAGTGGCATAATTTCTCACTGGCAGTCATTCACTTTTAATGTACTCTCATCTCACTGTATAAATACTAATGGATCTTGTGCCACAAAAACAGCTTTCATACATTTTGAAATTACTTGCTTTCAAAGCTCAGAAAGGAGGGAGTGCCCACGCTCGTAAATTCCAGGTTTTTTTTCAGGGAATATAAATTGTCCCCTCCAGGTTCGCTGCTACAATCACCCAAATGATGGGGCCCTATTGCAGACAAACACCTGCCTATTAACTCAACAGACATCAAACAGGCCTAATAGTTGGGTGGAAGCCATGAGGAGGAATTATGTGATGGCGGTGTGGTCTGCAGTATGTAGGTTGATCAGGATCCCTCTCATGAAACTCCCCCAGGTACATTGTGTGGTAGGTAGTATTGCCATGGAAACAATACAGACAGCTGATAGGCTATTTGTAACCCTGGGGGTCTTTTCCGGACTCCTACACAGCCGAGTTGGGTTAAAGTTGGAGTCTGTTGTGTTGTTAAATAAAGGCCCAGCAGCTATATGTATCAGTGGTCAGAGGCTGGCAAACTCACAGTCAAGTGTTTGGACTCTGTCTTTACATCTGGAACAAGTTTTGTGGAATTTTCTGAACTTATTGTGTCATAGCCCAGAATTAAATATTAACAGCCTCAAAATAAGATTCCTCTGCTTCTGGATGAGGGACTGGGCTGCTGGTCTGCTACACATTCATTATATAATAAAAAAGGACTTCAAGGCACAGAGTGTATTGTGATTTGCATACACAGTCTGTGTCTTATGAGCATAAACTTGCCCAGCTTCTACTTCATCACAATTAACACAACTCTTTTTTCTTTTTTTTCCCAACTGTTCCAGGAAATCCAGAAATAACCAGGGTGTAACTGCACCAAGCAACTGTGTAGAAAATGATACCACACATCCTGGAGGTTTTTCACATGGTAACAGCTGCACAATCTAAATTTTCTTCACCAAAATTTCTCATTTGGGTCCCACAGACGACAAAACGTTAGCTATAAAGTAAATAAATCAATGACCAAATAAACATTGTCACAATCTCTCTTGGGCAGATCTTTAATATTGTAGAGTAGTGAGGGGAATTATTGTCTCATTAGCTACAGGCACCCTGGGAATTTCCATGAAAAGCAGCTAATTGGACAAAGCACTGTAAGCATTGACGTGGCTTGGTTTCACAAGTCATGCGCTAACATCTGCTGAGGCGCTGTAACATGAGAGGCAGAGAGGGATGACAGAGGAGGATTGGGGAATGAGGGAAGAGGGTGTGAAGAAAAAAGGAGCGAAGTCGACGAGATATACAGCAAGAGAAACACCTGCTAGGTTGTGGGAGAACTCAGCTCATGTATAAATTAACAACCGAGGAGGACTGCGTTCTTTTGACACGAGCTACTTGCAGGAACTAACTGCTTTCACTGGTTCCCAGATTTGACTGAGGCCAAAAAGTGAACCATCAACCTTCTGCCATTTTCTAAATGTCTTCATTAGAGCTGATTTGAAACTGGATGTTTCTCACAGTTAATTCTACCATTTTACATTGTTTGTTCATACAATAGAGCTGTCAGTCTTTACCTCTGCTTCCAGTAGCAGATGCTTAATGTTTAAACCATTAATTTTTATAACCATTATTAAAAAACAGTCTCTTCAGCTAGTTATAAGTACTCCATCTATCATTTTTGGCTGGCTGTACTAATCTCTGCTGGTTTGCTAACTTTTAAGACATCCTCAATTTCAACACCTCCTACTTTTGTAGTTGCTGGATCGATAGGCTATGTTGACAGTTTATATCAAAGTTGATTCCCCCTTTTCTCCTGTAATTGAGCCATTTGCACCGTTTTCACACTCTCTAGAAACTGAAGAACCCATGTTTGGGAATTAAACTGTCCTGTTTGTATACAGCGCACACCCAGTCTTTTAGATTACATTACTGATATCTACGCAAGGTAAACTGTAATCACAGGGACTTCATTTTCACGGTTAAATGGGAGCCGTCATGCAGCACAGTGTCTGGCTGTCTCACATAATTATAGACACTCATTAGTGAGAGAATCAGTGGTGCTTTAAATGTCCTGAGAAAGCAGCTGCAGCAGTCTATTCTGCGTCATCTATCCAAATGCGACTAGAACTAACTTATGGGCCTTTTAGAGTTTCTTGGCCCTGAGCAGTGCTTGACTTAACACAGTTGTGGATTGTGCTCTTAAAAAGTGTTGGTAAGTGACTTCTGAAATTAAGTCTGGAGGAAAATCAGAAGTCAAGGTCAAGACTGAGTAAACCATCCACATTCCCCATGCACGGCATCAAAGCAATTAAGAGATGATTTAGTTAAGTTCAATAATCATGATTTCCATGATGTAATGAAAAAGTTTCCATTTGCAAAGGGCCTGTTTGGTGAATAGCAAAATGGGCTTAGTGGATGATACTCTCTTGTTCATATATTTGTAGTGTGCTGAAAGGACAATGCAATAGTTATCAATAGTGTCTGGTCTGGTTGATTGTCTGTAATCTTCAAATGCATAATTTCCTGTATACTGAGAAGACTCACCTCACCCAATGCCCTGTCACTTCAACCTCAGCTCTCCCTGGTCCATATACTCCCTTCAGACTGGCTCATTATGAAAACTGGCAAACTCATCTATACACATGAAGAGGCAAGTAAGTTTCACACACATATTATACTGTACATGGACACAACTTATTTTAAACAATACTGCCCTCTTGTGTCTTAGTAAATACACTTCTCATATCCATCCATCCATCCATTGTCTATACTGCTCATCTGTGAAGGGCTGTGGGGAGCTGGAGACAATTCCTATAGGGAAAGGCAAGGTACATCCTGGACAGGTCGCCAGTCTACCATGGAGCTGTCACATAAAGACAAACATTATTCACACACTGACATTCACACCTACAAGAAATGTATAGTCACCAATCAACCTAATGTGGATCTCTGTACTGTGGGAGGAAGCTGAGGAACCTGGACAAACCCACACAAGCACAAGGAGAACCTGACAAGTCCACCAAGTATCAAACCCAGGACCTTCTTGCTGTGAGGCAACAGTGTCACTGTACTGTACTGTCATGCTGCATCTTGCTCACTAAAAGGCATCTGAACATCACCCATGAAGCTGTCTGTAGGTTATTGCTATTCGGAGATGCACACACACACACAAAAAATTCCTCAAGTCATGACAGAATATCTAAATCTCTTGGTAAAAAGAATAAATTCCATTAGCCCAGATGTAATAGACATAATTATTTATTGTAAACTTTTGGAAAGGCAGGACTGAGTGAACACATCAAACTGAACCTTGTGGCAAGCAGTTGCAGTTATATGGAAATGAACATTATTGCATGTTCTGTGACCAGGAGAGCTGACAGGGAATCAAAACAAGGATCAAATGATCGTCAAACTTCACTATGACTCAACTATCCTCAGTTCAGCACTCTGAACAACAACCCTGGATTATTCAGAGCTAGCAAACAATAAAGAGAAGTTGGCTTTTTTTATTGTAAAGGAAATCCTAAAATACTGGAATGTAGTTTGAAATTCTGAAGCATGCAAACACAAAATGTACAGGATGGTCTGTACACCATAAATTTTGTTGCAGACACACGCGTACGCACACACACACGCACACGTAAAGACGAAGAGAGAGGAGGGATAGCCTTAATTCCACACATTCACATACACTGATGAAACACTGACATGCTCAGATGTACAAACATAAAAAAAGAAAAGAAAAAAAACTTGCATCCCAGCGTTTGGCCATGAAAGACAAACCAATGTTTTGTCAATTTGAGTAATCAATGCTAATGTTTGTGCAAGTTCATGACCTGGCTATTAGTGTTGAGTCAGACATGGCTCTTCTGGACAAACAATTGTACTGTCAACTATGTTATATACATTATTTACACATTGTTCAGTCTAATGAAAGCATCAGTTCTTCTGCATATCTCACACACTGCAGTCCCTATTACAAGTGACACCAAGGTTGTTCATTATTTCAACCAGCAAGCAACCAAAAAATAGCTATATTTGTGACTCACTCATATGTATCTCACTACAGCTCACCAGCAGCTTACCATACTTTTTATATAAATATAAATATATGACTTTAATTTGCAAATACTTGCAGACAGACGGATTAACCAAATTAGCAATTTTGGTATAAAATTAAATATTTTTCTCTTCTATCCCCAAGAAGAGAAAATTACAGTGGAATGAAAGTGCAAAAAAAGATGTTTGGTAAAGTAAATTAGCACATATTTTCTTCCCCGAAAAACAAAGTATATTTTTCTCTATTAAACTACAAAACCATGACTGATTTTCCAGAATGTTTTTATTTATTTAAGGTAAATGGGAAAACCTAATGTTATGACTGATCAAAATAGCCTTATATGTACCATAGGTAAAAGGAGGTTGGACCAAAATGCCCAATGATCACCGTGGTTTGAGCAGCACTCTGTACATGGTGAAGCCCAGCACTGCGAACACTGTGGCCCCGACACTCGCTCTGAGCCAGAAGGTTGAGCTGGCCAGGTCTGCTTGGCTGACATGTCTGTTAAACAGAGAGGGTGAAGACAGATAAATACACGGACAGAGTGAAGGGAAGGATGGTAATCAATAAAGAGATAAGGTTGAAAAAAGAGATGACTAAGCAAAAGATTAAAACAACCTAGTTAGACAGATTTTCTACCTCATAAATGACTAAACAGATCAGCACTGACTTGGCACAATCTACTGCATCATCTACAACTATTTCTCTTAACTAAAAATTATCCAGTTTGAAACAAAGGTGATGAAGTCCCAGGAGCAAGAAGTGTTGCTAAAAAAGCTGAGGTGAAACACATTAAACATGAGGAAAATAAGGATGACGTGACGAAAGAACAGTGATATAGTTTCTAAATATGAAGATGCTGAAACAAAAGCAAATCAAATAGATGAGGGACGTGCAGGATTATAGAAATGACACGAGACAACAAGACTACTTATGAGCTATGACAGCTCTGTTAGATGAGACGGCTGAGGAACAGTGACATGAGCAAAGGAGACAAGAGGTAAGTTGACACCAACCCAATGACAATGGGATTTAAATAAAAAATCCTTATACACAGACCTTGCAAGCAACGTCAAGATTAAGAAAGGTGAATAAGGAAGATGCAGAAACCAGAACGGATTGTTGAAGAAAAAGGAGAAAAATCAAAGGACTCAAAGGAAATGTGCCAGGAAAAAAGATGACATGTTTCAAAAAAGCATTACAAAATGAGAAAATCTGTTGGAAGGTGGTGTCAGAGTAAAATAGAAGAAAAGAACTGATAAAAAGCAGTATGCAGTGATGATGGAAAGATGTCATAGAAATAAGAAGAATTTTGTAAGAAGTAAAGAGAACCTTCTAAGTACGACAGCGTAGAGTTTGGCCCTGACCGTCTGCAGCAGCTCAGAGTTGAGGAAGTTCTGACACAAGCAGAAGGTGCACCGGTTACAAGTGCACATGCAGCGCAGCCGGGCATGGCTGAGGAGAGATTTGGGGAGAACACACCCACACAAAAAACACACATGCAGTGTATTTAGAAACATACCCCAACATACAGTATAGGACACATGCAAAACGCACAAAGGGAAGAGAAAAACAGAGAAAAAGAGTTGAAAGATGCCTCCACCATAAGAGTCCAATGTGGCTCATCACATCAGAGCCAGGTCCGTAAAGAGAAGCTGGAATTTTTCCACTGTGGGATATTGAGGCAAATGAGGAAATTCAATACTCTAATCAATGGAGAAAGTAGATGAGAAAATATGTCTTTGTTACGTGGATGAAAAACCTTTTAAATACAATTTATGTTCTGTGTACCCAAAAGAGACAATGTAGTTACTGCATCAATGAGGCAAAAGTAAATTCAATAAACTGGGCTTGAGTTCAAAGTCTGTTATGATGTAATAATGTGACTGTTTAACTGTGTGATATGCAGACAGGTTATCTGTACTGACAACTTGACTGCAAGTGTGTGAGCCTCAGGGAGACATCAACATTAGCACTCCCCAGGGAGGCCCATTTACTTACAATGCAAAACACTGTGGCATCAGACAGAAAGTAACACGTCCAAAGGGCAGTGAAGTGTATTAATGCATGTAGACTGGAGAACACAATGTCAGATACCGAGACGTGCAAAGAGTAGGAACAATCCCTGTGGGGAGCAAGTTTATACTGAGCAAGGAAAGGAAGATACACAGAGTGTGGATTTGTAACTGTAAACTATGCTCAGATGAATCCACTTGACCTGCTTCAGACAGATCTTTTTTAAAGCTGTGATCAAAGCTAGCTGAGGATTTACAAAACTATTACTACTACTAGTACCAGCTACGTAAGCAAATGTATAATACAGACCTTGTGTCAGAGAAAAAAGTTTCTAGTTTGTAACAACAGTTAGCAAATTGTATTTCACTTTTACATGCACGTGCTATTGGAAAAGAAGTAAACGATCTTCTCCTGGTGGGTGACAGTTTATATTAACCAATTGTGTCGCAACAGCAGTTACCCATTAGCTGGTAGGTTTGCCCCTGGAAAAGTGATGATAACTTGATAACTTGCTAAGTTCTAATTATATGAAGTTATAATTACATGAAGTTCAAATTAGAAAGTTGATAATAAAATAAATAAAAACATTTGCAATCATATGCTCTATCATTTTAACAGCACCAAAATCTGGATAAATAATATGAGAGTTTTAAAGTTGTAGTAACCCTAAGCATAGCTTGTGAACAAAAGTTGGATGGAATTGATATAAACTTCAGCTATAAATACACATTCATAAATTTAAATGACGTACTGACTGCAAAAAAAACAAACAAAAAAAACAGTGCAAGTTCAGAGACTGGTGTGGTGTCTGTATACGTACGGGTACATGGCCATAGTGGTGAGTTTGGTGTAGATGTCTCTGTTTGGTGGTGCTGCTGTGCTACAGGTGAAGGACTGGGGAGGCGGCATCCTGTGCCTCCTGCAGAACTCCAGAGGACTGCAGCCGTACATCTGTTTGATCTCTGGCAGGTCTGACTTCGCTGCTATCATCATACAGGGTGTCTTGCTGTCCATGAAGTATTGCTGAGGGAGGACCACAGGTTGATCAACGGTGATGTTTACATTATCGATCGAGTAAATATTTGTGTTTCAACAAAACGCAAGCAAGTGAATATGTAGTCTTACCTTGAAGACTTTGGCGCAGTATTCGAAGGAGTAAGGGTTGCTGACATCATAGATCAGACAGACAATGTCACAGGCCATATCAGCATCAGACAGGAAGTCAAAGTCAGGGAAGACTTCATGAAGCTGGACAGGAGAGGAGAGTTTGTCTTACAATCTACAGGTAACTTAAATAACATCCGGCAGGGGGACTAACAATGTAAATCAGCCTGAGGCTGCAATTGGGTACAGCCGCACCCCCTTGGAGGGAGTGCTGAATGTTGTACATTGTCCTCCATAGCAAATAAATAAATTGAAATTGAAACAGTCTGTGCTACACTATGTGGAGTGTTTCACACAGGGAGTTTCTGTGTGTGCTGGGCTTGGATATAGTTCCGCCAAAAATGATTATTATATTTTTAATATCATAGTAATGAAGGTGTACATGATCAGCAGTTTTTCTATGTGCAGGCACAATGTAAGGAAGTAAAGCAGTGCAGTGAGAGTCAAACTTGCCAGCGGTGCAGAATGACAGAAGAAAAAAAAATGAATGAAAAAAGATTAATATGAGAATGTATAAGGTGGGAAATATTGTCTATATAGCAGATTCCATATCACTGAATACTGGCGCAGGCCTACTGCGTGTGAAACTTCAGATCAGCCAATGGCAACAGAGAAAAGGTGAAGCTGACCTGAGTAAACTAACACCATTTATATGACTCGTAGGCTAACGCCCATTATCGTGGGTTAACTGCTAAATGTGAAGATGAGCTAAAAGTAGGGATACTGCAGAGCTGATATGTTCGGCATCATACCTGCATCGAAACACTCATGCAAGACTAGCTTTATTCAATTTCTGGGTGTTACGATATTACATGCAAACACTACTGTGTTTGCACTTTTGCAAGCAAGCAATGCTGAGGCTTTTGTCGAGTAAGTACAAACGCTTGCTTGACAAAAGCACTAGATGAGCATGATAAGCAGCTTATATATACAGCCAGATAAGTACAGGTCAGGCAGCCTCGGACTGGGCTACCCTCAGTGGTTCATAGTTGACAACCTCAAACACATTTATGGTGGTACATATAGAATAGAATTAGTATTACTTTTGTATTGGATTTGAATAATGTACTGGTCTGACAATGCAAACGCCCAATACTAGAAAAGCCAGAGCAGACTGTCTGCTGAGGGCACTCAGGTCATTTGGAGTGCAGAGGGCACAACAGAGGACCTTGTTTGATCCTCTGATGGTATCAACCACTTGTCTGTTGGACTTTATAAACAACACTGCTCACACCTCTGATTCAAAATATCAGTGTATACTAAACTCTGCAATATTTTGTATGTATTTTTTTTGTTCATAACATTTTTAACAAATGCAATTTTTTTTTTCTGCTTGTTTGCCAATTGTTTTAGCACTAGTAGAGTTTTCTCTTGACACAACTCATGATTGCAAAAGTTACTGGTGAGTCAAATTTAACTGAACATTTCAGGTATGTGATACTCACAAGAAGGTATTTCTCCTGACCGTAAACATATGTTGTGCTGATGGCATAGTAGGATCTGTGTTCTTCTTTAATTGTCTTTTGGAGCTGAGGGGAAGAGAAAAAAGGTCATAGGAGTTAGATGACAAAGTGAGCAAAACTATGGTTCAAAACTATAGGGGGGGGGGGGGGTCAAAATGACTATATTAACATATTTGTAAGAAAGGCCAATGGGTTTTGTAGTATACAGTTTATTCTGTGACTAAACTAAAAAACTAAACATAGATCACAAAAAATCTGTCCTGTAATATTTAGTGGTACATTACTAATCAATCAAAACGTTTTTGATTTTTTCTTTTTGAAGGGTAATGCAAGAGGAAACACTGGGAAATAGTGCAATATACTCAATAGCAAAATATGCATTAAAATGTTCACTACTGGATGTTGTGTTTGTTTTACCATGAGGTTTCTACCCAGGAACGCTTGGAGGAAACCACTTTTGCCACTGCCAATGTCTCCAAAGACATTACAGCGGAAGACACTACGCTGGGTCTGCTTCTTCTGCAGGTCAATCTTCTTATCTCTGGTCACTGCAGGGGGCAAAACCACACACAGACATCAGAGGATCAGTGAACACTGCTGCTGTACACAGCACACGCCTGCAGTAGAGGTCTTCGGAAAAAAACGACAACCTGAAAAACCGAGGTTCCGACCCGGCTCGGGTTTTGGGTCCACTCACAAGAAGTGCCTCCGGGTCGGAACCGGTGGAGTTTGTCTCAGGTCTCGGGGCTCTTATTGTGAAAGGCCGGGTCCTACAGTACCTGAGAGGACCCGGTGATTGGTGGTCACAGCTGTGATCACCCCCGTCCTCTCCCTTCCGTTCAATGCGAGGCTGCAAGCTGCCTGTGTGACTTATGTCACATGATCGAAGCAACTATACAACCCTGACAATGACGTCAAAGGTGACAATTCAAGCAAAAGTTAGAGCCTAGGTCAGGACTCGGGGTAGTTAAAAAGTTTGTTTATTAACGTAACGTTATGGTTAATGGTTAAACAATCGAGTTGTCGTACCGTGTTGTTACCACGGTAATGTTACGCTCTGCAAAGCACAATGGAAACTCCAAAATTATAACGTTAATTAAACAAGAGGAAATGATCGGTGGATTAGCGATAGCAATGGCTAAGAAGAAGGAGTACATGACCATCTAAACAAGAAAATGACGATGTGGATTTACTTCTGTTTACATCACGTTATGGCCAAGGGGGGGCTGTCAGCGGCCGCAGCCGGAACCAGGTAGAAGAAGACTAAGCTTAGGTAAGAAACAGAAAGTAGTAGCTAATAAAAACAAGTCTTATTTAACGCTAGACAACTTGTATTAAATCATAAAGCAACTCGGGCATTTCGGGTCCATGGGTTTTTAAGGGTTCGGTTCGGGTTCGGAACTCATATTTACAATAATAGTTCGGGGCCAGTCCGGTCCGGGTCCAATTTTCACAGGTGCATTTCGGCTCGGAACTCATATTTACAATAATAGCTCGGGGCCAGTTGGCTCCGGGTCCATTTGGGTTCAGGTCTCTCAAATTGGACCCGTGAAGACCTCGTGCCTGCAGTCATCAAATCAACAACAGTGTTGATGTGATGGCCGAGTACATGACTGTTACATGACTAAACAAGTTCAATGGTGTGCAAAGCATGTTACAATACCTGTGATTCCTGATGCTTGGGACTCCTGCTCAGCAATTATTGAGTAACCAAGGTAACCCAAGTACTCCAGGCATCGTTGGACGTCAAGATATGTAGTTAGTCTGAACAAGAGTGAGTTGAAGGACAAGTTGAAGAAAAATTAAAAGGGATGACCTATGAAATAGAGAAACCATCTTTTTACAGCTACAATGAGACATCTGCAAAGTCTGAAACTTTTAAACATCACACATGCATAGATGCTGTCCTGATCCAGCATTACCATTATCAACATCCATTCTCATCATCATGAGCTAAAAGAAACAAAACACAAACCTATTTATTTGAATTTAAAGCCGCAATGTGATATCCGTTCACAACAAGCAGTCAATTCAGACACATTGCAATGCCAGGTGTGATCAGACGTATATAGAGCTGTCTGCCTGTGATCGGATCACCCGAGACACTTGTTGATGCCAGGTCTGAGCAGGGCCATAATGGCTTTAAATTAATTAAACGCCTACTTACGTCCACTGGGAGAGATATCCCTGGTAGGTGATCCAGCCTTGGTCATTAGTGCAAACTGTGTTGTTGACATCTGGACCCCAGGGCATGTAGGGGAAAACATCAAAAAGATCCTTCAGCTCCTCTGGTGACAAGGCACAGTCACGGTCCTGATAAGAGACACAGACTGATATTCAGGAAGTTGATCTATGCCAAAATACGGACTGTGCCGCTAGAGGCAGGAATTATCTCAAGTGGGATTTTAGGGTTAAATGTAAAGTGAATGAACTAGACACCCAGTAGATCACATCGCACAGCTTATCAACCACTAGACAAACATTTTGGAACAAAGCTCACACCCATACTAAACAGAGAGCAGATCTTGGCACAAGCTGCCACTTTCACTCCTCGACTTTCATTCGAACCTCGCAGGTAATGCTCCTGTCAATCCCTTCTCAGTGGCAAGAAGTTAATTCACGCCTCAGCAGATGGTCAGTGTTGGCTGTGGGAGTGTATTTTGGTTTTACACTGTGCTGCGTACTGAGCAGCTTCCTCTAAGTGCTTCTCTAGGGCAGAGGCTAATGTAAATAAAGAACTAGGTATACAGGATTGTACCTTGTCGTGTTTGTCAAAGACGCTCTGGAGGAAGAGGTAGGCATTGTGGTTGAGCTCTGTGGTGCAGTCTGGAGGAATTTTCAATCTAGGGAGAGTCAGATCAAAGTTCACAAAGTTCACAAACACAAGAACCACTGTTTGTTTTTTTTAAAGGATAAATGTTATAATGGCATTAAGACATATTAGCAGGTACAGTGTCAATGTGCATATTAATTGTACCCAATTCAAATCATCATTCCTTGCTAAACGATAGTGTAATGCCAATTAGTATTAGTGTTGTGCCGACACACATACTCGCTACTTTTTTATTGATCCAATGCGCCGTCAAATCTGTTTGTTTTGTTTTCAAGCCGCGTCTCCGGCTGCTTCCTACAGCTACTCTGTCACATGACGGTGTTTCACCAATCAAATGCAGCCACTGGCGATGTCCAATCAGATGGAGAGAGGTCGTCATATGACCGCACACAAAATCTTTGTGGTAAACAGAGTGGCCACTCCGCCTCAAATTTGAGGAAACACGTTTAGCGGGTGTTGTGGCTGTGACCAGTGTTGTCAAGCCCGACGAGGTGTTGCAACACAGTATCGTTCCGATTATTGATCATAGCTCTCTCTCTCTCTCTCTCTCTCTCTTATTAGCTCTCACACACACGGAGAGAGAGAAAGAGAAGCGTGCATGCATGACAACAGCGCACGGTAAAAGCGAAAGCGAAACTTGCTGCCGCCGCCCATCAACCGAACACGTGGAGCGCTCCGGTCCTCCGAACCCCCCCCCCCCCCCCGCGGCGATCAATCGTTCAATCGGCGATCTCCAGGGGTGGCGATTGGGACGATCTGAGAATGTCACGATCGCCCAACACTAATTGGTATATGACTAAAACACTAACAATTTAAGTGCAATGAGCAGAAAAGAAAACTACAATGTTGCCCTAAAAAATAAAGAATAGTGTGCACAAATGCATGGGGACCCCGACACTGCATAGACAAAGAGAAATTTTTTGATTAATCACGAAAGGGGATAAAAAGATGCTACAGTCATTTAAAAAAATTAATTCTGGGACTCACGGTGGGAAGAGGTAGTCCTGATTTAACTCCAGGTCATCATCATATCCAAATCTCCTCAGCACTGTCCAGGTTGTCTCATGGCGACCTCGCTGAATGAACAGGGTGTGGAGGAATAGGAAACCTGGGGGGTTGCAGAAAATATTCAGATATAATGTGACTGCAGTTCTGTTAGTTTATGCTTCATAAAATATAAAGATAAATCCACCTATTCTTACCTTTCAGAGTGAGTCCATTATCACTTACTCCATCATTCAAATTCTTCCTTACCACGTTTTTAACATCCTCTAATGCCTGAGGCTCTAATGGCGTATTGAAGCATGTCCGCTATAGGCAGCCAGACAAAAACATCAATGTGAGTTAAAACTTATCAGTGCAGGAATGAATTCAGTCGTGTTTTTGTTCACTATATAGTTACTGTGTTAAGTTGTCAACTATGTTATTGATCAGTTTACTTACCTGGAAGAAGTTCAATTCGTTATCGTTGAGAATCCCGTCATTGTCTAGGTCTGACACTTTGAAGATTCGAGTGAGAGCTTTCACACACAGAGCCTTCATCTGGAAAATCAAATGGCAAATCAAAAATTACTTCAACAAAAATATTTCACACGTATCATTCTGTTAAATTTCTGTCTGAAGTACATCATTCAGATAGTATGCTATTTAATTCTGTATGTAAAACAAGCACAGAAGCAGAGTGGTGCTGAATTTGCTCAGGTGATTCTTGCTCTTACGTCTTTTTTCTCAGGACAGTAGAGGGGACCAGTGGGGTGCAGAACTGCTTTTTGGGCATAATAGAAGAGCTCGGAGATGTTCTTCAGATTCTTTGCTGAACACTAGACACAAGAAAAAGAAAAAAGGGAGTTGGTTATAAATGCAAGGATTTTCAATGCTGCAGTGCAGTGCTGGAAACAAACTGGGTATAGCCTTGGAAAGAAAAACTTGCCAAGTGCAACCATGTGTGCACAAGAACTGTGTACGGTGTGGTACTGTTTGACATATATCAGCAGTGACAACGTAGTTCTAAAGGTGTGCCCTGACAGGGGCATTACCTAGCTATCTTTATGTGTGCGGGTCGTGGACTGTATAGTGTGTGTGTGTGTGTGTAAGTGTGTAAGCTAAGTAAGGACCAGACAGGGTATTAACACACAGGATCTGTCTGCGCTACACGCCTGGTCTAATTAACCAGTCTGAAATAAAAACACAGGTGACTCCCTGTTAGAAGATAGTAGTCAGTGTTAAAGAGGGACACAGGGTGAGATCAACGGACAGTGAACGCGGCACAAACACGATCATAACAGAAGAATTGTCACACACTACTGGGTCATTTTACATGGACACGTCACACGCAGCATTCATCATGATGTCGGCTTGAGTTAAGCTCTTAACCAGCATCAAGTATCAAATCCTCTTGCACTGTTGTCCCCTACTCTCACTTGGGTTACAAGCTCAAAGTTGAAAAGATTATCTAAGATGCTGCCCACTTTTCCTGATTGACAGTACCCACACAGTTCAAAATCACACAGCTGATGATGAGTGACAAATTGACATAGTGCATGAGACAAACACATGTTCAGTTTGGTTGCTAGTGAGAATAATAAACAAACACATACAGTGACAAGCAAAGGCTGTTAAAGGCTTTACTATATGCAAAATATGATGGGTTATCACCATACTGCATATAGTAAAACATGGTAATCATAATCATATTCACTGTCATTATGTAGGAATTGATTTTATTGTATTCACAGATATTTGAAAGTTTTCTACTTCAACTTTAGTTCAGTGGACAAATAAAACTCCTTCAAACAAAACTGTTCCTCTTGGAACTTACTAAGCTCAGTTTCCCCCTGATAGTTAATGCTGAACTGCTGTTTAATTTCTTCCCCCCTTTATGTTTTGTTTATGAGTTGGTGGCGGCAGCAGGTATTTATTTCTGCTTTGTGTTTATCTGTTGTCTGGATCAAAAGCATTGCTGTTGTATGAAGGGTTATAACATCAATTGGGCAAATTAAGACAGATTCGATGATACTGCTTTGATACACTCGCACAACTTCAACTTTATTGTTTTACTACTGAAACACAGCTGCAACAGTAAACAGATTGGTCTCTCACCTCAACACAAGTCTCTATCTCACTGTACTGGTTCATTATGGGTAGTATGGTCTCCATGCTGCTGTGCTCCACCAGGTCCGACTTGTTGCCCACCAGGATCAGAGGAACCCTGGACACATCACCCCAGCATGGCATGAACACCAATGTCACATCACGTCAATTTAAAAGCTGGCTGTAAAATCAATAGTACTTCTCACTACTTCTTTGTTTTCAATATTTGTCCCTCCCGTAACAGCAGTGAGTCATATCACAGTGAGGCTGAATGCGCTCATGTGAGCTGCAGCACTCACACTGCTGTTTGCTACTCAGTGAAACAATTGTGAGACATTTTCCACTCAAGCACTAGTTGAAAATTTCTGCTCTTTTGTATTCTTGCTGTGACACACTCATGGCCCAGTGGCATATTTCTACAGTCCATACCTGACATGACAAACAACACTCCAGACTATTCTTATACAAGTACACACCTGCTGTCCTTGTCCGTGTTCTCGGTAATGAGAGGGATCCAGTGGCTGGTGACCTACCCAGATGAAAACAAAGATAGAAACGATAAACACATATAAAGATCTTTGTTTTGAGTCACACAGTCTCACATTTTAAGGTGGGGTGTTTAACTGTGATGCAAACTAATTATGGAAATGCTAGCAGGAGAGGTGCCTCACCTTTTCTATGGACTTCTTGTTGTTGACAGAGTAGACAATGCAAATTACATTTGCCTATACAAGAAACCCACACAAACGTCCATTAGTTCCATTAGACCTCAGCACTTCTCTTTAAGTGTAATTGAAATGTATTGCTGCTGCTCTGACTAACCTTGGAGATTTCCTGAAACAGCTGCTCATCTGTCTGCTCTGCCTCTGTTGGAGGAAGACAAAAGTACGACAGTTAAAACATTAAAACTACTCTTTCTTATAGCCAGGTAAAAAATGTGAAGACAGAGCTTTGTATACTTGTGATGGAAATATTTTTCACTCACTGGAGAATAAAAAGATTTAAACAGTAATGGCCTTCAGGTACCAACCTGAATAGTCCACAATGTGTGTGGGAACTCTCTCTGGCGTGACATCTGCAGGTATGGTGATTTCCTCAGCTCGGTAGGGCACCTGGTACAGACACGAGTAACATATTTAGTTATTGCTGACAGACATGCTTTACAACCAGCTAAATCACTTCAATAACCCAGTTAAATCTGTGGCATTAAAGACCACAAAGGCAGATATTCCCTTCAAGGTGGAGAGGCATCAGCCAGGTTACCAGTATCTATAAATTACAATTCTCCATACCACATCTGGAAACTCCTCGCTGACCAGAGACATGATGAGAGACGTCTTCCCCACCTTGGCTGTTGAGAGATGGAGAGATATGAGGTGTTTGGTCACTAGCTCACTATGATTGTAAAAAAAATAAAAATAAGATGATGATAAGAAATGATTTTTATTATTAAGCAAGGGACCTGTAAAAATGTTCAATCAACTAATATGTTAATAATCTGGGTTTAGGGGTCTAGGGGTAAACAATCTAGTTCCCAAAATAACTGAGCTCACTGTAGTTGAGTGCCAAGAAGCAGCATGAAAACGAAAAGTAGTAGTAACTATGAACAAACATATTGACTTAACCTGTTTGGAGGATATTTCCCTCAATTCAATGATATTCCAATAATAATAATAAGATGTCACTTGGCATCTTTAAAGACCTTTGAATACAGATTTATATCAAAATTACATCAATTTCATTAGCTTTGCTCAAGGTAACTTAAGGGCATCTCTGCAGTGATTTCAAAGGTCGTCCTCAAATGCATTAGTGAAATAAGTCAATGCAAAATGTAATAAGAGAAGGCAACCGTTATATTTTATGAGCTACTTGCTTTTCAATATTGACAGAATATTCAGGATGAGCTGAAATGAACAGACACATAACCATCACCATGGGGCTCTGGTGTGGTTGTTGTCAGCGTCACATGCCCAACTGGTAGCATCCAAGCAACGTCAGGTGAGCACTAACGTCTGACCCCCGTGCGTAACGTTAGCCTAATAACCTGTCCAATACAATATAAACGACGGCTTTACTTACGCTCCCCCACTAATAATATCCTCACGTCCTTGCGCATCCTCTCCAGCGTCGACAACCAACTCCGCAAACTGGTTAGTGTGAAACATTTATGCTCCTCTCTGGATGAAGGGTACAGCCAGACAGCTTTGCTCGGCCTGGCTCGCTTGCTAACGGCTACGTTCGCATTTCGCTCCGGTTCACACTGGTTCAGAGCAGACGGTGAACTGTCGTACCAGGTTTTTACAACTCGTTAAATAACACCAAGGTTGTTTTTTCCTTCCACTACTAAATTGTACCTTCCAGACACACTGCTATGCTGCTGCCGCTACTGCTGCTATGTCGAGCCAGCTAACCTACATACTAACTTGACTGTTGCAGTCGGGCGCTTGCAAGCGTGTTTCCACCACGCCCCTCCGGATTCAGCTGACTCTGAGGCTGAGCAAAGATCGTAAAGTGTTGAAAGAAAACTTTCAAGTCACCTACTTTCCTATCCTCGTAGTTCCCACCTAGGCAGTCACCCATATACTCCGCTGTAGGTACAAATTGTAACGTAGTAAACAGACCGAAATCATAATATTTTTAGACTTCCCAATTTTCTTGCTGCTTGCAAGCGCGATGACATTTTTACTGTGGTACCAGGAGAATGGTGTGGAGTGGGACGTCTTCTTTTATCCCTTCAGTTTAGAAGCGCCTGTCAACATGCGCCATCTACTGGACAGAAGACCAACTGGTCTGATCAGCTACAGTCCAGGCTATCTAGCTCATAGAACTAATTTTAACAGAATGTTTTTCACGATACATCATTTCTATGAGGTGTCCAGAACAACATACTAAAAGTCCTAAGAAATCCTAGTCTGGGAAATATGTTTAATTCGCATCATTATATACTGTATAAAGTCTATGGTGCTGACAACAACCCCAATGGGGCTATTTTTTTTCCTTTTCTCCTTTCACAATGAAACTTTACATAATGAAAGTATCCATGAAATGTAAATTTTTTTATATTACAAGTTTCTTTGAAAATGAATTTGAATATGCAAATGAGCCAAATCAAATATTATTATTATTTATTATGGTTATTGAAGCCCCGACATGAGAAATTGTTCCGAAGAGGGACATTGCAAACGAGCAGTATGGAGGTATTTGGATGTTTTTTGGTGTGTCTTTTTGGACGAAGAAAAGTGAGCTCCATTCGCAACCATTATATGGACAAGTACTGCTGCACGGATCCCCCCGTAACTCCGAGAAGGCACGGAGGACTCTGAAAATTCTCAACATGAGGGTGAGTAGATAATAAGTGAAATTTGAATTTTGGGTGAACTATCCCTTTAAACAGAAAACACAAAATTACAAACAAAAGTGAGCAAATTATATAATGAGTCCTTTTTAATAAATACATACAAGTACTAGTAGACAATAGGAGAAACAGAGAAAATACACCATTTGGTTTCATGCATTCGTAATGTATTGCAGCTTTCTGCTGTCACAGTTGGCACAGACAATATAATACATTTCAGAGACACTTATGCCTCTGAATCTTAAGCAATGTCTCAGTAACAGACAACGGGCTGAGTTAAGTGTCAGCGTCACTTTAGGAAGTGACACTGTCAGTCTATTATATCCCAAAAGGATGTTCTTTATTGCGTATGACATTTTGCACACCAGCATGAAACCGCTCCACTCATTTTCCCCTTCTCAAGTTGGCTTCATCTGAATTAAAGACAGAATGAAAGACTGGATTAGGAGGACTCACCATTATTCCACATTTATACTCATTCTATGCAAAGCTGTACTGTATCAAAGGTAAAAACCAGTATCTCACTAGAGTAGTCCTCTGGTGTCATTGGTTGGGAGATGACCTTCCTAAGCGCCTCCAGCCATTCCCTCTGCTCTTGCTCCTGCTCACACGTAAACAGAAACTCTCTGAATGGAGTCTGCAGCGTGATGCCACAGCGCCACCGGCCCCCTCTCGTGCTCTTGCCGCTGCTCTCTAACACAGAGTAGCTGTGGCTTTCTGAGCCAATGAAGACAGCACCCAGCTCTGTAGCATCCTGAGAATGATACCACAAGCACAGGGAAGTGCTTAGTGAAAAACATGGGTGTGATCAACTGAAAACAATATGCTTTGTTTCATGCCAGGCTGATGTGAATACGATAAGAAGACATAATCATTGCACTTTTTATAACTGAGTGGTGAAATCTAATCTCATCTTATATTTGTAGACACAGTGCAGACACAATGACACAATTACCAGAGGAGTTTTAAAATATAGAAGCTTTCTGTCCGCTGAGCACAGTGTGAACCACCTCTTCTTGAATGGCTCCCGTTGCTGACAACACACATTCACAATAGAAAGAAAGAAAGAAAGAAAGAAAGAAAGAAAGAAAGAAAGAAAGAAAGAAAGAAAGAAAGAAAGAAAGAAAGAAAGAAAGAAAGAATCAAATTAATCTGTCATATGTAAAACCAAACAAACCCATATGTTTTTTGTATTGAATAAGGAAAGCTGACAGACCGTTGGTCCCGTTTTCTCCATGTATCCCTCCTTCAGACAGTGTCTTGTTAACTGAGGTACAAACTGTGTGAAAGAACATGGGAAATGATGAACAAAAGTCACAGTTTAACATTTTAATTTGAATGCATAAAAACTGTCTTACATCAGTGTCTTGAAGAGTGGGGTGTTTCTTCTGGAGGTATGCCAATCGGGTGGCCCGGATAGCATTGAATAGAGATACAACATCCTGTAGCATAAGGCATGAGATAAAGGATGGTATGTCAGGCACATGAACTACATCAATGCAGGTGTATTGTTTGGACAGTCTCATACATTTCAGGTTTACATAATTCAAACGTGTTATTCCTCAGTCATTCTCGCTCTAACAGTTGTGAGTTTCAGAGTTAACAGGCTTCAGTGTGTGCTGTAGTTACCAAAACAATAATCAAGTAATGTATCTGCTGCAAGTGGAAATGAAACAGCTCTTTAGCTGAGCTTACCTGACCCCTTTCATGGTAAACAAACAAATTCCTTGTACGCTTGTCCTGCAGGTAGGATATCTGCAGACCATGAGTGTGGCCAATCTTCTCTGGCTGGAAAACTGCATTCAGATCCTTCATGCAGATGACAGCTTTGGGAACCTTGGACTGTTTTTTTTAATGTGAAGGATGAGGTAGGATTTTAAAAGGAAACATTTTTGAGTGTAACCTAAATATGTCCATAAAACACTGTAGACTACTCACATCGTCTTTGATGAAGTATCTGAGTGTGAAATCTTTCCGGGACAGCACAAAGGTCCGTTTAAGAAACTGCTTGTTGTCTTTGCCCTTCTTCCATAGTGTTGATTCAAATGGATCTGGATCAGATATATCAAATTAACCATAAAGGGGAGACATCTTATGATCTGTGCAGAAAACTGATGTAGATTTAGCCGAAAGAAGAATGAAATCTTGATGGTAATCATACAGTAGTCAATACCTTTATTATAAACCTGGTGAATGTAGTTATTTTCTCCTGTGAACTCCCTTCTTTCATACTTTGCACGTATCCATTGATCCTTGAGGACACTAAAAGCAGCGTGGATGAAAAAAAAAATGAGGCACAGCAGACACGTAGGCCTGCCATTGATAATAATAACAATAATAATAATAACAATAGCGTCTCTAGCAGAAGCTCCACCTCTTTGCTGAACAGACATTGTTTGTTCCTCTTTCTCTGTGCTGCATGTGCAACAGAAGTGCTCCACTCCCATTCACTAATTAGAGTATTTGTTGAGTCCTCACTTTTCACTTCCACTTAGCCAGTGGTGTGAATGGCTGGTGCAAGCGGTCACTCACATGCAGTCTTTTTGCTGTGGCTGGTAGAAGAAGGCAGGGACGCACTTCTCAAAAATGGCTCTGGCAGCAGAATTTCCCCTCTCCCGCATGAACTGAAACCAGAGATTTCAAAGGTTATACCAATACAAAAGAAATTATGCATGGTATGTAACTTATTTAGAAATCCTGCTTTGCTTTCCAAGCCAAAACTCATGATCAACAACAGATGAGAAATCAGAGTACTTTTCAATAAATAGAGATAATTATAATAAACATACACAAATCAATGAAGATTTAAATAGAATAAATAAGGAATACATGTTATATCTATTAGCTGTAATAAGATGAATCCGAACTGCAGGCTTTTACCTCTACTAGTGAATCTTCCCATAGGTCCAGACGTATTGATTTCACTCTGCTGACATCGGGCAAATTCCGATGCATCCCAGAGCAGTTGAGGCACACAAAGATACCAAGAGTGTAGGAGGCCCAGTCCGGATCTGTGGGCAAAAACAGTATTAGAAGGAACCAAATGATGTACGAACTGTTGTTGTTTGACAGAAAACGTTAAAGTGCAAACAGATGCTTATTTCTGGGCCAACATAGACTACATACATGGGTAGGCTAATGTCAGCAGTGAAATACACAAAATGAGAATTCCAGACACAAACACACTGTTCCCATTGCTCACAAACTGCCCATGGTAGTGATGGCGATAAAAAGTGTTGGTAGTTGCAGGAGGAACAATGAGGTCATGCACAGTAGCCTATATAGCAGCTCCACTTCCCCTTGTAAGAGTTGAATTTAAAACGTGATTTGATATAACAATATAGTTTTGGAGATCAGTTAACAAACAACCTCATATGGCTCTGGTATAAAAGCCACAGTTTACCCCTTACAATTCACTATTACCTGAAGAAAACATGAATTCATAAAGAGTCTGGGTGTTATGGTCTGTAATAGGGGAAATATGTATTGTTGAAGAGTAAAAAAGAAACATGGAGTAGGCTACTAATGTCCTGGTTAGAATATATGAATTAGTGTACTTACCAGGAGCTCCACAGTCAGCACACATGTTGTTACCAGGCTGTCGCACCAACTCGAGCAGGATTTTGTTATTTCTCTCCAGACTGGCCATAGGTGTTAGTCGTTTCCCCCTTTTAGAGTTGAGTTCCAACAAGAAATAGTACTAACTCCATGTCGATTTTAACCAGCTTTTGGGACAGAGCTGTTCTGCTCTGTAGCAGGTGAAAAACAAAATTTCTTCTCGCAGTCCAGTGGCCCAGCATTTCCTCTTAAAAGCACAGCATCATGCAGTTTATTGTTCTGCACACAAACACATAGGTCCAGAAATAACAGAGAAAGGAAGTGAAACAGACGTAACAGGGTGAATGACTTACAGGATCATGCTGTTAGACTTAATATGAAATTAGTTTGTGGTTCAGCTTGTGTGGTTGAAGTGGCTTCATGCAGATTTATACTGTCAATGTAGGCTACTATTCATTTTTTTTATTATTTAACTGAAAAGCAGGGTAGACATAATAAACATTTATTATTGGCAAATATGCAGTGAAATACAATGAATTAATGGAACCTGTAAAAATATAAATTTTAGACCAAATAAGTGAGGGTTTAAAGGACCTGCACATCTGGTACAATTAGTTATTACCTCAAAAAAAAAAAAAAACTGCGGTATATGGATATTGGTGACCTTTTTGATCTAAGAACCTTGGATGTGTAGGCTAAGTAGTTAAAGTTAGTAATAGTAGTAGTAGTACATTTTTGGGCCAGAGAAGGAGTGGAATGGTTGATTTATTTTCATCATCAGGCAACACACCTGACCTTTGTGAAGTTTAAAGCTAAGGGTGGCCGTGTTGCTCAGACAACAATGTCATTCTGGATAAACATCCTGAATCCAGAATCACCGTGGCCATTGTGTAGGCTATAAAACCAAGCTGGCAGTCTGTATCAGACTGCAATGATGGTTGTGATTCCTAGTGGTGGAAAAACACGAGTTAACTGCAGTAGAAGAAAATGTGAAACACTGAAATAAATTGTGATAAAATATAAGTGTTGTTCTGTAGGCTACAGCTCTTGAAAGATGAGTTACATCACAGTGTTTGTGATGCTGTTGGAATTAGTTGAATCTTAGGAGGAGATAGCTACTTCTGATAATCATTCTATCATTAATGGTATAATTAGTAATGTTAACACAAACCGTGGGTATCAATAAAGCACCGTACAAAATGCTACATCCACAGTGGCAATGGAGAAAAAAGGACCCGGAACCAATGTAACGCGGGTTTGTTGCGCTGCACCGGTCGATTATTGAGCGTCGGACAACAACCAGAGGACGAAGCTGCTCCATATGTCTATGGCTCCACCTGCATGATGTTATAGCTAAAATCCATCTCTTATTTACTTCAACTAACAACAATGTGGGTCGCCAGGCGGTTTTTGTCATCGGTCGTCCAGAGAAGTATGTTTTCATTGTGAAATGTTTTGTCTTTGCTGCCTGTTTTCTAACACCTCAGTGCACAGACCGCTAACGTCGAGCTAACACAGCCAGCTGCAAATGCTAATTTAAAGGTTTAAATGTGAAAATGTGAAGTTAAATGTTTAAAGTTTGTGAAGGTAAGAAGAGAGTGAAGCGGTTTGACATTTATGTAAAAAAAACAACAACCTATTTTTCACTATCGAAAGTGAATTTAGTTGATCTCAAGTTTTATGAGAATTGTGTTTCGATCAAAAGAGACAAAATGTGTTATATGGGTTGTGGTATCAATGAGCTACAACGTGAGGTAGTAAACCGAGCATGAAAGTGCACCAATAATAGGGCATCGTGAGCCATTTGCCACTTTGCCACACTTTGGCTGTATTCTGGATGATTACAGTAAGTACATTCATGAAAACAGGCTGAGCTGCTTATGGTGAGGCCAAGCTTTGCTGTCAAAGAGAAAGATGATTCTTCTTCCCTAGATGTCATGTGATCGCAAAACTCTCCAAACCTCACTGAGTTGGTGTGTGAGCAGCAGGTGTCAGCAGTTTGTGTTCATCTGTAACCTGGACAGGGAGTAAAGTGGGAGGTGGGAGATGGATGGGACGGAAGGAGGGGGGGTGGCTCAATTAATCCTGCTCCTAAACTCAAATTACCCCATACACAGGGTACGTTCTGCCACAAGACCACTGTTTTTGGACATGCTATATTATCAAAACAGTTATGTTAATACTCATTTTGTTTGTTTGTAGGGATGCACAGTATCCTGAAATACAGTATATGCAGATATATTAGTTAGCAACAAAACTATAATTGATATGAATATTCATATTAATATGAATATGAAAAGATGTTCATCTTACCCCACTCTCCCCTATTTTGTCTACATAGGGCAGTACGCCGGGCAGTGTGGTTTATTCCGGGGACCTCGGCACGGCGCCCTCCCTGAGCTGGAGCTGCGGTATCTCCAGTGCACATGCTGCTGGAGGAGCCGGGTACCCGTGGCTGGCTTTGAGACCCTGAACGCCACCCTCTCCTCCACCTCTGAGCCCTGTAAGGACGAAGCCAGCCGACCTCTGGACGCCTGCTACACCTCCGAGCAACGAGACACAATCCTCCAGCTGCTCAACAATGCCTCGCCGGCAGAGCTGGCCGACGTCAAGCTCCTCAGAGGCCGCAAGTCGCTCAACATTGTGGAGTACAGGACTAAAAACGGACCATTTAAAAATCTGGAGAGCGTGGTGAACGTACCTCTGCTCAAACACAAAAGTGCTGTCATAGTCTTCAACTCCATCCTCAACCCGGTGAAGAAGGAGAAGAAAGTGAGGATACAGCTGGCCAAGTTTATCAGGCCAGAGGTGGACAGGTCCTGGTTGGAGGTGAGGCTCTGCTCCTGTCTGCATGAATTTAATAATCATGCTCGACACAAAAATTAAAGTGCTGGGTTTAATTTATCACACAAAGCTGTAATTGGAGTTTCTGTCTGCCTGAAACACAGCCATGGGTATAAGAGACAAGAAAGTCTGACTGGAAAAAGAAAGTCTGACTGTAAAAATGTTAACTGTGAATGGGAAAACACAAGAAATTCCCTTTGATCACTAATTATAATTCTATATTTGTTTATTCAGGAGGCCAATTCCATAGTGTCAATAATATGCGGAACTAATAAAGTTGCCTGGGCACATGTGGACCGTGGGATGACTTTAATGGATTGGCAGCAGCTGGATTGTCCCAACTTCTTGAAGGGAACATACATGGCTTCCTCTTACCTGACTGACGTGAGTAACACCACCAGAGTCTGTTATTACTGAAAGGTTACTGTGATTAGTGATTAGATGCAGTCATAGAGCCATGTAACAGCCATTTACCTGTGCTGTTACTTGAATGTTTGGGTGGATGTCACTTCACACAATCTAAACCCATACTTGGCTGCACAATTTGTAATTTTTCCTTTTCTGCCGACAGGTTTCTGCAGTCGTGTCAATGCTCCCGTCTGCTGACTTCTACATTATAGAGAAATCTTCTATCTCAGTGCAGAATACTGCCCTGTTCCCCATTATGGCTCACATGAGGACAGTGGAGGCCATGCTGTTTGCTCTGCTGGAGCCCAAACTCTCATCACCTGAGTCCAATATTCCTCCCAGGTAGGAAAAGGGAATTAAAACATCAATAGTGACTGTTTTTAACTTCAAAATTCACCATCAAATCATTAGATCATGCTAATTTAATACCAAACATGATTCAACTTTCAACTCTTAAAAGTGAACATACATTAAATGACCTGACAATTTCTTTTCTACACTGCAGAGTTTTGAACATGATGCGAACCGCTGTGGGACGGCACTTTGGACTAATGGTGGGGGAGTGTCGGACCAGCGGGGCACAGGCAGTTCGTCGGCTAATGACCGAGTCAGTGACTCAAAAGCTTCCCAGGATAAACTTTCCCCAAGAGCTGCTGGTCAAGTACAGGAACTCCTTCCAGATGGGGAACAGGAGAGGAGGAGAGGAGCTCTGTGATGCTCTGCTCCAGGCTGTAGCTTTTTATGAGCTGCTCAGTGAATCCTCCAGTTAGCTGCCACCTGGACCCGCGTCACGCCCTGACTGTGCACCAAAACCCACTGACCTCTTAAGTGGCATCCTGAGCCTCCCTGTATCCCTGGACAGACAGGGTGGTAACTGTTGGCTTTAAGTATTTCATATACCTAAGGTTACATTAAACACTCTAAGGCTTATTTTGCTATGGTGATTTGTTATTTCTACTGCTGGTCTTGTTTGATTTGGACACTTGAACAAACCAAGTGCTGTCCACCTCATCTTTCATGTCGGTTAGTGTAAAGACTTTTGCCGTAACTTGCAATAACAATTTTAGAAAAAGACCTCTTGGATGTCATGTCTGTGTGAACGATCAATTAAAAAGTGACAACCCCAAAAATAACTTTGCAAGATCAAGAAGAATTTACAAAAATGTATTTTTTATTTATACTTCATGGTTGCACTTACATGTAAATAAAACCGGATTTGATTCCACATCACAAGTGTGTAAAATTAATTTGGAAAAGAGTGTTTTTTTTAAATAAAATGAATGTACAGTTGAATAAATAGGGACTGAGTAAGTTGAGGTAGTCCAGATTTTTCTCTAAGAGAAATCTTCTGCCAGGAGTTGAAAGGTTGACTTTGACAGGCCAAGGTGTACGCTGCTGAGGTAGTTCAGACACCTGGTGGAGGATAAATTATTTGGATGTATAGTAGTGCATTCAATCATCAAATTTATGCCTAATAACTGACCACATTTTAATCCAACAATGGCAATGATTCAAATGGAGGATTTAACGCTAGCTGGCTGGGGCCTAAAAAAAACCCTGATGGTATTGGAAGCGGTTGGGTTTATGATACAACCACTATCATCTGCCTTCCACTGTCTCACTAAACATCTGACGTTACACTTAATATACTTATGAAGTAAGAAATAGTCACACTGAAGTTTGTAGACATCTGTAGAAAATTCATTGTCGAGTGTTGTGTCTGGCTCACCTGACCGACTCTGCTTTCTGTTGCTGTACTCTGTGAAAGCGACAGATGGAGCGGAGGACCGGCATGTAGTCAACACTGACAGCTTGTCTGTTCCCCAGCAGGCTGAAGGATTTGTTGCTGAGCACCATCCTGCTCAGCTCGTACCTTTTTTGGGAGACACTGGAGGGAGAGGCCCGAGTCAAACATGGTTAAAATCGACATTTTTTTGTTTGTTTGGCCTCTCCAGATGCCAGAAAAAAGAAGAAGAGTGATTGTGATTGTCGTTATAGGAGCCAAATCCATTCTGGTGCCTCAGCCCCTGATAGTCTACAGAACAATTTGGCATCCAAATTAGGATAGTTTATGTAAATACAACTAAAATCTATATCATGGACGAATCTAGATTGGTCAGGTTACAAACCAAAATACCACATAGTAAACTACTTGAATCAATGTTCAGGAGAGGAGCTATAAAATAGACTCACCTTTGTGTACAATGAAGTTGAAAGCCAAATCTGAGGCTCTGTCTTTTGGAAGTGTTGGGGAACATCAGTCTTTCCATCAGCGTCTCCAGCTTTTTATCCTCCAGGTCCTGGCTGTGATTTTGGGCCTCGGTCCACGCCTCACACACTCGCCACCGGCATCTGTGAAAGCCCAAGCCCTCGGCAGCGGCCTGAATATCCACCATCCTCTCCTGACTCCAGCTCCCGTCCAACTCCTCACTCGTTTCGTCCAACAAACTGTCCTTTATCTCTGCCCCTGTCCAGGCAAACGCCTCAGGCCTGCATGAGCCTGAAGCACGCTGTGCTGCAGCTGGCAGAGTGGCGTCTAGGTACGACATGAGGTCAAAGAAGTCAGTCAGGGCGTTTAAAGAGTCAGTTTCCACTTTGGTGGATATTTCTCCGGTCTTGTTAATTGACCTGGGGTGTCTAGAACGAGCCCCGTTTAATGATGATGAGGTGCTTTGAGGTTTGTGTGTTGAAGTGGGAGGTGACGTGTTGTCGGACACTGTTGCATTGTATTTCTTTCTACTGAGCCTGGAGTTATTCCTAACAGATTTCCTGTTGGTCGCTGATTTTTCTGGGCTGACATTTCGATCGAGCTGCTGGAAGTGAGGATCAGTGCCCGAGGTTGCCAGCTCACTCAGCAGCCCAGAACAAGTAACCTTGTCCAGGTAGTGGACTGAAATTTCATTGGCGCCGACGGGCAGAAGGAGCTCCAGGTTGGTGTAGAGAAGAGGCACACCCCCTCTCCAGCTCTCAGCTAGGAGGCGCAGGAGCTTGTTCATGTCTGTTTCACACCAGTATTGACACTGAAAATCACAGACAAATTACTGACAAAAGGACATTTTTCCTTAGGGAAGAGCTTGCCAAGTTTAATATAAACACAGATAAATATAGGTACTTGCCTTTAGAAGGTTCAAAAGTTGGTTTTGGGTAACAGACTGAAGACCAAGCATGGTGGCAGTGCAACCTGTGTCATATGGAGAAGGACAGGAGTCTGAAGTCTCTCCTCCTCCAGCATCATTTGAGTCTAGACTCAATAGAATGGAGAAACATCCTGAAAGTCTGTACTGTCATTGAAAGGTTCTGTGTCTGTAAGAGGCCGTGACTGATACTCACACTGAGCGTGATGAGGCTCCTTAGGTAAACCTCTGCTGCTCAGAAGTGCCTGTCCCCCACCGCTCAACACCCAGAGCTGTAGCTGCAGCAGACAGCGTCTGACGTCACCACGTGTGAGTCTGAGGAGGCTAGCAGCATCATCCAGCTCCAGTCGCATGTTCTCAGCCAAACACACCAGCTGCAGGTAGCTACAGACATTCACCTGGGAACACGCAAAGTAAGTTTATGACAATTCATTTTAATTTGTTTTTGCTGATTTTGCAGATTGATTTTCAATTAAATTTGATTTTGATTATGTGACAAACATGTTTACACTTTTTGATACATGGACTGTGGTGCTTCTTGTTCCTGCTATTTTTTGCAGCCCCTGCAAATTGGATATTGTTCCTTACTATATTGCTATTTTGATTATATTTCATTAACATGTGTGGGGAGCCTTCAAAACATCTGTGTTAATTTTTTACACTAACAAACAAACAAAAATGTATGGAGCTACTTCAGGAACCAAGGTTCGGGTTTCACATTGGAGTTGTACAAGAATCAAGAGATAAAAATTTCACTCACCACTGATGGGGTTTTGAAAATGACTTCCTCCAAGCTGCAGTTGAATCTTTCTCTGAACAAGGGATCTAAAGAGGATATTTACTTTGCATCACAGCTTGTCATCAAATCTATTCTATTCTAAAATTACAGTCTGCGCATTTACCATTGGTGGTCAGAATGACTGGCCTTTTCGTGGTTGCCATGAAAGTTCTGATGGCTGCGAGGAAACCGACATCATCACTGAATATGACATCAACCTGTGGGAACCGACGGTTGCAAACAGATCATCTCAGCCCAAACATTAAATTATAGATTACAGTGTCAGATTGCCAAATGGTTTACCTCTTCAAAGAGAATGAGTGATGTGGCTGTCCGTTTGCTCTGTGGCCTTGTTTGATCACAGCCTGGTGATGGGCTGCCTGATTTCTTGCTGTCTGGTTTGTCGGATGGCGACGGTCCACCAGAATGTAAGTGATCTGCTTTGGCCTTCATCTTAAAGTAGTTGGCCAAAGTGACTGTGGCTGCACGAGCTTTTCCTTTGCGACCAGAGCGGCCAGGGTTCTGCACCGTCCTCTTCTTTGTGGTAGAGATGACATTTTTAAGAGGCACTGTTTTTCCTGTTAAAAAATCCAAACGCCTGTTAAAGTTATCATTGAAGTCTCCATTACTTTAAATCAAATGTCACATCATGAATTTGTTTTTAACGTTTTAACACAATGCAACTGTTGGGTTCAGTCAGTATTCAGATAAAGGCCATGTCTATCTCAGTCTCTACCATCTCCATCTCCTACCAGGGTAAGGCTCAGGTTTAGGAGTGAAGCTGCTGTTGCTGAGATAAGCAGGTTTCAGTGGGTCGTTGCCCAGCGTCTCCACTAGGTGGGACTGGGTAGCCTCCGTCAGCTGGGACAGAACATGGCGGCCACTGCGCTGGGAGGAGCAGTTCACCTCAAACACCTTTGATTAAAAAGACAAAGAAAAATTAAATCTCGATTACTGTCAAATAAACATGACCTCAGAGGATTACTTGTCATGAAAGCTGCCTAGGACCTGGTGAAACCTGGGCCCAGTGAGGGCCACAAAGTATAAAGAAAAGAGAAGATGATAATGATTTTTAATGTTCCCCTTTGACTTGATTTCATTTTTGAGTCATTAGTGTAGCTCTTCAACTTTGTGACTAATATTCCTGATCTTTCAGGGAGACGGGTGAGATAAAAATGACAGCAGGAATCATTTCATTGAGCTACAACAGCACAAAGACAGATGGAAATATTTGTCTTCTGCTCCCCTGTGACTGACATATTTCTGTAAATAACAGTCAATATGTCCTTAATGATCAGAATAATATGAAGGAAGTATACAGCAATATCACACACTGGCTTCACTTAACTTGATTTATGGATGATTTTGTCAAGCAGTCAGTGGTGTAGACACTGATGAGGGAATAATTTTAGACTACACAAAAAGAGTTGTGCTGCTGGCTTTAAATATTTTGCCAAATAGCTTTTTAATAGCATGTCTGAAAATTACTTTTCATTTATATTACTTATTTATAGTAAGTCTGTTCTAATGGTTTTTAAATCTGTTTTTTTCTTTTTTCATTTTTGTACATTAGGTTTCTCATAAAATGTATGATAAAAATCTGACACGACAGATGTTGTTTAGTGGTGGCATCTATCGAAACATAATGGACCTTATTCTGACCTTGAAGCCAAGTTCCTGAGCGCAGGCGTACACTGAGGCAGTCTTCCCCACACCTGAGGGTCCTGTTATGAGCATGGTGTTACACAGTGGATCGTCTCTGTTATCCTCTGTGCCAGCCTCACCTTGGAAGTCACCACAGTCCCACAAGTCTGCACAGAAGGACAGTCATTACTGAAAAAACTCCTCCTGGGAATTCTTGAAATTAAACTATATTTTCAAAGACCAAATGTTATTATGATTATGGACCCTTGATTATATCAGTGCTACTACTAAAGATCAGGTGCCCATTATCGAACTATGGTATCTTACAACATTTGTTGTTTTCTTGTGATGTCTTTTTTTATAGTTTTTTTTTTTTTAATAACAATTGTATTGTTGTGATCTTGTAATGTATATTCAGTTTTTTTTCTTTTTCTTTCTTTCTTTTTTTTTTAAAGATTGGGAGTGGGGGTGGGAACAGGTAATTATGCAAAAGTCCAACCCGTACATCTGTTATAATTCACTTAAAAACCAATAGAAAAAGCTTGAAAAGAAAAGAAAAGAAAAGAAAGGAGTGGTGGTGTAGTGGTGTGGTGATACGAAAACAATCAGTCTTGAGACAAACATTTAGTCATTGCTCATTTCAAGTCACATTAAAAATGTAACCCTGAGTAGAGGTAAAAGATTAAAGGTATTGAGTAACAAATTACTGCATATACCACTGCTGCTCTCTTCATCTTTCCTTTCCTCCCTTTTTCTCCTTTCGTCACAGTCAGCTCGTAGTTTCCATTTCTTCAACCAACTGGAGTCCAGACAAAAATCAAAAGAAGAAAGTTGTACTTCAACTGATTTCAAAGCCAATATGTGAGTGAGAGGATGACAGAGCAAACAAACAAAACTCACCTGTGCAGTTTATTCACTTGGACAGAGTTGCCGATGACTTCACTTGAACACTGAGGATGGTACTTGTCTGTCCAGAGAACATCCTCAAAACTGGAATCTAGACAAAAGGGAAGAAGTTTTATTTTCTGTTCTTAAAAATAAAACTAAGGAATACAAATTCATCATTGTACGGGAGGTTTACCTCTGTGAAGAATATCACAAGTCATCAGTGGCTGACCAACAGATTCTGTGTTGTCTGCCCTTTCAGAGTTTGGCTCACAGTTGTTCGACTGAGCTTTTAGGCTCTCACTTTGCTGCCTCAGTCTGTGACTGCGACTTAGCTTACTGGGCCTGGGCTGCTTCTTCAGAAGCACAACCGGACTTTCCTGGACACACTGTGCTGAAAGACGGCATTGATCCACACCAACAGGATCCTCTGCAGTCAGACTACACCTCAGACGCTTGGGCGACCTCTCTGAACTTCCATCTTCTCGTTTCCTCTTCTCTTTGAGGTGGTTCTGCTGTGATCTTTCTACTTTGGGTGGGATATGGGAAAGCTTTTCAAGTGAACATAAAGAATGAACAGACAGACTGTTAACAGACTGTTGCTGAATTTTACCTGTGGATCCCAAATCCTGCAGGTTTTCACTTGCCTTCTTCTGCAAGCTGCTGAACACTTCGTGGACTGGAAATGTGGGATTAGACGCTTTGATTTCTTCTAGACATTTGTGCAGAGCTGAGGTTGAAAACCGTAATCTCGAGGTGGACAGACTAAACCCAACTTTCTCTTTGAGGTGAGACACTGGGGAGGATGACATCTGAATCTGACTCTTCACCCCTCGCACACCCTCCCTCTGAGGAGGAACTTCTTTCTTCTCGACAGGCTGCCCCACTTTGCCATTACTACTCATTTTACTCTCGCTCTGCCGTAAGAAAATAGGCGCAATTTTAATGTCTTTAACGCAGCAGGGCTTTTTCTTCTCTTCTCTTTCTTCTCGTGTGGAGATGCCTGCAGCAACAATAACATTTGAGCCGTATTTGTCTGCTGCAGCCGAACCTCCCTCTGCTGCTGTTTTATCATCGTCACAGCTCGACTCTGATAACAGCAGCGCTGTTAACTCGGTAGGTTGTGTTACCTCAGTGGGTTGTGTTTGGCCTTTGGTCTGGCAGGTTGTGTCCTTGTAGTTTTTGCTTCGTTTGAGTTTGTTCCGCATCGTAAAGTAGCTCGACTGTCCGGAGGCATTTTGATTTTGGCGCTTGCCTGTGACGTCAATTTGCGCGACGTTATGTGTAAATTACACTGATGCGCCATAGTGGAGATGATTAGTCCACTCTAAAAACCAGTGTACCAGAATAATACATCTATGACCAGAGGTGACATGACGATTCATGCATAAGAAAAGAAAATGTCCTTCCCCTCCATTAAAAAAAATCCTCTTGCAGCAGCTTCTGTTGTTTTTCCTCCCAGGAACAGTGAAAATTGGTTTGTGGATAGTTTCCTGACTCTACACTTTCTACTAACTTTCTTAATCCAAACTTTCTGTGTTAATTACACAGAGGGAAAAGTTATAATTTCATAGAATCGTGTAATTCAAAAACAGACGAGGTCCTAAAAAAGATCCTTTAACAAAAGCAGGCCACACAAAGTCATTGGTAAGAAATGTTTTACCTTCAAATGATGTAAACCCAGATGATGTGGAATAAATCTGAGGCTTAAGTGGTTACCTGCCTGCTTTCCAGACACTGAGAGCGCACTGAGATTAATTTAAGACCTTCTTTTTTACAGTCTATGTTTAAGACAAGACGATGCTGCTTTCCCGAGTAGAAGAACCTGGAGGCTGGAGGGTGAAGAGAACTTGTGGTGTTGATCCACCTTCGCAGACACTTGTCTGCACACTCACTTTGGAATATATAGAGGACATAAATATCTGTACTTTAACCAAAATTACAGTGATCAACATATTTCAAACAGCTTAATTTTGGCATTCATTTTAAATGCAAAAAACAAAACAAACAAAAACACAACCTCTCAGGATAATGACCAAACACAAACAACTCAACATTTTACCTTACTGACAAAATAGTCTCACCTCAAGGGTCATTCAAGGGATTGTTCTCAAGCTTTTTACGCCTGTTTGACTGAGAAAACCCAATCTGCTAACAAGAACAGAGTGAAGCAGCCAAAGAAACCACAAAGTGAGATTGACAGCTGGTCACCTCTTCTTCACCCACTGTCGCCTGTCCCGAAAAGAAGAAGCTTCATTTTACATGTGGAAAAATAGAGTGTTACATGAAACGTTTTTATACAATTTTTCAGAGCAGGTTACACAACTAGAGAGGTAAAGCAGGGGTCGCAACACAGAGAGAGTATAATGACGGCTAATGTTAAAAACCATAAATAAGGCCAAATGTATTTTATTTCTTTAAATATAAAAATCCCCTTAGCCAGAGTGTACAGTTCACAATTTTTAACAGGGTGTTTTGACAACAATGGTGAACAAGTCTCCCTTTTTCCAGATGAATACAGAAACCCTCTATGAATAGTGGTGGGAGAAAAATAAATTGTTAATTTGGTTTTCCACAAGGGAAGTCTGATGATATAATGAATGGTGATGATCACCCATTTATGTGCACACTACAAAACACAACTACTGCTTTCCTTTAAAAAAAAATGGTTATGGAATGAACAAAAGAGAAGATACTAAAATATACACAGATCTAAGAGACTGATGAAAATATTCCCCTTTGGCATAAACTGCACCTAACAGAACAGACCCGACCATCCAATAAAGAGCATATTGCTTTGAAAGAAAAACGGCAATCTGTTAATTATTGGATACAGAGCAGGGCACGGCTAAAACATTTGATGTGATCACATGTACACATTTCTGTCAATCAGCTATTGATACTCAGAATCCATGTTAAAAAAACATGACCAAACCTCATTGTGAAAAAAACAGGTGCCTGTATCATCAGAAAACTGACTTTTATATCTTCAGTGCTATGCACTCTACACCATACATGGGATGATGTGCTGCTGGTTGTTTCAGTAAGTCTTAGGAAAAAAAACAAAATATTCAGAAAAGTTCATTTCCCTGGCTTTCCTTGAGCTATGATCAATGCAGGCCAAAAGGCTTAGGGGGTGATGAAGTAGGAATTTTAGCCTGGACCCAAATCTCAATTTATTCTCTTGTCCAAGATCTAGGCCTACAGTATAACACTATTGTCATGGCAACCTACCAGCAAAACCCACAATCCACCTGGGGGTCCTAACACACACTTTACAGGCTTTATATGCTCCACACATTGATGCCAAGTGTAGCTTTTGACCGTGATGTTTGTTCTCTTAACTTTAAAACCCTTCAAATTAAAAGTCATTCACAACAGTGAAATCAAACCCTCCAACACTCCACTAATGACAGTGGAAAAGCTGCATTTAACATTTGGCGCAGCATGACTTAGAAAAAAAACAAAAACAAAACAAAAAATAAACAACAATTTCAAGGTAAGCTTTCTAAAAACAAACACCAAGTGCTAAAATAATCAGCTAAAAGGATAAGTTTTCAACAAGATTATTGTGTATGTGTACAAATAATCAAGAGTGACAATGTTACCAGTGCAGTTTTAACTGCAGTCTTGATACAGTTGACATACCAAAGGCAGTCGTGCCACATCAGAAGAGTCTCAGTTTGTTCACTCTCACCCAAACAGATACTTCAGTGGCTCCTACAAAATGCATATTAAGTAGGTTCAACTTACATCATCCAGTCCTCAAATTCCTGGTTTGTGTAGCTGTGGGTGATTCACTTTTTTTTTTTTTAATTATTGTTCATATTTGGTTCAGTTCTCAAGTTCCAGAAACTTGTTTACCTTGTATACTGGTCTGCTTTAGGTCAGATCCTCCACTGACCAGGTCTCCCACCTATCTAAGCACCAAATGGTTGGTAATGTTCATTGAGAAGAAAAAAACAAAACAAAACAAAAAACAATCATTGTTCCATCCATCCAGCCTGCATCAGTCCGTTAGCCCGCTTTTTGTCCTCTTGCCCTGCTTCCCCCCACTGGAGGTGACGGCGTTGCCATTGCAGGCTCCTGCTGGTACCAGAGTCTGGTCCTGCTGCTCCTCCTCAGTGTCCGGCAGCTCCTCTTGGATCTGCCGCAGACGGGCCATTGCACGGTCGATGGTGGCTGTGCTCACCAGGTTAAAGTCGTGCATGCTGACTAAATGGAGGAGGAAGTTACGGCAGAGGTTGCGGCGGATTATATGAGCACCACGGTTCTCCACAAAAAGCATGATGGCCTGATTCATCTGGTTGTCGGCTATGAAACTGCAGGGAGAACAAAGGGCAGAGGAGCTTGGATGCGTTTCCATAGATACACTGAACAACAGTGGCTGGCTGTTCAATATACAATTATAGATGCACATATGACCTTCTGTTTGAATAGTTGATCATGTTTTTACAATGGCAACAACGAGAAACTCTCATATCATATACAGTATTTGAGCAATATTACTAGTGTTTGTGTGTATCATCTAAATGTATATTGTATGAAGATAAAATGAAATAGGATCTAGTATTGTCAATCACCTCTCGCTACTGCTACTGTGAACGTACCCATGCTTCATGACATGCAGGTTCCACAGCTTCATCACCTCCTTCTCTCCCTCATTGACATCTGTGAACTCATCCAGTTGCTGAAAGTACAAGAAAAAAAAGAGAAAAAAAAAGATTGACATCTGGTGCAACTTTAACGCACGGCTAGTAAAACAAACCATGATCTCCTCATGTTATGTAGTCCTTGCTGCCTCTGATAGTAAGGTAATAGTGACGGAGAGTTGTTCTACAGCCAGTGATCTGAGAGCAGGTTCAGGAAATCGATACTAAAGTGGTAAAAATGTTGTGTACGGGTGTTAAGATCAAGCTGAAGCGAGCGTACAACGTTGGCAACAGTTTTTGCTCTGAGCACCTTTTAGTTATTTATGGGGAACAGGCACGACCCAAATACTTTGACTCTTCGTTGCCATGGTGATCTGACACCCAAGAAATCAGTATTCTGATGGTTTATTTTTGTTTTGTTTTTTTCTCCTTCTCTTGGCTCCCCAGACACACTTGCGCACAATAATTTGTACTTGGTCTGACTGTGCAGGTTTCCTCACCTTCATCGATTCTGAGTAAATTTTTTTCCTTTGGTACATATCATCACTTCGTTACTTGCATCAATAGCTGCTGCTTCAATAGGTGGTAATAAAATGAGAATTTCTCCCCTTTGGCAGCTTCCTGGACCTTGAGAGGTGTCTTTACAAATGGTGCTTCATTTCTTATTCAACAGTGAAACCAGCCAAAGTGACTGAGCTCATGTCTTCTCACCGTGGCAGTCTTCTCTCTGAGCCACTCTGGATCTCTCTCATCCTCGCTGTCCACATCCATCTCCTGGGGCCGCAGGGGCATGCAGCTGTCACTGTGGAAGTAGAGGCGGTTGTGTCCACTGACGTAGGTCCTCTGCTGCTCCAACTCTCCGTCCTCAGACTCCAGGAACTCCGACAGACTCGGTTTGGTCCTTTTGGGCCTAGTGCAGGGAGGAGAAAACAAATCCTGAATATGTACCATCCACCCGGATTTTAAAGCCTCATATTATATCTGCGGGTTGATATTACATTTTCCAATGTCTTGTACAAAAAAACCCAAAAAACAACCAACCATGAAAACTAATCACTGCATTAGTATTAGAAACATGGTGATCCACTCAGAGTCACCTTCTTGCCAGATGCCTCACCATCCGTTTGAACTAAGCTCATCGCTCATGAGCATTTCATCCAAGTCAACTCAACTGATTACAAATTCATCATTAGGGCTTGAAAGAATGAAACGCCAATTTAAGTATTAATTTAAAATCAGTTAATTACGTTTTACGACACTTTCCGACTTTGAACACCAAGACTGCTGTTCCACAGAGGTCAGACGTTTTACCTGCAAACCAGTATGTGGGTGACAGCGGTCCTCTTGACCGGGCCGTTGCGGCTGAAAGCAAAGCCTGGCTGGCTGTGGATGTCCTGAGGGTTGCCAACATACGAGCCGTCATAGCATTCATTAATGGACACGTCTATCCTTGCTCCTTTGGGGTCAGGCTGCAGCAGGAGGGAAAAAATGAGAAGATTTGTGCGAGGAAAATTTTATTCAGCAAAAACAAAGCGGGCCTGCATCTGCTCAATTTGACACCGCATGTTATGATGTGCTTTGAACAGAGGTGTCTGTGAACATGGAGATGGGCAAGGTGGTAAAAGCATCAACAGAGACATAGGAAGAGAGGGATGCAAAAAACGAACGAGAAGAAACTGGTTGTGCAATTAAAGGTAGGTGGGACTAGTTCCCCCACACCCCTTGTTAAAAGGTGATTTGCCCTTTGCGGTGTGGCAGCTGATGTGAACAATGTCTGAACTATTTAACATTTTCTCTGACAAAACACGACCACCACGTTACAGCCGACCCTCAACAGGAATGAAAGCTACACGCTGCTTTCTTCCACTGAAATGATCTCCAACTTTCTCCAAAGCAGCGCATTATTCACTCATATTGAATCAAGCAGGCATTTGCCACAGTATCATGAAATCGTTCAGTCTATTGTTACTTTCTTGCATCAGCTGTCAATTTCCACCTCTCCAATTATTCAGTCATGTATGAAAGTAAAAAGCTAATGGTGCATTGTAGATCATCTGCACAGTGAGCAGACAGATGGATACTTTTAATTCAAGCTTCCAACGATGTCAACCAAAACAACTGCAACTTGAATTGTCGTGACAATCACAACGGTTAATTGCATCTAAAGGCCTGGTTATGGTTCCTGCTACAATCCTGACTGAGTAATGTAATACTGTGTATAATTCAAGTCTGGGCCATTGTTCATTTCATTAACAACGATGTACAGTGCATTTTTAATAAAGGAGGAGGCTGGTGTTTATATGATTGTTCAGCAAATCACATAGAAAAGATCAAAAGCATAAATGTATTTATACTGCAAACAAGTAGTGTTTGTAGTACAAAGCCTTTTGCTTCAACACCTGTGCATTACAACTCTGTCTTACCAAACTTAGACATGTCATGAAATAGCCATACGACCATATACGTTTTACATTGCACCACCAATATAGTTTATTAATCTAGGCAGTGTAGACAAAGATTCCTTTCCACTCCAGCCACTCAGAGCTCAACTACTTGCTGCTGTCATGCATCCATCAAAAAACACACAAGTACTGCAGATGAGCTTCTGCACAGCTCCTATTGTCATGAAACATTTGCAGACTTCATCATTGTTCTGGCGGTGTCTTAAAAATATGCATGAGATGGTCTAACACACACATATGCACTGTCACTTACCACGTAGCTGAAGATGAAGCGGGAGTGGGAAAGTTTGAGGTGTTTGAGCAGGCTGTAGAGTTTGCTGCAGTTGAGTGTACACCAGGGACAGTGAAGATCATCTCTCGCCTCCGTTTGCTGCCGTGTGTTATTGTTATACAGGAACTGGGCAAAAATAAATCACACAGTAAGTACAGGTGAACCAGAGGGGGACAACCTTCAACAAATGTAAATGGGTGATGAACAGTGCTGAATCTCTTTAGTTCAAATCTTTTTTTTTTCAAAAACCACAAAGACATTATATGTTGTCACCTCACCAAAAGATTGTTGAAAAAATAAAAAGAGCGTCCCAGGCCCAGATATATTCCTTACTATTGTGTGGTGTACCTGATAAAATATACGTAGCTTCTGCCGCGGCTCACACGGGACCTGCTCTTTCCTCGTCTGAATGTCTGTGCTGACTGACTCTTTCACTGCTGACGGGAACAGATGAAAAGGTTAATTCTTGGAGAATCACCAGATAACAGATTCTGTGGATTTCATACAGTCAACATGAATTCGAAAACAACGTTGGTTTCCAAGGACATCATAAAGATTTGAAATTCTGAAGTCCCTTTCAGACATAGAATCGCACATGGCTGGCTTCAACTGCCAAAAAGAGTTTTTTTTGGCACGAATAAATAAAAAAACACTGCACAAGTTATGTAAATGTTCCATAAAGACTCTGTTCGGACATGACCATTACAGGCAGAGCAGCAATGCATGTGTCTATATTTGGCATTTGGTACCAGAGAAGGAGCATCTCCTTCCCACCACCACAACAATACCGCATGAAGAGCTGTGTGAAGTTGCAGTGTGATAAGACGGAAGAGGAGATTTTGCAGTAAAATCTTCCTCTGTAGTTCATTAATGACCATCATGCACCAGGAGAGCTGGAAGCCGACTGCATGTCTCCCTTGCAAATGTAATAAATGTGTTGGATTATGCTGTCCATTTCATACAGCAATGATGAGACGACAGATGTAACCGATTCAGGGCCTTGGTCGAACATTGACACCAACATGTAAAGTTGCCAGCACATTAATGCAGTGAAGACCATGTCTGAAAGGGACTCAACAGTTATGACTCAAGAGTACATTTTGCCATATTTTGTTAGAAATAGACCATTCACACAAACACCACGCTGGGTTAAAGAAAACAAAAAACAAAATAAAATCCAGAACCATGATCCATTCACCTTGCTGCTCAGAGAATCTGGCCTAAGTAAAGCTTGTTCTCTGTGTCTGTTATGAACAGGTTTTCAGTACTTTCCATAAAGCAGGAAGTGGAATGGTAAACTGTTTTATGTCCCCGGGCATCTGCCCTTAAGTGTAAATCAAGATGTAATGAATCATTTTCTAAATGATGGTTACACTTAAGAATACAAACAGACAATCTCCACAACACACTTCAAGCTACCCTGTGGTGTTTTCTTCACTCACTCATGAGGGCAGCTCGGTGGTTGCTGGTCCTGGTCTCCATGGGGCTGGAGCTGTCTGAGTTGCGGGTAGCGAGGGGTTTCGCGACGGGGGCAGTGGACTTTCCGCTGGCATCGCCTGTCCAACGCAGTGTGAACTGCAATGTGGGTCCCTGAGAAAAGGTCTCAAATGGTGGCAGTCTCTGTGGGACAGTCATGCAGTGTAATGAATTGTGACGTCACACGGCGGGGTAAAGACGAGCGAAAGCCACGTGAGAAGTCTGGCATTTAATTCAAAGGTGTGCATAAGTCAGAGAAAACTAATAAGAGCATGCACATGTACAAACCCATCCTACCTTCCCATCAAGAATGGTTTCCCATGTGGCTTGCTTCTTGCTCACCGGGCTGTCCTCCATCCCTTGCATGGACACCTCATACTCCCCATCCAGCAGCTGCAATCTCCTACAGTGGACAAACGAGAGCACATGAGTCAGAGGTGCAGTCAAAGAAAGGGTAAAAAGGAAATATTTGACAATGTGAATCATAGAATTTTACCTGTTCTTATCAAAGACGGTCATCTGTGCAACATACGTCTCTGTGGTCTCTCCCTCTTCTCTGTGGGATGAACTTCTCTTCTTTCTACTAGGAGCATCTGTTACATCTGAAAAAGGAGTAAGAGAATAAAAATGGAGAAAAATATTGTGGAAGAGGAGAATTTGTGACACTTTTTTTTTGGACAATGTTCCCCGAGAAAACTTGCCTCCCCACAACCAGCAGCGGCTCTTGTTAAAATGCACTAATCACACATCATTCAGCACAGAACAAGACGTGTAACCTTCCTACCAATGTTTTCGTTGGCTTCTCCGTTGACCAGACCATTAGTATCCCTCCTCCCTGTACGCGACACCCTGAACAGGAGCGAGTAGGACTTCACCATGTGGCTGTTGCTGGGCTCAAACTCGTTGCTGGAGACCAGTAAGGAAGGGTAGGAGCCAGGCTTGGTTTGGTTACTTTCAGGATTCAAAGGCACCTGCTTTTTACCTGTAGGCACTTGCTTTACCGGGCAGCTGACATCCTGAAAGAAAAATAACCAGACAGAATTTAACAAACACAATCACTGGTACACAACATGAAATTAAAATGACTAGTACAGTAATGTTTTACTCTACCTTGCGTTTTTTATGGCAGACTTTGACAAGTAGCACCTCTAAGGACACGGAATTTTGTTCATTTTCTGAAATCTGAGATGGCTTTTCTGTGTGAAACAAAAAGCTCAGTATCAACAATTTTATCCACATAGTTGATGAGGAATGCGTGTCCACTTGACATAGATTTCTTTCATAGTGCGGGTGTAACTTTGCGCTTTTTTCCAGAGAAGCATAAAGTGTTAAGTATGTTTGCAGTTGCTAAGCCGACTGTCATTGGTTGGTCTCTTGGCAACACAGACACAAACAGTTGGTAAAGATGGTTGGTAAAATCTGCTTACCATCCTTTTGGAAGAACCCAGTGAAGGTTAATTGTAGATGTGAAGACAAGCTAAAGGGATAACAAAAACACAAGGGTGAAATCGGGTTATATCAACTCCTTCCACTGTATGATAATTGAATATCTAGCATCTATTAATAAAAAACACAGAGAGATAATCAGCAGTGACATGGTTTCTCCAATATCTCAGTGTTTTAAAGCATCCAACAGTAAAAGGCCATCGTGGCAAGTCATACAGAGTTGTGTTACCTTGGAGAATCCTGCTCTCCCTTCATCTTCTCCACTGTCTGCAACATATCATCAACTTTGAATGTTTTTCTGCGGAGGAGGAAGCAAAGACGCACATGTTCCAAAAGAATGCATTAGTGCTGTGACACATTATTTATATAGCAAATATGAATTATGTGTCAAATCTCAGCTGCTGTGTCTTCATATTCAGCAACACAACTCTGCAAGTGATGAGATTTCCTACCTCCTGGCATTTGTTCGACCATTTCTGTGAGACATGAAGGTGAGCGTCCTGTGCAAAAATATGGGCTGAAAAGAGAAAAGCGAATTCATAATTCAGTCACTCACTTAAACCACAGCATCAATAAAAAATTCAAAAAAGATTTGAGATGTCTTGAATAATTCACTTACTGCAATCAAGTTCCTTGTGCGCAGAAATCTGTATATCTGAGTAGGTTCTGGAAATAGAGAAGAGGTTTTATTGTGACATTTGATCTAGACACATGGGCGAAATCCTCCATCACCTGCTCTCTTTCAGTCTCCCCTTGTCAGCATCTGAGAAACTAAGCCAAAATATGTCAAACACTTGCCAATGCATGGGGTGTTAACAGGTGGTAGTTTGTGTCGCAAAACGTCCATCAATTGGAAATAAAATCTGAGCAGATCACAAACAACGCCTGTCTTTATTCAGTCATGTCACTAAGCATGTGATCTGCTATCATAACACAGTTATTACATATATTTTTTTTTTAGCTATGAGAAACATTATCAGGGGTTCCCTGTTAACTCTGGAGGCCTTTCTGCTCAAAACCAGACACTGAAAACAAAATAAGTTGCAGTTAAGTTAAGCGAGTGTCTAAAATGCTTTATGGGCGCACAGAGTAATTCTTCGCCTGGTACCAAAACAGAAAAAGCTACATGACAAAAGTGCCAAATGGGTGAAATCTCACTTTCAAAGGCCTGTAGGAAGAGCTCACGGTCGGCCTGGATCTGCTCCATCTTCGGCTTCTTCACAGAGTTCATCATCGCTGATGAGGCGGGGTAGACGGCGCCGTTAGCTTTGCAACTCGCCCCACTCATAATATGACCTGAGCTCTGCGAGCGAGACAACGACACGTGTTACTTAACACACTAATTATTACACGACAACCGGTGGGCAGCACAACAAGTTAGCTTAGCAAATACTCGCGTTAGCACTGGAGCTAACTAGCTCGGCTAAAAAAGCACAATGCTAACACGTTAGCCAGCTTAGTATATCAGCGCAGTATTCTTTCTAATATTTAATCCACTATAACGAAAGACCCACGGTCGACATGTGGTAAATATTGGTCAGAAATAAAGGCAACCCACCCTGGCTGATGGCATTAATTTGTTAGCCTCGCTGCCCCCAGCACAAGCCTGGCAGACTCAACAGCAGAAACCCATGAAGATGAAGAGGAGGCGACGAGACGCTGTTGGCTAGTTAGCTGGCAGAGCTAGCATGGTTCACCAAACAAACAAACAAACCCCCTGAGCAGCCGAGGTCCGCCAGCATCCAGCTGTCACAGGAATCGGTAATACTCGGAGACAGTGCGAGTATTTCTTTGATGTAATTATTGACTATACAGCAGCAATTTATTGTCGGTGTGGTTTCCTTCAATTTGTACTGAACAACAGAGCAGTAGTCAGTTGTCAGCCAATGGGAGACGCGCTGGGAGAATGGAGCGCTGTGATTGGACGCTGCCCTCCGGAGATGACATACAACCCGCTCTCGCTTTCTGTGATTTTGCGGGAAATCGAGTTTATCAGCCGTCCAGATCACTACTCGGCAGCTGGGACTGCGTCTCATCTGTCTGCCCACCACAGTATACATTCAGTGAATACACTCAATCCCGCTTCCAGCTGTTACTGGCATATATGTGATCAAAAATAAAAAGTTGCAAATAGATAAATGTGTTTATGTTGTGAAATAAATTGATTTACAGTTCAAAGGAAAATGGTTGAATGTGTGGGAATATTTTTTAATGAATGGTGATAAGATTTTGCTTATTGTTATCATACCCCACATACATTTACTGTACAGTGGTGTGTCTGTAAGTCTCTACTTACTATTCGACTTACAATGAATTTAAAAAAAGCTTGCAACACAGACAGGGGAGGAAAGGTTGTTTCCAGTGGTGAAAAAAGGTGTCTGTTAATCTTTCAATATGATGGTCTTCATAAACAAATACTAATGTAACTAATTTCACATAAACACACACGCACAACAAACGCCTCATGTTTACAGAAGAAGAAGAAGACTCGTGTTTCCCGACGGAACTTATTTGCAGACGGAACCGGAAGAGCGGCGATTCACAACTCTGATACACATGTGTGGTGGAGACGAGAGTCAGCCTCGTCGCCTGAAGTCGTGTGTGCCAATGTAAAGGTGACATATTAATTAATAGCAATATTAACACAACCGAATAACAAGTGGAATCTGAACACGTGACGTCTGCGTGAACACGATGGCTGAGATCGTCCAGCAGCGGATCGAGGACAGGATCCCCGAGCTCGAGCAGCTGGAGAGAGTGGGACTGTTCACCAAGAAAGAAGTCAAGTAAGTGACTCTCGGCCGTGAAGACACTGTCCCTCAGCCGAGCAGTGGACATCACAATCACTGTGTAAAGAGCTCTGCTTAGTTGTTGTGGACACCGTTTGTCAGAGTAGTGGTGAACTGTGGACGCTAATTCAGTGATAAGACACTGGACAAAAACGTCCATTTTGTCATTTTGTTATTTTTTCCCCCCAGTGAGCTCACTGCTAAAGATGAAAGACCAGAGAAATAACATTGGATTTAGCTCTTATGATGTTAGACATTCGTCCAGACCGACTCCAGCTTCATTCACTGCTCTCCACGTTTGTTACATTTTAATACCACATTTCAGCAGAATTACAACATTGTTTTGGGGTGTTGTATCAAATTAGCTGGGCCAGGATATTTTTTTTATGATTAGGCTATTATTTATTGCGATGGTATCCTTTCCTAACGACTGAACAGCTTTTTATTGGTTTAGGCACAAGATCTGTTCCCAGTTCTGTGTAGCTACTGTGTCCTTCAAAGATAATTCACATGTGTGTCTCTCTCTCTTTCTTTTAGATGCATCATCAAGAGAGTGACAGCCCTGGAGTACAAGCTCCACAGACTGGTTATAAAGAAAGATGACTTCATTGCATACATCCAGGTAGAAAACTATTATCATCCAAGCTGTTTGTCCTTGATATTGCACAAATAAATGAAGACTACTTTTTGTTTTCAATACACTTATTTTTAAATGTTGTTTCATTACAGTATGAAATCAACGTTTTGGAGCTGGTCAAGAAGAGAAGAGCAGTAAGTGTCCTTTGGAAAGATTGTAATCACCCCCTTTGTGTCACTTTGTCTTACACTGATAGTTACTGCAAATTCAATTACAGTATTAATAATTCTTATGATTTTGGTAATAAGTACTTCCTAACATGCTGGTACCAGGGCACTGGAAGCTTAAATGTCACATCATTCAACTGTACTTCATCTCTCATTTGCAGCACATACACTACCAGTTCAAACGAGAAGAGATCGAGTTCCCCATCATCCACAGAATAAACAGCATCTTCAGAAGAGCAACAAATAAGTGGAAGGTACTGTGCTCACAGCATTTACAACGCTACTGTCTGTCATTCATAACATCAACATCTGTGGTGCGACAAATTATTACAGTTTGGAAATCTTCTAAATTTAGCTGAGTTTGTTTCAAATTGTAGCAAAACTTATTTTCTCTAAATTACCATTGTAGTTTCCAGTGATCATATTTGAGAGATCATTTGCAACATAATGCTTTTTACCGACAAATATGGCCGATAAAGAAAGAGCTTGTGTAATTTTAATACCCCCTTGAACCTTTTTTTCTTTTTTAAAATCTTTTTTTAAAATTAATTGTCAACGTCATAATAAAAACAAGGCAAAAGGAAGTCTATACTGCAATGTGCAATACCCCCTTGAACTTAAAAAACAAGATAAATGTTGGTTTCCTAAGGAAAAACATTTGTCACATGTTTCCTACAGGATGACGTGCAGCTTTGGCTCTCACATGTGGCTTTCTGTAAGAAATGGGTAAGTAAACAGCTCATTATTTTCATCAAGTACATCTGTCTCAGGTTAAATATAAAGTGTCTTCTCGGTCTAATTCTTTTGTCCTTCACTCATCAGGCCACCAAGGGACAGATCAGCAAGGTGTTCTCAGCCATGCTTGCTATCCACTCTGACAAACCAGGTACAGAAGATGCTTTTGGAGCAGTTTAATCTCCCTGTTTTCTTTTTTTTTTCTTTCTTTAAATATAGATACATGATGTAAGGGTCAAAATGTAATCTGGACAGTTATTTTATTGTTACTTTTTTCCCATGTAGCTTTGTGGATCATGGCCGCGAAGAGTGAGTTGGAGGATAGAGATTCTTCTGAAAGTGCCAGGCACTTGTTTCTGAGGGCTCTCCGCTTCCACCCAAACAATAAGAAGGTCTACCAGGAGGTAAAAGAAGCAAATATGTTTTAAAAAAAAACATTTTAAAGGAAAGGTGATTGCCTCACTGTTCTTTGAGTGGAGGTAAAGAGAATGATTGTGATGCTTTTGTTGGATACATCATTTTAATTTTCTCCCACATGTTCCTATCAGTACTTCCGCATGGAGCTGCTGCATTGTGAGAAGCTGAGGAAGCAGAAGAAAGAACTGGAGACGGCTGAGATAGACCTTGTGAGTGTCTTCACAGTGGGAAATGCAAGGAGACAATACACACAAGTCAATACACACCTGCACTTACCACCGCACGAAAAGCTCTCACCTTGTGTTACACCTGCTCTTCACATCTTTCAGGGTGATTATGAGTTCCCTCCAGAGATCCTGGGTGGTAAACTGGCTGAGGTTGTGTACCGAGACGCTACAGGGAAAATCAAAGGTAAGGCTTAGTTAAAATTAGATTAGTAGTTAGGCAAAATTAGTTTCAACACAAACAACAACATTGATCAGATGCTCAGAAACTTTACAGCTTTTAAAACAGATTCAACAAAAAGGGCTAGTTGTCATATCTGACACCATTAAAGGATTGTTTTTAGTATCATTAGTGCTGCCATTAATGATATTGACAATCAGAATACCAAGGATTGAATCCAATTCACCAAACACTAAACACAATCTACTACTGTTCAACTAAATATAATTGAAGATGCACTGGAAAAGTCTGCTGGATTGTGTTACCGTCAAACAGACAGAGCTGGGCCAGCTCTTCCCCCCCAGGTCCCTGCCTTATATGCGAGTGACAACAATCCTTCAAACTAAGTCTCAGCAAAAAAAAAAAGTGACAAGTGTGTTCCTTAAAGTGCGACATTATTCCTCTAACAACAGCATTTCCTACATATTGTTACTTCATCTTTGTGCTGCTGATGTTCCCACAGAGGCAGAATTTGTCGTCTCACTTCTGAACGTCGCAGCGATCTTCGACTTCACCAAAGAGATCCAGGACTCCATCCTGCAAGAGTAAGGCTGTGATTTACCAACAAAACTGTTTTGTTTGTTTTTTGAATATATTTTATTGATTTCATGATCACATAAATACACAAATTCACATACATGAATTGCACATCATACAACATACAAAAATTGACAATGGGGACTATATTGGGGAAAAAGGAGAAGATGCCAGACACTATAAAACAGGTCATCATTGCCCTTTAATGAGGCACTGATGTGTTCCATAGGAAAAACCTTGAATATTTCCCTGGACCACTGTGTAACCGATGGGGGATTGTCTTTAATCCATACTGCTGCCTTTTCTTCACACTGAGAAGAAAGCTTCTCCACTAAACACCGGTGCACCTTCCTTTTCTCCCTTGTTTCCAGCTTACAGACTAACTACACGGAGGACAGCCTGACGTGGGATTTCATGGCCAAGAGGGAGCTGGAGGCTCCCATGGCCGGGGAGGAGTTGCAGACCGCCAAAGGCCGGGCGTCCGATATCAACCGGAGAGAGGAGCGCTGCTGCCAAGTGTACGAGGAGGGTGTCAAGAGCCTCAACACCGGTAGGAACTCAAACAAGCACAGACAAGTTATAGTTATTCATTACAGTTGAGGTTTCTTCCCTCCGTGTCTCACTGTCACTGCCATCACTGACGTCTTGTGAAAACTATTCTAAACCATCTAATTTGGTGGTCTTAATTAATGTGAACTGCTGGGATGTTCACTGATATTATGATGTGGCAGTTTAACAGACCGTTGCTTTGTGCTCTAGAGCCCATGTGGACCTGCTATGTGGCCTTCTGCTTGGAAAGACTGAAAAGAAAGACCAACGTCCAGGAGCTGCAGGAAAAGGTGACGACTAGTCTTTCAGTTTGAAGCGAAGCCATTTCATTCTCATCACCACATACTTTGTTGAAAATATCAGCTGCTCCAGTGGTTTTGGAGGCGAATGTGTAAAGAGTTAATACAATCATGTGTTAATGCGTCTTTGTGTCACAGAGGCAAGAGAGGCTGCTGGGAGTGCTGCAGCGTGCCCACGACTCTGCGCTGCTGAAGGAGGACTATTATAAGAAATGGGTAAAATAATATCTTCATTAAATCTACAGCTGGTTTGGTGTTTCTTCCTCTTTGAATTATGACTTGTCCAGAATTCCACAAGTACCAATAAAGTAACTTGACTGCACTTAAGCACACGCTATGATCAGAGAGAGAACGTTAATAACTGCTGATAGCCAGGAGTCACTAACCCACAGAATAATAAAATCCGCTCTCTCCAGTGACGTGCAAGAGTAGACCAAGTTAATTAGAAGAACTCAGAGAAGCCAAATGGACCTCAGTGACCAAGCATGTGGTGACAGTGTGTGGTCTAATAGTTACCTGGAAAGATGGGACTCAGATAATGAAGAAAATAATCTGTGTCTGTCTGAATTCATCTTTGATTTATAACTGAAGTTATATTAAAGGAGGTGTTGCAAACGTTTCCCCATGTGACCAGCTGCAGATCCTGCTCTCATCCGAAGACGCCGAGGGTGCGGCCAGCGTTGCCATGGCAGCCACGCAGCGCTACGGCCAGTCGGTGTCGGCGTGGAGCCTGTGTCTGAGGACGCTGGTGCAGCTGGGGAGCGGAGACATGGGCAGGCTATTCCAGGATGCTCTTACACAAGTTAATCCCAAGGTACACTCACACAAACACGCGCACATTGACTTAACGCAATTTGTTTACAGTGGCATCAAGTTTTGGTAATTTTCTTTGATTGCATCGAGAACACACACTGCATCAATTGTGCTGAGTTATAATCCTTGGAGAGCAGACACACACACGCACCAGCACTGCTGTAAGTGGGCCATGTCCTTGGCCCAGTTGCTTTCTATTCCATCATATTCATTTCCTCAAACGGCTCTCTCTACATGCGACAGAAGCTAAAGACGAATGAAAGTTATACATCCACCTTCATAAACATATAAAGTACACACCAAAGCATGTTATTTTTTTAGTTACGACCTAACATTTTCACCTCAGTCATTGTTCCACAGTGCACCAGACTACAATGCCGCATGAATACAAATGCCTCGACTCAGCCATGGGCCTCTATAGTAGCGAGCAGAATAGCTGGTTATTGTTGTGTCGGGGGTTTCACAAGACTGGCCCTGAGAAGTGGCTGTGTGAGGAGGATTACAACATGCTGCTCATTATGCAAGTCTTTTCTCTCAAGATAAACACTCTCTTTAAGTGTTGGGAAATAGTATAAAACCCCGGGGGGGTTTATGTCTGATGTGTCGAACAATAAAATCTTGCCGCATTGCACGGCTCAGGAGCTGTACAGATAAATGAACGGAGAAAACGCACATACTTTGTCTTAATCCACTTTACTGCTGTATACTCATGCACTTTCTAAAAATTGATACTGACCTTTAGGGGAAGTACTAGTTGGGAGCAGGACAAGGTGATCTGTCACTCTGATGCCACACCAGGTTAAAAAAAAAAAAAATCTTTGCATGTAATGGGGGGAAAAAACACAGTAGCAACATCATGTGTGCATCTGTTGGCTCTGAGACAATAAAAGGGACTGAATGGAGATGACAACACATGACACTGACAAGACAAACCATCAGTGCTGCGGCAAGTAAGGAAGATGCTCACACTGCCCAGTAAGATGCTTGTTAGGAACCAACTAACAGCTGAATCTCCCCTGTCCTTGTTCTGACAGGAGAGTCTACCGCTGTGGCAGCTGCAGGTCCAGTGGAGCGCAGCCAAGCAGAGTCCTGAGGAGACGGAGGCCATCTTCCAGGTAGCCCACCTGCATCCATCCCCCGTCACATATCTTTTGTCGGCATTTGGTGCATATTTCTCCAGTGACATGTTCTTGAGTCACATCACCATTTTGGTCAGCGTTGTGAAGCACTTGCATAGAGCTAAACTGGAATCGGGAGACGTTGATGATGCGACTCGCAGATAAATACTCAGAGATGAAGCTGGAGGAGATCAAAAGCCCTTTATGTCTGCTCAGTGTTTTGGCCTCCGAAATGAGAATACCATGCAGACAGTTTGTTTTCTTGTGTGTTCCCAGAGAGGTCTGATGTCTGCAGTCGCGGCTGTTGCCATGGAGATGAAAGAGAGCTACCTCGATTGGTCCTACTCCACTGGAGGCTACAAGAAAGCCAGGAAGACCTTTAAAAGGTGAAAACTAATAACGTTGTCTGATCATGGTGTTGTCCATTTAAATGATAAATATCAGTGAAGGAACACACATCTTAATTGGTGCAGAAAACTGCTGTGGTGCAGAAAACAAACACACACAAAAAATACTTGAAAAGTGTGTCTTGTCTTGTAACAGTTTTTTTTTTTTTTTAATCTTAAATAAACTTTCTTCTTCTGTAGCTTACAGGAAATACGTCCCCTGTCCAAGGCCTTTTTCACCAAAATGATCCAGATTGAGAAGGAGCAAGTACGTATGAAAACTCTTATGTAACTGCTCTCGAGTCTGAAAACTTGTCAGAACAGACCAGATTCACAAAAGACCTTTTTACAAAGTTTGATCTGCCACAGGCTATATGGATCCACTTGTAATGGTTGGCTTTGTTGACACATTGATGAAGCTGTTTCAAGAGACTTTAAGTCTGTAAAAAAAAAGAAAAGAAAGAAAAACAGACGGTGGACTTTGATGGTATTTGTATAACCGATAAGCTGACAATGTTGTTTATCCAGGAGACTCCAAGAATGAACAATCTGAGGGACTACTACGAGAGGGCCCTGCAGGAGTTTGGTACAGTAGATGACGGTGAGTTGAAATGACTTAAAGGAATAAGACTGAAATGGAAAAGTAAAAATGCAACATCAAAGACTGTTGTCTGTTCAGATGTAGGACAAAGAAAAATGTTTTCATTGGGATATGGGATGTTGAAGAAGTGTCACATTATTTCATGAAAACATCCTTGTGCATCTCCACATTTTGATTTTGTTACATTTTTTCCGATTTCTTTTTCTTTTTCTTTTTTTTCCTTCAAGATCTGTGGCTGCAGTACATCCAGGAGGAACTGGGACCCAATGGAAGCCCAGAAAACTGTGGCAAGATCCACTGGAGAGCCATGAAGTTTCTGGAAGGAGAGAATGTGGAGAGATTCACCTCCAAATATACACTGCTGCAGACTGGACACCTATAAGTAGATTATGTAAGAGACAGGTATTGGAGCCGGAGGCCTGTAGGTTCAGCCAGTGTTTAACAACTGCGTATTATGTTTATCAGCTGGAAGATTTTCAAGCGGGCGTTCCCCTTGGTCCCGGTGAAGACTAGTGTGACGACGGCTCATGAATTGTTTCATTGCCTTCAAGTGGAAACCGAGTACTGCAGTTACTGAAGTTTGCAGTCGATTCTTCTTCGGTGGTTCTGACAGCGTTCTCGGGGGTGTCCTTAGATGAGAGTGAAACCCCAACGGTGATTTCAGTTTTACGCAGAATTATCTTATAACTGTGCTTTACAACTCCACACAGCTTTCCATTTTTGTTTACAAAAGCTGAGTTTTGTATTTGCTACCACGCTGATGTTGGAAACTTGTAAGAAAATGCAATTTACCTGCAAGAATTTCACATTTATTTGGCATTTTGATAAAACAACCTTGCTGTTAAAATGATATTAAAACAATATTTCATCCTTGGGTGCTCTCTTGTTATGTCACCTCTGGGACAGTAACAAATGTACACAATATAAACACATCAGACATACATTTACTATTCGAAACTCTGATGGCAGTAGTATCTTTTGTTTAACAGTCTCCTCAGTAGGTTAGTGACACTAAATTAAGTTACCATGAGAAAAAACTCCTTTATCAAAATACACTTTGCATGTTGTACCGTACATTAATCCAGTGTTTGCAGTCAGTATCTAGTAACATCTCTTTTACATGTGACATTATTTCATGGTACAAAAACAAACCATAAATATTAAGCAGCAGCAGTACTACACACGAGTAGCACATCTATTTAAAGTTTCATTGGACAGATATAATAAATGCTACCCACAAACATGAAAACATTACTGTTTTAAGGACACTTCATATTTTCTTTTATAGCACTTGTACCGACAGTGATGTAACAGCTATGGGGTATAACATAACATTATTAACAGAAAAAGCAAAATGCTGTTGATGCTGTTACACCTAACCTGGTTAGGTATAAAGTTTAAAGAGGGAACATTTTCACCTGTTGGGGTTTAAACCATTTAAAGTTAAATATACGGTTTAGATGCGTGGTGCATAAAACCTGTCTTCTTTATAAAAACATTCTATTCTAACCTTTAGAAAAAAAACTGCTGGACCCTGTTGCCTCATCCACAACCATTACATAACTGACGGCTCTGAATGTTGTCCCCCACACTAGATGGAAAAGGTGGCACTGCAGTGATGTTAAAAAATGGTAGTATAAAATAAAAACTCCCATGTTTTGATGAGGTTGTATGTCGATAGTGTTCCAGTGTGTGTTCGGTCCCATGACATCTCGTCTCCCCGTTACCGTCTCTTCCCTTGGAAACAGCTCTAAGCTCTCATGAGCCTGTGTGACGATGCACCCAAAGTGTCAAATTCCCCATTGTCTGTCTGATCAACATTTGCTTTACCGTGTTTGACCCCCAGTGTTCGAATCAGGTCGGCCCCAGCCTACCGCTTCACACACACACCTTCAGAGCTTCTTGAAGACGATGTAGGTGAAGAGAACCAACACACCGGCAGACAGCAGCCCGATGACACACTGGTGGATGGTGATGACGTTCTCCAGAGCGTGGATGCGCTCCTCCATGGCGTTGGTGTGAATGTAGTCATAGATGGAGGCCCCTATGCTCCACACTGCCCAGACTGCATCCACTACTGCTTTCATGGTGGGAGAGACCATTGGGAGGGCCGCCTGCAGCCGGGCACTGGCTGCATCCGGTGCTTACTGGCCCCACTGCACTACAGAGAGTGAAAGGGCAGAATGACACATGGTGCATTGAGGAGGCAGCAAGGTGTGGGACCTGTGACTCTCATAGCAACAGTAAGCACAGTAACATCTCAGAAGATTACTAAGTAAATAAGACAGTTGACATTTTTACTTTAAAACTGAGGTAAATGATTCTCATAATGGTTAAGTGATTGAGTAATCATTGCAGCACCACGGTAATTATCACAGCATTTCACTTTAATAATGTTGATGTAACTCCTTTAGATAAATATTTTACCTGATAAAAAACAAAATAGAAGACATTTTCAAACAGCTCTATAAGTAGAATTGGCAGAGGATTCAAATCTAGTTTAATATAGTTAATTTGAAGTATAATTTATTTCTGGGTATTTAACCTGCATTTGATGGTAGCCTACTTCTTTTCCACATGTATAATTTTGAATGCAACATTTAAAACCTCCTATAGTCTTGCAGTAACTATGACATAAAGTGGCAAAAAAGTGACAGTATATTATTATTTTACTTGACTTACTTTAATTACTCATAAATTGAATTTAAATTCTTATTAAATTTATTATTAGGTGGTGAGGGAATGAAAAAAAAAAGAATTTCACTCTTGATACAATATGCTTTTGTGATGAAGCCATGTCTATGACATGCTAAGAATAGCAATGCTACAGTAACAAGAGAGGGCAAGTGTCTTTAAATGACACATTATCAGCTGCACAGCCTCAACTATTTGGTCAGCTAACCTCAGCCTGCCTTGGTCACCACAAACCTCTGACTTGGACAGAAGACCAGATTAGGAAGTGAGTAAAGGGTTCTACCCACTCAGAAAAACACTTTTCTCTTCATTCCACACATTTTGCATAAACAACAGTAATAAGTTAAACCCAGTGTTAATGTGCCTTTCTGCCCTCAGCAGCAGGGCATTTACATTCCTGCCTCTCCCACTGCTCCATTGGTCGACTCACTCCCTCAACACACACTGACGTCATGTCAGTATTAATGAATTTGCTCCAATACTCAAAAGATTCACGTGATTTGACATTTGATCTACTCGATATGAAAACATCACTTTGACTCTGCAGTGCAACAGGATCTTGAGTTTTGGCGAATTGAGGAACAGGATGCGCACCGAGATCAAAAACGCACGCGCTCTATGACGAAGACGTTTATGATCGGAGTCAAAACTCACCTCCAGGAGTCAGATATTACCGCGAGGCTGCAGAAGAGGATGAACATCCGTCCTGTCGTTAATGTTGTGATGGGTAATTATTTTGTTTAAGAGAAGCCGGCCAGTTCCTGTCAGGAACCAAGTCAGACGTAGCTCTTTAGCGTCAAGTCAGCGAATCACACGCATTACTTCCAGTAGGCCCTTTCACAATAAAAATAGATAAAAAGTACACTCATTTCCAAATTGAAAATGACACTCTAAAGCGAATAGAGATGTGTGTGGGATCGATGTGACAACGAACTACAAATAAAGTAATGGAGTAAGAAATAAAATATGGATTCTTTGGGACTCAGCAGCAACACTTTTATTTTATTTTGATAAGAAAATCACCTGATTTCCGGCATTATTGTGGACTTCTGATGGGAGCGTCCCAGCTACTAAAAGTGGAGCATGACCCCTAGAATAGAATAGAATAGAATAGAATAGAATAGAATAGAATAGAATAGAATAGAGTGGTAGGCTACATGTCAGAACAGAATCAACGTGTCAAAGTTACAACAGAATACAAACTAAAATAAAATAAAGCATAGGCTAAACCTATGATAGGCAGAAGAGAATATTTTCCAAAAATGGTTCCACAACTGAATTGAATGTAAATGACCAGAACGCAATAAAGTATGGAAAAAAAGGAGAAATTGCATTTAGAATAACACAAAACACATCATAAAACAAAACATGCAACTTTGCTTAAATGGAAAATCTGAAATGACGCCACTGATTGAATTTGTCCAGCAGAATCCAGCTGCCCCTGATGTGCAGCTACACGTGATCTCACTCAGTGATCTGAATAAAACAGTGCTGCTCGTTTGGCACATGCAATGTCAGTGAAGCGTCGTGTCGGCTCGCCGCCACCAGGTGTCGCAGCACACTAACATGTTGCTGTTCAGGGAGGTAACAGGAGAGGTGTGATGAACCTGGGCTGCACGTAGCCTCCTGAACAAGCATCGATAAAAAGAGGGGGAACACCTTGAGAGAGCCGCACAGACGAGCCGCCGCTCCGCAGCCGCCGGAGCCGCCGCAGCTGAGCTCGGCCCCCGGGGGTCTGTGTGGCGCATGTGGACAGACGAGCCAACAACACACTGCAGGAATGTGTGCACTTACAGGCAAACACACATGCTCGGACATTACTCAATGTGGTGCTCTTTCAGAATAATTGGAAAATATGGGGCCACACTGCTGCGCCCCCAACCGAAACCTATAATTGGAGACGAGCCAGTGACGCGCTGAAAATAACCAGGTTACCACTTAGCACCGGTCCATTTTGGGGAGGGCCCAACACGAGGGCGCAGCACCATATATCAGCTCCTTCCAGCTGTTTGGGAATATCCTGCTCACATTATCGAGGCTGCAGCATGGCAGTAGCAGCAGCAGCAGCAGCAGCAGCAGCAGCAGCAGCAGGCTCCTCTCTCTGTCTGTCTCCGTCTCCCCGTCTTCTCGGCTGATTCTTTCAGGAATGGATATTGGGTGACTGGCTTGGTGCTGGGTGCGCACTGGGGATCTCTTGGTGGGAAACGCAGAAGCTTTTTTCCTTGCTAAGGGAGGGAGGGAGGGAGGAGGGAGACTGGCACAAGGCGCGACACTGTTGCGTCTACATATTTTTTTTTCTCCTTGGGCAGAGGGGAAAAGATAGGCCAGGAGGACTGTCCGACTTCTTCCAAAAGACAATTCGCTCCCCTCCTCCACCCCCCAAACGGATAATCTTGCTCAATTTGGGATGCGTGCAACACCAAGTGATCAGATATTACTGGGGCGGCGGTGGTGCTGGTGCTGGCGGTGGGTGGACGGTGAAGTTCAACTTCGCTTGCAGACGCGATCCTCTCCAGGCGGCCAGACAACCAACCAGACAGTCGGCGCTTTTTACGCGAAGTCCCCATAAAACCTATGGGGATGCTGACACCTACCCGGCACGCAGGTAACAACGACCGGGGCAGCATCACCTACTTCTCCAGACAGTGACAGACGGCAGATCAGTGGGTATGTATCGGCGTGTTCACAGATTAAACCCATCATAGTCCCTCGTTACCTGGTCGGGAAGTGCAGGTTTTTGGGTAGTCTACTAAAGACATTTTCAGAGACCGTTGCTTGGATCTTCCTCAGCGATGGGACTGGTGATGATGATGATGATGATGATGTGTGTCAGAGGCTGGGTCTTTGCGGGCAAGGTGAGTCCTCAATTAATTCAACTGGCCTACAAAGTCCCAGTTTCTGGCTCATGTGACCACCAAATTATAGACAAGACACTTCTGCCGCACGTTCACGTTTCAAAGAGAGAAATAAGGAAGACACGTGAGGTCTAAACACAAACGGGCAAGCTCGGCAATTTGGTTTTGTTGAAAACACAGAGAAATGTTAGATAATTAGCTCATTATAAATATCGAGAAGTACAGTGAACGCAGCATTTCATAGCACAGATACTGGTGATCAATGGTAATATTTAAGAATATTAAATCTGTCAGGCCTAAACACAGAATACAGCATAAGGTAAGCAGTGAATACCATAGGCGTATTAACCTATAAAACACAGGTTGTATTATACTTCACAAAACAGTATATTAGTAATTTTTTAAATGTTAAATGTATGCGATAGCCACAGTTTGGGCAGGCAATTATTCAGATCTAAAGGCAAACAGCTGCAGGTGCTCAGCCAAATGAAACAAACATAAAGGAATGTAAAAAATTAAGTATTTAATAGCTCAATGGTTTAAACAGTTAATGTCACAGCTTAATAATTGGCTAAAAACCCTTGATCAGTCAAAGCTGAACTTGTGACATCCAGCCTGGTGAAGGAGACCCATGCTTCAGCAGCAGAGCAGAAGTCGTCCTCTCTCTGATGGATACAATGATGAACAACTCTTACATGTCACTTCTCTAGAAAAAAAGTGGTTCCATATTTCTTAGCTGGCCTCATTCTGCTGTACAGTTCCTGATCAATTGTTTCAAAACAGATACATTTTTTTCCAGCTTAATCAAAAAAATAGGCCAAATCAGAAAAAAATAAAGTAGAATTTAAGAGCAGTATCAGTTAATGTTTACCGTTAATCTCCTGATCAAAACAGCTCGTACTGTTAGTGGCAGCTAACAGCCCAGACTCAACATGAACCTAGCTAAACTAGTAAAAAAAGAGAGTCAAGAAATCACAAAGTGGCATACTCTATTATGTCGAACAAGTGTGTCAAGTGGGGAAGAAGTTGTTTTGGAGGCCTGTTTCTATATCTGTCCTGACCCTAGCATGCCGTACATACCTCACTAATGAATTTAGCATCCTGACACTAGATGCTTTATGTAATTAATAGAGCGGAGGGCCATGGTGGCATCTCCTTGCTGCAAGTGACACATAGGTAAGACATTCGCTGAAGCATGGGATTTTTATTTTAAAAAACACGAGACCTCTGTGATGATTAAAACACACTTAAAACAGAGCTGTAAATGAAACGGCCCCCCCCTGACATCACAGTAGGCGGGAGGGCATCACATTAATCTTTCTGTCAGTTTTATTTATTAAAAAGTTAGCTGTTGATCATAAGTTATTTGTAGGTCGTGCATTACGGATCAGCGGCAGGTCATTTGTCTTTACAAGCCTGCTATTTTCTATTGCGGCTGTAAGAAGCTGCTGTGGACTGAGGTTACAGGAAAGTTGACACTGTGTCAAGCCTATTTAAGGTTTCAGTAAAATTCCTCGTGATTGCAGGTGATATTTTCATACGAAAGAACCACATTACGTCTAGAAAATATTAAACACTCCTAACACCCTTGTGATCAGATTGTCATAAAATATATTTAAAATCAAATATGGAGAATACATTCTGTGTTTTTAATGCACCTCAGATTGGTCGGGATGCACTCAGCTATCATCGCTTGGTCCCTCCAACGTAGCCCACTAAAGTGCAATGACACATCACAGAAAGCAGATAAAAACCACTCCAGCCAAAAGCTCTCCATATATGCTGTAGGAGAGAACGAGCCAGTGCGAGAGCGAGAGCTGAGGGCCTAGTAAGGGAGGCTTGGTGGAATGAGCCTGGTTTGAATAAGCAGCGTGGCTACGGGGAGCTCTGGGATAGTCACCAAGTGTGCTGATTAAAGTTGTGATATTAAACAGTGCTGGCTGCTGCTGCCTGCCAAGCCTCTCTCAGTGGCATTTCACATTGTTTAAAAAGCCCAATCAGACTCATCTCGCCACTTGCTGCACTGTGTTGCGTACATCTTTCTTCTTTTTTTTTCCCCCCACCACGGCAGTCTCATATTCTCTCCTCTCACCATTTGTTAGCAGGGTCGTAGACTTACTTTAAATAGACTTTTCCTACATTTCCCAGGTTGCTTTCTGCTCGGGGGTCACAGGGTTTGCTGAGTTCTCAAGTTGGCCAGAGCTGTCAGGGTGCGCACGTACGATGCAGCAAGCATCATATAGATGCCTCTGCTGAGCTAAAATCTTCAGATTGTGTTTACCTTTTCTGTGAAAGCTAAACTTGCAATGAACACACGGAGCGCTCCTTCTGGGGAATTCTGCCCTGAACTCATTCAACCCCTTTTAGGAACGTCATTGCAATTCCCAATAAAACTCTGCCATTATAAATATACAATTCATAAATACTGGAAAGCATGCTTGCCTTTTGTGAAATATTACTCAGCCCCCTCTCCGTCCCCCACCAAAAAGGTCATACTTCAGACGCTTTGGTCACTCCAGGTTGTTACACGTCTTTAGCCGCGATTGAACAGATACCAAAGTTATGTACCAAATCGCACTTGAGGAGCCAGAAAAAGTTGTAGTTTGATCTCAAAAGTTTGGAATGAGACATACAAAGATTAAACTAGGGAGGGAGGGAGAGAGAGAGAAAAGGCAGCAAGAAAAGTGAGGGACTTTTAGGGGCAGCTGTGTTTTATTAACCCAGTCATAATGCCCCTAAAAATCCTTATTGCTCTTGCAATGGTCAACAAATCTCCTGTTGCAACATGTAGAGGATCTCTGGACGGGGCATATGGATTCATTACCAACAACCTGTTGCACTGCGGGTCCAGGGCACAAGCCAGCGTACGTTACATTCAGAGATTTTAACCTGAGTTAAACCAACCGTAGAAGTCACAGAGCTTATTGAATTGCAGAACACATGAATGGAAGGATGGACCCTCAGGGGAGCTGCTGAAATCATCAAAAGTTTCACAACATGTTTCCTGATGCAGATTTGCACAAAGTTGGAAATGTTAACTCTGTCAGTGAACTGCACGGGCCGAATGAAATGCACTGCTTCACTAACCAATACCAATGCTTCCCTTTGTCAGACTTATGAATTATGTTGTCATTATTTTTTCTGGCCAAGTAATAGCTGTGGAGTTTAAAATGCAGACAGGGAAGTCGATGCTCTGTGTCCTTCGTTAATTCGACTTTGCGGTTGATTGCCAAGGGACAGTCTGAAAGACAGAGAGGGCAGACAGGCAGGTAGACTGACAAATATGACGGGCTGAAGCGAGCGCACCAAGTGCAGGGTATGAAGATTATACAGTGTAGGCTGGTAGACATAGAGGCGGGCAGATGGGAGCATGAAGACAGGTAAACAACAGATTGACAAGACAGGAAAATGAAAATGGAAACCAGGCAGACAAGAAAGACACAGAAACAGGCAAAGACAGGCCAGAAAACATGCAACAATACAGCCGAACAGAGAGATACAAAGAGAGACATCAAGGCAAGCAGGGCCATGGAGGACTGGGTCCAGGCCTGGGTGTGGTGTGGTGGGCTGTCGTGGCTGGAGAGCGGGTGGTGTGGAGTGGAGCTCTCGATGTTGGTGAATGAGTCATCAGAGGGAGGCTATTCTGTCGAGTTCCCCTGTGGGACGGCCGCTGCCGAAGGAAGGAAGAATCCTCTTCACATCGAGGGAAAGAAAGAGAGAGAGATAGACAAGGGGAGAGGGAGTGAGGGAAAGTGTGGACGATGACTCAGGGCCACGAACCACATGGTGATGGAGAAGGGAGGGAGGAATTACTCATCAGAGCATGTGGAATCTCATACGGCTATCACAGGACTGACAGTGTGCTTCCCCCATGGCTGCTACTCAGCCGACATCACTCCCTCAGGCACAATCTGAACAAAAAGCAGCCTCGCTGTGACCAACAGAGCACAGAGAGAAGATGGGGATCAGGGTCAACCGCAGGCCAAATTAACACGGGAAGAGTTGAAAAAAAAAATTCTTTTAATCTACCCCTTCAGTGTGGGCACCTCAGGGTATCATGAGGGACTTATGACAAAAAATAACTTTTTTAAAACTCCTTATCAAAGCCATATCCGCTCCTGTTAATGTTGAGTCACTTGACTTTTTTTTTTCCCTCTCAAATGTCTCTGCTCTTGGTCACCTGGCTCTCTGCAGCTCAGCCTGTCTGAGACTGATGAGTGTATGTTGAAAATAAAGCGTCATTATCTGACAAAGTCATTTGAATTTCAGCAGAGGCTATAACAGCCCTCCTGATAAGCATGTTTCAGCTTCAAGTGTCATTCTGGGTACAAGGGAATGGAGCTTGACTTTGGCTTGTCCAAGTGGAGTAGCTACAGTAGTTTCTAGAAACACTTGAGTGTGGGAGGCCAGACAGGCTCAGACTCCTGGTTTTAATCAAACATGGGAAGTATTACTGAGTGTAAATATTGGGGCATTTTGAAACAGGAGTTTCACTTCAGTCACTCTGCTTATATTTGGGTTTTAAATTACAGCAAGTCGGTGCAGATCTCTCTGCTCTTGCTCTGAATTAGGCAATACACTAAAATAGTTAATCAAAGTAGCTTTTCAAATGGAGAAGTGAATATGGCTTTATGAATATGTATTTACAGTACACGGAGAACAGAGGATGACATTTTAAGTCCAGTAGTTTCATTCCTTTCATGGTTGCGTAAATCCACCTCTGCAGTGATAAAATATGCCACTACAGCGTGCCTGACCATGGATGACAGTAATGCAGAGACAGAGAATAGAAGAAGTGTTTGAAATGGCCACCGGCATGACATGCACCACGGCTTCTTTTAATCTGTTTAAGACTGAGATGTCCTTGGGTATAGGAGGTGGTAAATTAGGCATTTACAGATGGACGGTGAAGGAGTCAGCAGAAAGTTTGCGAGACTGTGTCGAAGTGTATTTCACATGTTTGTCTGTTTCCTTTACACCTGTCACAAAGATTTATGGTGGGCCACAATTCCTTTGAACTTCTACATGCAGCAAAAAAAAAATGGTGCTGATGAGTACACCATGGCGGCATGACTCAACAGGTGAAAGGGGCACACCCATTAGACTAGTTTAGGCCCCCTCCTTACCAGTGGCGGCACAGTCCCAGATCTCTCTCTTAACAGAGGCTGTCATTAGGGTGTGGGCTGTCAGCACTCCAACACCAGAAGAACCACTCAAATCCAGAGCAAACACTGCAGACAAAAGGGAGAGGTCAAGAAAAACTGGAGCAGACCTTCCCTGTGTGGATCCCTCCAGCACCCCTCTTTAAAAATGAGAATGAACCCTCCTGACCTGCTTTTAGCCAATCAGCCTGTGAGACCTGGCTCTGGTATGACTAGAGTAAATAGAGAGGAGTGTAATCAGCTATCACATATCTGCTGTGGTTATTCCCCCTTCTGTCTAATAACCCAAATTAATGTGATGCAGTTGTTGCTGTCCACTGACTTTGTGGATCTGCTGGAGTCATTCAAACGTAGCCTTTAATATTGAACTTTCACATGTTTCCACGTTCATATGTTCATTCACACAGTCTTATTTCTCACTTGCTGTAACCAATGAGCTTTTACTAAACATTTACAGAGCCAGGTGTAATTGTTGTGTTGCGAACTGAATTAACTGCAAGCAGAGCTGGCACAGTGTCAGTATCATGTAAGCAGAGGAGCACAGCAAGCGCAGGATTGTGGGTAGCCGAGGTCACCTGTACTTTAGCAGAGCTCAGAGACCAACACGCAGTCACTGTAGGTATGTGTAAAACATAGAAAAGTAGCCTTGAGATAACTTATGTTGTGAACGGGTGCAATATAAATATCAGAAAATGAATTAAAATGACTTGTTACTTAAAGCGCCATGACGTAGACAGGGAGATTGATTAGAATAAGAGTGCATCTGTTCCATGCCAAATGCCAAATATGACCAAATAACCTCAGCTAGGCCCCAGTTACCTGATATAACCCATTCTTTTTTAAACCGCATGAATTCTACTAACTCTGAAACACATATCTCTCCATAGTTGCTCATAAAAACAAAGTGAAAGGTACATTTCCACAAGTGTTGGCAGTTAACTTTAGTGTACCCTTTGGCCCCTTTAAAGCATTATGTTTTGGAAGCTACGCTACAGCTTGTGATGCTACAGCGACTTTATTTTTACATAGATAATTAATTTTCATCTGAAGTTTCAAATAGCCAAGATATTTGTAAAAGTTTTAATGGTGTAACCCAACACGGTGAGTCAGTAGTTTGTAACTAGCTACTATTTATTAAAAAGTTGAAGGAAGAGCTTAAATCAGATTCTTAGCGATACATTTACAAATAGCTGGTTCAGCGCAGGCCCGACCCTGTCACAAACGCTTTGATGTGAGAGATCCAATTATGGATCTCAGCATTGGTAAATAAACTCTGAAGTAAGCAGAATCGTGTTGCTCCTTTGGAGGAGATCTGCCAGACGTATGCTTGGATTGTAAACAAATGATATAACGGGGCTGTGGTGAGCAGACTGAACGGTCAAAATAAACACCACATAATAAAAGTCCCAGGTTTCAGCTACAGGTTTAGGAGGTGTGTCTCTGTCATGTCACGCCGTTATTGAAATTAGACTGTGTACACACAAAATACTCAGTGGTGGGGCGGTATGTGGCACAGTGGTTAAGGCGGCCGCCCCATGTAGAGGCTACAGTCCTCAACAGTCCCCGGTTCGAATCCTGCGTCTGCCTCCCCTATCTATACTGTGTACTATCAAATAAAGGAAAAAACGCCAAAAAAAGAACACTCAGTGGCGCACAAATGCACACGACAGGGACATATTAACCCCCTCGCTGTGACCTCAGCTTTACTCACTGTTTGCTTTTCGTGGGGAATGTCAAACGGCTCACAGGTATTGAACTTCTCTGCACCGGGCTGCGTTCATTTCAGTAACCAGCTGGGCCTCATCCCCCACTGTTTGTCTTTGTGATTGTGTTTGCATATACATAAGCGGCGGGCCATTTCATATTTACAGTGCTGATGTTTGTATAATGAGAAACTATCTGCTATAGTGGAAGTATGCAACCCCCCGTGGCTGAGAGCTGCTACACTACCTGAGGTTGAGATCAGACTAAATATTTTGAGAAATCACCCTTTCTCTCCCTGCCTCTCGCCCCTTGCCCACCATCAAACGGGGCATGTTGGTTTCCAGTTGTTTTCTGGCTATTTGGGGTCAACGATGCATGTTGGCAGACCTCATCGGCACTTTCTCTTTGCATTGCAAAATCTGTTGGAGGCTGAACTCGGCTCAGCATTTGTGTGCCCTGTGTTGAGTAACAATGAGCTCCGCAGGGCGATTGGCAGATGTCTGTTTGATGCTGCAGATACAGTCAGGCCTTTGTGTGGAGTCAGCAAGTGAATGTGTGTGTGTGTGTTCACGTGTGTGTAAAGGGTGAGGAAAAGCGGGTGTTTGGTTTGGCACAAAGATCATTTGCCAAAGAAGCAGCTCCACTGCCAAAACTCACCAAACAAACCTGCGGCGCTGAGTGTTTTATCACTCTCAACCTCTTCAGCAGTCCTAATAGAAAGGTAGCCATTTCACTCCCCACACCTACCTCTTCACCGCTCTTCTGTAAGCTAAGAGGGCTGATGGTGAGTTGTGGTAGGTCTATTTCAGTGTGGTGTTTTAGAAGAAGAACTGACGGTGGTGGAGGTGAGCTGCTGTTTCCCGGCTCTTCTCTGTAACATTTGTAATTAACAAGGGGATAAAGTACAGATTTTCAGCCTCGGTCGCTGTGATCTTTTCTTCTACTCGCCGTGGCTCACTTGAAGTCCCATTGTCTGGCCTGAGCCAACATCCTCCAGTCCAGAGGGCCTCTGTGCCAAGCTTGGCTCTGAGGATATTTCAAAAAGGGAAAACCCATCTTCCCCGAAACCTTCTTCCATTACAGAAAAGAGGTTTTCCGCTTCTATCGAAACTGTCAGTGGAAGTTATTCAAGCCACTTGGAAAACATCAATTGCTGTTTTTTCAGTCTTTATGTTGGCAAAATCATCAGTCATGAGGGCAGCGTGATACTTTTATGGTTGATTTTTAGAATAAAGGGAGATAGTGTGGTGTGTGCGAGTGTGTGTATGTGGGTGTGTGCATGTGTTCTCATATCCTTGATACTTTTTGGTGGTGTATGCATGTTTTGTTGATTTGCACATGTGCAGCTGACAGCTCTGTCATATATTGGCATCTATGTACACTGGTTTTGTCAATGTAACCTTTGCTGCTGATGTGGACTTGAATACATGGCCCAAGTGTGTGTGTGTGTGAGTGTGTGTGTGTGTGTGTGTATTTTTTCGAAAGTGTTGAATGGAGAGCTGCTTTGTGCTGGCAGCCGAGTGATATGAGCCACAATGTGACAGGCAGGCCTGAGGCGACCTTAAGCCCAGCAGTGTGCCTTCTTGGAACTTCCTTCTCATTCCTTGGGCATAAGAACAGTGGTGCAGCGCCCATCTGACTCCAAAACCAACAGTTTTGGAAATATCTGTTACATCTGCATCCCAAATATTCAGATGTGCTTTTATGACACTGTTATTTGGGCTGACAGTGTTTTATTTTTCTTCCTTCATGCCTCTTGTGTTTTCTTGTCATTCTTGGCTGTTTTTGTATTTGCTCATTTCCTCTGCATACAGCACAAGTTATTTTGGTGTGAAATGTAAACAATATGTAGCAGATATGACTACATCCAGGAATAGTGTATAATAAGGTTAGAATTGTCAGATTAAATGTCAGATGGATGGGGACAAATTCACATTTGACCTAAAAAGTCTTTTTTTAAAAGGAAGTTAGTATTGTGGAATTTTTGCTTAACTGCCTTTTTCGCTGAGATTTAGGCTACTTTTAGTTTCATTTTGACATTTGTAAAAGAAAACAATGAAAACATCACCTTTTGAGCATGAACTTGTGTGCAGCTTGTTGTAGTCTCACCTGCTAATTTTTCCTAACTTTTTAGCTTTACTTTTCTATCACTGTGTTTGTAGCCTTCTTAACATTGCTTTCATTTAAACGTGTTCAGTGCTGGAGAGAGTTTTGGCCTTTTTGTCTGTGGTCCTGTGCACTGCAGCACAACAACATAAAAAACTTTATATAGGCTACATGATGTCTATATATATCTTTTTTATGTTTACCATTATTCACTTAACATTTTCCATTCTTGGATCAATTAATAAATAATGTATTCTGATTAGCTTAGCATGAAATAAACTTATAGCATAACATGTGTATGAGGGACACTCTTTGCAAATTGCACATTTAATGAAATACACTTCTAAATAATCTGTAAAACTAACTGAAATTGCTGTTATATATTATGCATTATTATGTTATCATTAGAAACACAAATGTGTAAAAATGCCACTGTGTGGTTTCACAGCAAGCTATTTGTTGGCCTAGCAACCAGCACTCAGGCAACCAAAAAATCTTGTTTTTACATTTTGGTTTTTGTACCTATTAGAGAAATGAGATGTAATGTATTAATCCACTATCTTTGGAGGAGCTGGTAGATGGTAAAACAAAACAAAACAAAAAATGTTTGGACTGAGCCAGGCTAGCTGTATCCATTTGTAGTCTTTAGTAAAGCTAAGCTAACTGGTTGATGACTGTAGAATGGCATCCGTTGCCCTCTTATCTCCTCTTGGTAAAAACTGAATAAGCATGTTGCACCATTCTCAGTATGCTTCAACAAACTGCTTTGTCTGGACACATCAGAGGACTAAAGTGTTTATGCCTGTTCCCACTGGCCACACTTGAATTTAGAGTGAAAAACTTGCTGTCACATCCAGGGCCGAGGTACAATGAATCCTACAAATAACTTAAGGCAGGATGCAATTCTACAAATGGGGATCATCGCACTCACACAGACACTCTTCACCTCAAAGGTTTCAGATGCTGCTTGCAGATTTGCCTAAAGCATACTGATGCTGTTAAGTGGAGCTGCAACACTCGTGAGCATGTTCAGATTCTGAAATATTGATATACTGCATTGAATACCTGCATGATCTCTCATCTCTGTCAGTTTACTCACGTCTGTTGACATTTCAAACCCTCTGTGTGCTTAATTGTCAAATCGCCTCCGGCTGTGTAAAGCAAAGGCAGGACAGAAGTCTCAAAGCAACATCAACAGAGGCGATAGAGGCTGAAATAAATGCAACAAACACTGAGTCCTCCTCATCCTGCCAGCAGAGCCTTAGCAACAGCTACAGTTGTTTCATTAATCAACTTGTTATAAAGGCACATGTACATAACAGAATAAACATTCCCATGTTCCTGAGGCCGTATGAGGATGGTGATGGAGGTCACTGGATGATGGAGTTTGGTGGATAAACTAAGCTCAACTTTGTCAGTGCACCCAAATTCCCCTCATCTGTCTCCCCTCCGCTGTCCCCCACCCATCTACATTAACCTGCTGTAATGCTGTGAGCTGAGCTAACGTAGTCGGTGTCTAAAACTCTATTAAGCAACCTGGGTGACTTCATTTCATTACTTAAAATGTCTGGTTATTTGAAATGTCAAAAGCTTAAGTAAGCACCCTTTTATACAATAAACGCTCTCTTCAAGAATAATTAACACAAATTCAACCAGTTCTCATGTTACTTGTATGCGATCCCATTTTTTGTCTGGACAATGCTTTCAGATTTTTACCAGTAACTGCATTTTCTCACATGAAATTATCCAATTTGGAGCCATTAATACAAGCATAGTTCACATAAAAATCAAATCTTGAAACTTAACTAAGTTCACTGCAAATACGTCAATGCCTTGAGGGATTTGAATTCCTCTATAGATGGCATCTGAAGCACTGGCCAGCTCCCAGACTCTACATCAGTCTCAATGAGCTCGACCAATTGAAATTGTAGTTGCACTTTGTTGCAGGATGTTCCTATATCTGATTATGCACTTTATTCTTTTTCTTTGTTCACATTTTTAACATTACAGACGTTGCAACATAGGTTTGCTGCGAGTACAGTAGGCTAAACTAGGTGACACTGTGTCGGCTGATTTCTGCTGTTGGACAACACAGACAGTGAAACAACTGGCTGTTGTTGCAGAACCTCATTTTTATTCTGTACCTCTGTTGTCTTGTGTGATTGTTGGACAGTGTATCCTGTAGCCTGACCAGCACCAACTGAAACATCTGAAGGCCGTTTTTATTCTTAGTGGATTTCAGTACAGAGAGATATTACCACTGCCTGCTTTTTTCATGCTTTTTGAATGTTGAACATTATCTCAATTTATGGTTAAATAACTCAACAACGGTCATAAAACGTATTGCAGTCCACATGTTAAATCACTTGCGGCTGCAAAAATCACAAATGATCTTTTCAAGGTCCCGGTGAGACAGAATAAAGCAAAATCCTGAGGAGGATCAGCTTTTAAATATTTTACTCTCAATCTCATGCAACTTTCCATGTGTTGCTTTCCTTTGCCTGCTGAGGTGTTGCTGTGAGCTTGGCTGTGTCCACCTCATGCCTGTGAGCAGTTAGCATATATTAAGAGTCGTGACGTAGCTGTAGGCATATCCATTGTTAGCACAATACGAGTATTTACATGAAGAGTGGTGCAGACATTTCCTGTGTTAAAACTGTTTGTGAAAGCTTGAGAAATGATCTAAGATTGTAGTTGTCTGAATCCATCAGCTGGCTGCTGCACAGGGCTCAATGCAACATACTGTAGTAAGACAGGACACAATAATACCAACCTAGAAAAGACTGGCTCCATTACAGAAATGCTGATGTGGTTCATTTAGACAGGTACAGCACCATGCGTAAAAAAAATTCTCCAACAAAACAGTAACTCATTAAAGCTTTAGAAATATGGGTCACTTTTATGGTACTCTCAGTCTCATGTTTCAGACAATCAGGCAGGCAACAGTACATCTATATGTTGGCTGCAAATCTTAGAACCAACAGTATTTTACTGTGACTGCTATATTACGAGGACTTATTTGGTTAGATTCTGGCAAGGGATTGCAACTCTCCTGCAGATACTAATACGTTTAGTGTCATTTTGGGAGTCACTTCAACCTCACGTCAGTCCGCTCAGAGCCAGCAGCAGGGCTGCGTGAAAAAACCCTGGCTGGTCACTACCAAATTTCACTCTGTTCAGCTGGTGAGCACCAGGACAACTGTCTTGTTCTTTGTGCGTTCAGGCTGGCTCCTGCTCAGGAGGAGATGCCGTGTGTTGCAACCATCAAGATAATTAACTGGTCGCAGTCTACGTTTCCTGGAAGTTGACTGTATTAGCGAGACGCTTCTCTTATTCTCACCTCTTTTCTTTCTTTTTTCCCTCTCTCTGGCAGCTGCCACACAGAAAGCATTGGAGTGGGTGTAAATAAGAAAATGTGCGTGCCTAATGAGCACGAATAAAAATGGCTACTCGCTGAACTGAATGTCGAGGCAGTGGAATAGATTAATTAAGTTGTCTGTTAACGTGAACACATGAAAAAGTGACATTTGTTGCTGGATTAGCCAGACTATCTGTTTGATTTCATAGTTACTGTGAAAAAGTCCAAAACATTTGCAACCAAACGCTGAGAATTCACCTTCTGAACTCACTTGTCAAACAGATTAACATCTGACTACGACTTGCCAAAAGTATATAATGAGCCCACATTAAACACTGACAGTCACTTTTTGTCAGTGATATCTCCAGCGCCGGAAAGTAAAAAGAAGAAGAAAAAAAAACACACAACACAAGAAGTCAGGAATGGTCTTCTACTCTCAGATTTACAACCGTGGGGTCACCAGTGGAAGTGGAGCTGGAGCAGAGTGGTGCAGAGCTCTCCTCCCTCCTGGCTTCCTTTGCCTCCCATGCTCCCTGCTCCCACTCAGTTTTCTTTTTTTTCTTCTTTTTTTTTGTGCTCTCTGTTACTGTACATGGGTCATACAGCGATTGTGTGAACATGCAGGTGAATACGTTCCCTTTTCCAGTGAGCCTATGGAAAGAACCACTCAAAGCCTTTGGGAACAGTGTGGTATTTAAAGGAAAGGTCATGCTTTTAAACATACTCTACTTAAATAAACCGTGCGTAAGCGTTACATCCAAATGTATTCAAAGAGCTCATTCAAAGTTGAAAATTATTTATTAATCATCCCATTAGAAGTTCCTCTAATGTTACAGCTGCTCTACCTACATACAAGTGTGTGACTTATTGAACTCGTACAGCGCGTCGGGTTTTATATGCCTATTATATTTTGCATGTAAAACTCTTTTTTTCCTATAGCTTGAAATGACAGGATTATGATGGCACTGAAAAGCCTTTGCTGCGCTCCACTTCTGCTCTTTTCACATCTGTTATCTGCATGTATGTATCTGTCAATGCATGAATAGCCTAAGCCCTATGTAATCATTTACATTATGGAATCTATGCAGCACCACTGTTTGAGGAATTTACCCATGTGGTGCAGTTCAGAGCTTAAAGAGATACTGCAACTTACCAGAATATAGCTAAAATCACTGCACCCTTGCCATAATGAACTGAACCAATAAGCAGAGGTATATTTAGAATCAATTTGATTTTCAGAGAAACTGTAATAAAAAAATATTTGGAGCTATTATTCCCAGAAAAAACACTGGAGTCCTGGATTCCCTTTCCCACCAGTTCACCTGCACTTCCCATGAAAAGTCACTACAATCTTAGTCCAGGCAGCAAGGCAGGATGTTTTTGATGAAGCAGTGGGCTTAATTTAGGTCCAGGCATTCTCAGTATCTGTCACCTAACTCCCAGCGATCTCAACACACAGTACCGGAGGCGTTTGTGTGTGTGTGTATGCTCATGTTTATCCAGGCTGACGGGTTATAAATTCAAGAAATGTACACCGACACTTTGCCATCCTAAAAAGACTAGTAATGCAATGACATATGCGTACTCTTTTTTTTGACTTAGTATTTTAAAAATAATCATTATAATTGCAGCTTGATGACAGACATAGTGATATGGATTCTATTTCATATGATTTTATTATGAATTATTAATAATGGTTATTAAAAAAATTAACCTCATTAACTATGCCAAACACTGAAAATCTTGAATTCTTCTTTTAAAGGAGTTGGCATAGTTATAACTCCCGCTTGGCTATAAAATAACCAAACAGGCACAGAGATTGCCAGAAAACCAGCAAAAGTAAAAGGCGAATGCCAACAGCCCCTGCCAAAGACTCCAGCTCGCACCCAGTGTTCTCTTGCTGGTACATTTTCTGCCTACTTCTTTGAATTACACAATTTTTCTTGCTGTATGAAAAAAAAATGTTTCTATTCATAACGCTTTAGAAATGAGAAAACGCAGTTGTAAAGCAGACACATGCGGTGTAATGTAATGACTTCTACTGGCCCCCGTCCCTCGGCCTGAGGTGTCATCCGTGTTTGATGAGTGCGTGCATATGCTAAAAGGCGCAATGTGGTTTTTGAGAACGCAGCAAGAGAATCTCGTGACGCTCTGACCTCGAGCTTGTCGTCATTTAAATGTTGCATTAAGTGAACGTGCTCTGACTCGTCAAGTGACTGCACAGGGTGCTGAGTGGGGAGGCGTGTGGTCGCCATGCATCCATAGCGAATGGAAAGAAAGGAAGACCACACAGAGGCATGGTCAGATCAGGTTGTCAGAGACCATATTTATAATCTGGGTCAGAGTCCAGGCTATAACCTCTCTGTCTCTCTCTCGCTCACCAGTTCTCCATGACTCCTTCCACACCCCATTTCTCCTTCATCCCATCCCACTTACCCCGTCTCTGTCTTTCCACTCTCTCCTTAGAGCTTTATCTCCTCACCCACTTTACATATCCACATGTCTTTAATTCATTCACTCTTTCTCCTCCCTGCTTGCCTTTCCTTCCTTCCATATGCTCTGCTTGGCATGTGCCTGGCCAGAGAGTCGACAGCTTTACCGTTCGCCTGTGTTGAGTTTCACATGCGGCATTTCAGGATTAAGATCTTATTAGTCTGACTGCAAATGAATAAGTCAAAGATGGGCATTGCATTTGAATACATCTAAACAATCTGGAAATGTCATGTTGAAATGTATGAATTATTGAGAATACAATGGTGGATCTTCTGGTAAACTTTTGCTCTTCTCCCATGAGGAATTAAGAAAATTTGAGGCGGGTGTAAGGAACAGCCATGTGATTCATATTCAGGTCCACTGGCAGCCAGATGACTGAGAGTTATGAGTGTTACAATAAGCCTATTCACGAGTGCTTTATAACATTTAAGGAAAAAAAAGAGCACAGCTGTTTCTGCAGGACATACAAGGGACATAAAATTCAGGTGCTTCGATGACACAACAAGACAACTAAAGAAAAGATGAACGAGAGCGTAGTGGTCTATATTTAAGAAAAATGAAAGTATTTTGCTCTGTGTTCAGTGGTGAGAGACTAGTCCAGGACTGATAGCTTGGCTTAGCATCTGACAAATGAAAAAAGAAGCACCAAAAATCCTTTTATCTGAATTTATCTAATTATTCTGCTGAGCTGATACTTTGAACCGCTACGTACTGCCACTGAGTGCAGCTGTCGTTGGTCCGGGAACATCTCCAATGGCTGACCGCTTGTTAAACAACATCTACATGTGTAAAATATACAACTTTTTGCTGGGATTTGCTTGATACATCTTTAGCAGCGCTAGGCTAGCCGTCCTCCTGTGCTTGTAGATAGTGTGGTTAAAGTCTAAACATAACAATCTCCGTTTTAAACACAGAGGATAAATTGTATTTATCAAATCTCTGGTGTGAGAATACAGTGAACGTGTTTATTTATTTACTAAAATGAATGACTGAAGCTTTCAGCCACATCTTGTAGCATTGAAGTTTCTCAGTTGAACTTTGCTCATTCTTAATTTTGTGTGTCATAAAGTCTGCATGTGATTTAGGAGAAATTTAATGTATTGCTGTTGGTAAACTGTTAAAGAACCAGTGATGGAGTTTGATTTAAGATTTCAGAGGTGCCACACTGCTGCTTATTCTCTAAGGCAGACCTGGCAGACCTGCAGCAACTTTAACAGTGCTCTGACTGCCATTCATCATGGGAAAATGGCAAACACTGTACAAATCAACTGGCATAAACGTCCATGCTTCTTTTCAGCTCGATGGCTCAGGACCTATTGTGGAGCTATAACATGGCTGCCAACAATAAGACATGATGACATTGTCCTGTTTTTATGCTGGAGGCCTCCCAGTAAGGAGTTCTCTTGAATACCTCTTCAGCATGACATGGAGACGGGTCTGCAACCACCAGTGGAGCCGAGCTGAGCTGCAGAGCTGCTTTAGAGCCCTGCTGAGACCTGCCAGACCCACAACTCTCCCTGCCAGGGGCCTCGGCTCGCAGTCAGAGTGAGTTATAACCCATGCTGCACACACACACACACACACACTTATCCAGACACACATACAGATAGCTTACATGTGTACAGTAAAGACATGCATGTGCACGCATAGGCAAACATGCAAATTTACACATGCACATAGATTTGCACGCACATAAATTCATCAGATATAGTGGGCGTTGCCTCATTGCACCAGTAAATGCACAGCTGCTTATGTCCCTAACCTTTTCATACAAGTTCGCACCACAGTGACCCCCGGAACTCACACATACTCCCACGCCGTGCACATAGACACACTGTATGTAAACGGAATAAATGTCTGCCACGCTGCACACATGCAATAAAGTGAGTACGTCCTCCTACAGAAGCTCTGTCCGTCAGGGTTAGTTAAAGGTCACGGTCCGACAGCTGCTGGATCAGCTGGATTGATCTGTCGGGGTAAACATGTAGGGTGGAAATGAGCAAGTTTGTGATTAAGAGCTTATCAGAAGGTGTGTGTGTGTGTGTGTGAGAGAGAGGACGTATCAATATGTGACTCTATTTTTGCTGTGTAGATGAGAGTAACATGTACGTATCTGCTGTGCCGGTAGGTGCAGCTAAATTAATCTTTTTCATCAAGGTTCAGACAGGATCGCTTTCATCCAGGGGTAAATCATCTAGTCTGTGTTTGCTGAAGAGAATAGATCCAGGTTCAGTGCCTTTGTTCCTTTGTTTGTTTTCTTACCATGTAAGCCGATGAATTGTCTGCTCATGATGTCAAGTCTGAAGAGGAACGTCTTTAATAATTCATGTGTCTACCCTGTAAACTCAGCTATGATGATTTCCATGTTTGTTCTGCACTACAGTTTCATGTTCACAGGGTTTCCTATGAGTTTAAAAAATCTATTATGTCATGCCCTTACATACAAAGGCATTTACTCTATAAAACAAAATCATTAGTGACAGGAAATGGTGGGCCATTTTTCTCAGCTCACATGAGGAATGAGGTAAAAGGCTTCTGTGGCTTAATTTGTAGTATTTGGTACTGACTTACAAAGGAGAACCAATTGTAGTGTTACTGTATTACCACAGGGCATCACCCTATGTGAGGAACATACCACAGGCGCCAATGTCTCTGAACCTTATGAACCAACAAATCTGCCCAAAAGACATGGTAAGCGAACAGCCACAAATCAATGAACATTTTCTGCTTTGGTTTGTCATAGTGAACTGTCTGTACTGTATAGCTGGTTAAAGGGGAACTCCATTGATGTTTACAAATCTCTGAGTACTACTGCATATGTCTTTTGTGGCACCACAGGGAGCTTCCTCAAATTTGATCAATTGTCCAAAGTGATGTTATTTAGTTGAGGCTGAAAAGTGTGAAAAAAATGTGGAGCTTGAAAGAAAAAGAAGAAAAATACAAGGGATAAAAAAAGAAAACATCTCCTGTTCCACTATACTGATTTTGATTCTTTTCATTTCATTGAAAAACTGTCCATCACAAGTCCAGCAATATTATAGGAATGCAATGCTAATTCGTTGCTCCCTTATGTTAAAGGAAAATTCATGTTCACGTTTCCGGCCTCATCAAATGTATGGTACAATGAACATGTGTGGATACACTGTCTGTGTCAGAGCCTAGCGAGGGAACTGGACACATCACTCTTACTAGAACCCTTAACAGAAACACACAACACATATCAGATAGGAGCTAGGTAGGTGACTTTCTCTCATGGAAACAGTCAAAGCCTATAATAAATTCAGTGTGGCTGTTGTTGTTTATACTGTACAGATCAATGGGGATTTACTGTCTAAATTGGAAGTGGCGACCTGATTTCTTTTCAATTACAGAGGGTGGTTGTCATTCCCTTTAACAACTGAGCTGGATCTGGACATAACTGTATTTAGCACTCACATGAGGGTTGACAAAGTGTTGTGCTGTGTGAATATATCTCACAGAGGTAATAGATTGTGTGTGCGCACACACAGGGGTAGCAATAATGCTTGTGTCTACATTAATCCCGGGAATATTAATCTGATGTAATAGTGAGGCAATAGAACAAAGCGTGGGTGCGGAGTAAGAGTCCCCTGGAGCAGAGTTAAGGTCTGAAAGTACTAAAAAGCCATGACCCAGACCCTACACACCCACTCACAGGGACACAGCACCTCTCCTCCAGCCCAGCACATGCTTTCATACTTTGGTTATGCAGCAAAGTAAACGCACACTAGAACACACCAACGAACACAGACACGAGAAAGATGAAGAAAAAGGATATGAATTTATACAACAAACGTTAAGTCCCTTTGAGGAAGATGAGCACAAAATGTACCCAGTCGCAGATGTCAACGCGTTCGCTCTCCCTCACTCAAACAAACGCACACACAACCGAACACATCCCCGTTGTCTTGTGTTGCTCGCCATGCAACGAGGAGCACATGACTTAAATCGGGTGTGGTGCATGACCTGTTATCAGACAAAAGCGTCCCACAGAGAGAGCTGATGGGGGAGACTGTGCCTCCCCTCCTGTCCTGTCTGTTGGCAGTCATGAGGTCTCCATCCCGTTCGCCACGCCATGTCTCGTGGTTCAAAGCACATAAAATGTTTGAGCTGAAAAATCCCCCGCTTTTAAAACATTCAGGCATGGTGGCGTGGTGTCAATAAATCAGCTGCTTAGCCTGGGGAGAGCGACATTACCCGAGGGGAAGGAAGCGCCAAAGACTTACTTTTAAGGCCTGTTTTCTGAGAATGGACCCTTTGAATTTTTTTTTCGTCCTATAAATGTCTCACCTAGAGGGCCTAATGTCTCGGTCAGAATGGCTGGTTTGTACTTCATGCATTAACCCTGAAGTCTTTCTATGCTTTGCAGTCATGCAAAATTAAATGCAAATATTCCAAAGACAGAGGTCGTATCCTGTTTTATCACGGTTTACTCATCTGTTCGAGTCTTGCTGATAACGTCATATCACTTAACTGTCACAATGATGATAATATCTGTACGTTAGTGCAATAACTAGTGTGTCTCATCTTACTCGGATCATTTTCCAACACAGGCGTCATGAACAGAATTGGCCATACCTCACCTCATCTCAGTTTCAGTGACAGAGCGAACTTGCCAGCAATAACGACGCTTCCTGAAAACTCTGCAACAGTGTCGGAGCCCAATAATGCTAACACTTAGGAAAATGCCATATATTTTTATGTTGCATGCTAAGTTTCATAGGCAGGCAGTTAAAATGCTTCTGCAGGTGTTAAAATGGCTAATAAAGCAAACTGTTCCACCACCAGAGAAAAGGTATCCGTTAAAAATCAGCAAGATGGAGGCAGAGGGAGATGAAATGGAGATGACTTATAAAAGTTTACGACTGAACATCCCTTTCTTTGATTTGGCTGATAGCTGAAACAGGCTGGCAAAGTGTAACCAAAAGGGTGAAATTAAATTGAGCTGAAATGTATGAGGTTATGTGTGTGCGCGTCCCAGAGCAAAAGCCAGCCGTCCCATCACAAGGTAGCATCACTGAGAGGCAATGCCCCCAGGCAGCTGGCTACGGTCTACCCAGGGCACTTTAAATTAGAGTGGCGTTCACTAACACAAGGTTAGTGGGTTCATCCACTGTGGAGATATGAAAAGGGCCAATTGTCTGGTGCAGCGCTGATGGCTGCATGAAAATCAAGGGAAGTAGCTTTGTATCGCTGGCCTGTACGTGACCATGGCTAATTGTGGAATGAATCGAACAACCAAAGGATGGACTGAGGGATGTAAAGGCAGATGCAAACGCACAGCGGATGCTCCGAGCGATGACTGAGCGCTTTGGCGAAGGCTGCTTTGAAGAATGAAATACTTCATGAAGTAAAATAAGGTTTGTATAGTGTTAATTTATGGATTATGTATACTCCCTGTGTTAAATATACGGAATAAAGATTCTGTTCAAAGTATTAACTGTGTTGTCATCTTTGTGTAGAAATCTATTTACTGTGTCATATAACTCCTGAGTTGTTTTATTTGCCTCTTATTCAGATCATGTTCTGCATTTTATGTAGCCTATACAAGCCCCACACATGGGTTTATTCTATATGTATGTAACTGTCAACTTAAAGATTAAACTAAACAATGTTAGTCTATTTCTGCTTTTTTTTCTACAATGGTTGTGCCTCAGTCTCGAGCTCCATTGGTGCCTTTTGTTATTGGTTCATACTAAATATATCTCCAAAAACAGCTCACAAGTAATTTCTTCAGACAGCTGCGTAGTTTTGTTTTTTATAATCAAAGTGTAAACAGTACATTTTCTGGGGACTACTTTCTCCCATGGAATATAAATGTGGGATAAACTCCCAATAAACTCTGATGCTTGTGTTCTGTGTGAGGAAGAAACATGTCACCCAGTCCAAGAGGGTTTCAGTTACTGATGTGCTTTTAATAGTTTTAATGGTTTTGGACGATAATAGAGGTCAGTGGCACAGAGAAAGAAACTGTTATCATGCTTTAGAGACAATTTATCGTTAATGTCTCATCCCCTAGGATTTGTTGATAAAAATAAAAGTGTAGAATAGCTCTCTATCAAGTTAGCTTGAAATATTTCTTAGAAAAATAGATCATGTGACGGTTCATGTGTCTCCTTGTAAATCATGGTAAATCAACAAAGTATGAGTCATTTATTTGCTTAAATGCAGGTCACATGTCGCTTCATGTTTTGGAGCTGGAATGATTTCTAGTATAGCTCTCAAACACAAACATGTTTGAGGAAGATCCATGGAGCTCATCCAGTTCTTGAAAAGAGAGAAAAACGGTTATCAGGCTTAATCCACTATGTAAAGCAGTTAGGTCTCAGTTCACTATGCAAAGTGACAGACAAAGAGAACTGGGGAGAACCGACGTGTAAATGATCTAACTAACCTTGTTTAGCTCAGTCTCTGTGACGATGTGACTCACACTCACATACACACACACACAGATAGGATGAGTCAGACGTCCCATGCATATAAAATATGCCGTGCTTTCACTCAAATGTTTGATAAGTTAGGTCTCTGTGTTAAGGAGTCTACAGTACGCGCCGCATGCTGCTGCTGCTGCTGCTGTCTGCCGGTGAAACACTTCCAGTTGAAAACATGACAAGTTTCACTGTTTTCTCTGAGAAAGCTGGAAGACAGAAATACTGCAACTTTGGGGTGTTTTAAAATAGACCCTCTTTGATTGCAGCAGTTTTCAGTACCTTATCTGGTATGTTGATATCACTGTTAGTCATGTCGGAAGAATCTGTGGTGAGTGCTTGTGTGAGTTTTGTTCCCAAGGCACAGTTTGGCAAACCACAAAATTCCTTCAAATCCCTGCACCAAATTATTAACTGCCCTGAACAAAGCTAATCGTAAACTGCCTGGAAATGTCACGTGAAGCCGAGTTCGGATGAATTAAAGAGCTGATGGACACAAGCAGGGCCATACTGTCTCGACAGGGTACAGTGTCATAGTGATTTTACAGCATTTTAATATGTCATGCTTCCTATTTATGAGTATGGGAACTGTAACTGTTATTTTTAGCGGCAGGCCTCACTCATGTGTTATTAAACCTTATAATTAAACCACATGTCTCATCTGAACCATGGGAAAGCACCTATTTGATAATTTCAAAGAATAAAGACGGGGGAAAAATATCTTTACCTGCCAACTATCCCACTTAATTCTATTTTTAACAAGACTTGACGTTCTGCCAATGATCAGAAAAGCCTGTGCTGATGAGCCTGACGAAGGAGCTGCATCAGGAGGCCCACTCATACAGCCTGCAATCCACACCTTGGAGCTGCATCGGAGGAACTGCTTACATAGTCCAGTGGGACCAGTCTAGGATTTGCAAACATGCAGACACGCCTTATCTGCACTGAATTTCTGCCAGATACTGAACAGACACTCGCAGATAAAACAGCAAAGGCACAAAGCCACATGAACTCACACCTACGAGCTTAACCATACATACAGCTCCCCCTGAACCCATAAAGGCCTGCTGTGAAGAATACTAACTCAACGCACTTACGAGTTTAAAATGTCTGCAGCAAAGTGTGTGTTTATCATTGGTAAATACACACAGCTGCTAGCGTCCAGTGTAGCTAGTGAACAATGCTGGCAGCTCCACACCTCCAGCACAAGGGACACATTAAGAGAAATAGTAGGAGGAACTGGCCCACTCACTCTACAGACCATTCCCTGGTGTATGCGTGCATGTGTGCTGTGCGTGAGTGTTTAATGTAAAATGTCCTCATCGTTTGAGTAGGCTGAAAATCTTATTGCAAGTCACAGGGATTGCAACATGTCGGTGCAGTGCAGGATACAAGACGAATTATTGACGAAATCTTTTCAAATACAATAATCAAGAGTTTGAAAGCTTTGCAGAAATATGTCACAGTGCTCAGTTCTGCTTAAAGTTCATGTTTGGTTTTGGCACGTGCGTCAGAACTTGTGGCACCACAAGAGTTATTCTAGAGATTAATAATCTTTTAGTGTACGTGCTGCGTTTCAGCTTGATGCATTAGCTTAAAAGCACCATGACTCATTCCTTTAACCATTGCACATTTTCTTACTTGCATTAGTCAAGTCCCACAGAGAGAGATGATGTTTCAGATTGAAACAGAGAGAGAAGCCACCCTCACTCGCTGGCATGTTCCATTGCTCAACCTGTTGATCAGGCTCTTTTTCCCAACGGGCCTGAATGCATATTTCACTATGGGCTACCTCAGCTAAAAGGAGCACCAAGCACAGGTGGTTTTCTCTGCCAGCTGCTCCCTGCTGACTGGATATAGATTTATTCACGATTTTTTTCATAAGCTGGGAATACTGTAGGTAGAAAACATGTACAAACCACATGAGCAAGTTTGTGCAAATCAGCACGCACACTGATATCACCGCAAAAAAGGAGGGTATGGTCTTGATCTACAGTAAGCAAAACAACCTATTTTTTGCCTTTATAAAACCAAGATGTTGATAATGATGTGGGTGAAAGGCTAAACTGACAACAAGCACTTGCCAGAGACTGAACTTCAGCGACTGTCTGGGTTTTGCAAGAGGACAAAATCTCCAGTTTCAACAGCAATCCCTATGGCCGACAGCGACACATGACCCCGACTGTGCAACTGGTCAGTGGTACGGTCGGCTGCTGACACACACACGGACATGTTTGCACACACATACACAGGAGACCCCCCACTCTCTTTTCACCGGTTCACCCAGTAAGCACTCCCTCTTAGCAATCCCTCTTCTTTTTTTTTCTCTCTCTCTCCAGTGGCCGTCGCAAGTAGCAGACGGTTTTGCCATCCCTCTCTTAAAATAGCCACCCGTTAGCACAGCCAGGTCAGATGGTTTTGAAACATCCATGGCAAACGGTGCTGGAGTGGAGGGGTGATGAGGCCAACGAGTGCGTGACCACCTCTCGGAGAGCTCCAGAGAGCTGGTCATGGGTGGGCCTCAAGTGGAGGTTTCTTTCACACTTGGGTGACATTGAGTCCTGAGGAACAAAAGAGGGGTGTCTAAGACAAAACGGGCAGTGTGAGTGTGTGTGTGTGTGTTGCAGGAAACAGGTGGTGGCCATTTGATTCATTACATTTTAACAGTATATGGAAGTCATGACGTAACTTGCATCGAATGCACTGACAAAATATACAGAACAAAAAAATTGGCATCAAGTCCTGCACCCCATACAGACACGCAACCCCCACCCCCCCCTTGTCAAGCTGCAACGTGGTTTATCCTGCAAAGGCCTCTGGCTCTTGGGAAAGGATATTTGTTAAAAGGCTGATAAATATTTTTGAATATTGATAAAAATATGATGTTAGATTAAATTACCACCCTGATCTAAACATATGACGTGAGTCTCACAGTCAACACTGTTGACAAAGGCGTTTCTCCAAGGCAGGATTCTTGTAGTGTAGTCACGAATGTCAATGGGATTTTAAATTAGTTTTCATTCAATTCTGGGCTGAAACCAGAAAGTTTTGTTTCACATTTACTCTCTTAATATAGCAGAATCATGCACAAGAGATTTAAATTGTCAGGATTTTGGGGGTTATCACTGAGTCAAGATCTCATCAAGAACTTTGTGGTAATTAAATCAAATCACTACAGAAATGTGAGGGTATTGCACTCTATCTATCTACGGTGTCTACCAATTAACGCTCCAACAAACAGAAAACAAAGGTTTCCATGAAACATAGCAAAGAATTCATTCTTGTTCAATTCATTGATGTTTTCACAGAGTCATAAGAACCACGACAAAAGAGATTATCGGTGTCAACTCAATAACATGCGCAGGCTGTAGTGAGCAATCACATGCGCCATCTGGTTTGACTGCTGAAGTTACTTTTAGCCATGTTACACATACACACACATACAGTACAAACACACACAATCTGTGAAGGAGTTGGCTAAAAGTTAAAATGATCTGGGCCAGGCAAACTAGAAGATGGGTCTACATTTACTCTGCGTGTCTCTTCCACACAGGCAGACATTTGGCGTATTGATTCATCAGAGAAGTAGGCCAGAGCTTGACATAGCAACTGAACACGCAGTCTCCTAATGACTTAACCACATCAACTCTTTCTCTACTGTGCCGTTCACCCTCCCTCCATCTCTCCCTTCAGGCACCAACCGTGGCAAGAACACGGTGAGTCACGTTGGAACAAAAAGCCCCATTCAAAACACACACACACACGCACAAACTCCTGATCAACTCTGGCCAGCATGTCTCTTAATAAAAACCTCTCCTCCTCAGTAAACTCCCCCCAGCCCCCGCCCCCTCAATATCCAGGCAGAACCAGATCACCATGGCTGTGGTGAGACCAGATCAAGCCAATCCAGTTGCTGAGTGTGGATAAAGTCACCGTGGTGCTGCTCCCAGAAACCAACAGGAGCCAAAACCTCCCGAGGTCTTCCCACCACATCACACACCCTCAGTGAGAAGTATAGAGAAAAGACAGCATGATTAAAAGACATAACTATATGAGCAAACCAAATCTATTTTGAAGTACTATGACTTCCTTCCTTTAAAGAAAAGGCCTCAGTTGCCCTTTTTTTTTTTGTCCCTCGTGACACACCACCATGATCACTCACTGGCCTTTTAGGAGGTCTGTGCTCTGGTCAAGGGTGATTCATTCACTTTATTGGCATATTTTCATAACGTTGAGAAATCCTCTGCAACTGACCAGAATAACCACGACATGCCGGTTAGAAGAGGGTTTTTTTTTCTTTCTTTTTCTTTTTTATGCCTTTGGCAATATTTGATTAGCAACCCCCAAGTGATTTTGTGATGTCTGGGTTTGTTTCTTCTGTTGTTTTTATTGTGTATCATCAGACACTGACCTCTGTGTTCAACCATCTGCAAACCATGACAGCAGAGGAAACATTTGACCAGTAGGCTATATTAATGTCTTCTGGGTAACAGCAATTCTACCATTATATTAAAAAAATATTCATTAATTGTCTGAATGACCATCATTAATTTATAAACATTATCCTAATAAGATTCGTTCAGAGCCAACAAAGTATAAATAATTCAACACGAGCCATTTCAAGCCCGTCTTAAAACAATAGTTGAAAGTCCATATGAAAACTGAAACTGTTCTGTTGTGATCATTCCTCCTGTTCATACCGGCCATTAAAAGATCCTTTATTCATGTACATTAAGTGTAAGTGATGGTGCACAAAGTCCGTGTTTTGTGCAAAAAGGTGCATCTGAGTTTATCTGTAGCTAAGATGAGGCTTGAGCAGTCTAGATAAGACAAAACAGTATCTCCTTCCTTCTCTTTGTTGGGAAAAAATGCTGTTATGTTGGAGGACATCCACCTGATTAGTCTGTCTTGGATGACTGGAGCTCCGTAGTAGCTTCTGATAAACCTCTGAATAAATGTTTGCACAAAACTAACAGTGGATTTTTTTCCCTATCACTTACAGTGAAACTGCATTAGGCTGTGATCGTTCAATGGCCAGCGTGAACAGGACCAATGATTAACTCTGTTTCAATGCTCATGCACAGACCTGTGTGGACTATTTTAAGCGAGACTTAGAAAAATGTTGAATGTTTGCTTCAATACTACTGAATAGCAACTTTTAAAAAAAGTCTTTAAGAGCAATGGTTGAGCTCTTTATGGAAGAAGATTAGTGCAAAAAAAGAGAGAAAAAGACAAAGTGAGTTCTGACTTTTCTTTTTTACAGTAGTCTTCTTCTGTAGGTTCTTAAAAATATGCAAAGGAGTGAAAACACAACTTATTCCTCTGAAATTAGGTAAAAGAAGAGAGGAAGAAAAGGGTTGCATGAAACAAGCACCTCAAAATTACACTTAAGTACAGTACTTAAGTAAATCCGTGTTACTTCATGCCAGTGGATAATGGAGGAGCCAGAGTGCTGCTATCTTAAAAACATTACTGAAATCATAGCTAAGCATATAATTTAAGTTTAATGGACAAAAAGGCCATTGTAGTGCTATTAAGATTTACGGTATTGACTTATTTGCACTGTATGCATTAATGAGTCACTTTGAAGTTATCTCCAGGATCTCTAATATTACCTCTACTCATTTATCATGACGACAGCATAAAACCTGTTTTCTCGCAGCGCTGTGCCATCGTTCACACATGTAGTCGACAATCTCTCTGTGGGTCACAGAGTGTGACTCGCACACTAGTGTGTGCGCCATGTATAGACTGTGGCAATAACTTCATAAAGAGACAGCACACACTGGGTTTTATGGATCTCATGATCATCTGCATCATGACTTTCTCCACGGCACAAAGATTTTTGACCCCACTTTCACGTTGTTTTCAAGCAGCAGGATCGGCAGATGTGAGATGGTATGAAATGTACTTTAAAAAATGACTTAAATAAATCCTGATCTAGCTAACAAGTTGAGCAAATTTGTCTGGAAAAGTTTCCATCATTAACCTCCATGCATGACTGTTCTCTACAGGCCTGGGTGTCAAATTCCCAGTCAAAAAGCACATTTACTTTGATACTGTGATAACGAAGGCTGAGGGGTGGAGGGCGTGCGTTGGGGTGGAGAGGGTGGCGGAGGTGATGAGATGATCCCCAGGGGAAACCATCTACATGTAAGATACAAGGCAATTATTCAAACATATGCAGCTTCCCCCACTGACACTGACTGCAACTATCCCTGCATCGTGGCTTGCTACCCTGCTGTCTAGAATACATGCATACCCACCGCATACGTCTAACTCCACACAAAGCACAATGGCGACATTCCATTAAGTCAAGCATCTGCATGTTGCATGTCAAGCTTCGACTACAGCAGATTTACATATCATACTGAAAATAAAAATAAAAGTTTAAATAAGCTGCAGATCAAATTCCCATTTCATACATTCATGATATGGTTGTCACTCAGAGTTATTTCTTTCAGTTCAGTGGGCGCAGCCAAACATATATTTACATTGGCTGTGTCCCAGTTTACAGTCATGAGCTATATTATAATCTTATTGACAGGTTCACCTCATGACGTTTCTGGCCTTGGGCAACTAACTTCAACTCTTTACAGGTCCTTCTCAGAAATGAAACATTTGATTGCTGGTTTATCCTGTTGCTGAAATATAAAAAATATATGTACCGGGAGTGTGTGTTGTTATGTAATACTACTGCGAGTTGTTGTGTCAAACCGGAATGAGACTCAACAGCAACGCTACAGCTCTGTGAGAAGGTACTTTTGCAGAGTTCAGCTTGAGGTTAAATGCTAACATGCTCACATGACAATGCACTCACAGTAAACTGAATGAATAAAGCAGAGAGTTGTGGAGGAGGCCAGCAGTTACACATCTCAGTATACTGTACTAATAAAGCTGGAAATCAGCAAACAGCTTGTGAATGCAGACAGTTTTTTTAGGCTATTGTGTTTGCTTATCTGCAGCACAAGTTGCATCATCCGAAGTACTGTACCCCAAGTGATGCAACTCTCTTTCTTTGCATGAAAATGACATATCTACAGGCCACACTGGATTTCATCCTTTCATACATACAGGAAGGCTTTGGGTCTCTGTTAAAAAGCAAAGGCAATCTTTTTACTTGCCAATTTTCTCAGAATATTTGAGGCACATTTTAATCTTCCTTTAACTCTCAATTGGGTCCTGACCCAGATTTTGAAAAAAAAAAAAAAAAAAGCCTGTAGGGGCCTGTGTAGATCTACAGCACCCCGTACAGTGAGGCAGGCAGGATAGGGTGTGGTGAGAACAGGAGCCATGTTGGTGAATACTAATAAAAAAAAAAAGGAGGCAAGCTAAGAAAGCCAGGATGACTCAGTGTCATCGCGCAGACTGTATCTCACTACGAAGGGTGGGGATGAAGACCTGTCTCCCCACGCCCACTCTGCATCCCTCCCATCCGCCCCCCTCTCCAGACACACAGACAGGCTGAGGAAGAAGAGACCAGAGGGTGGTGGACTTCACCAAAACCCTAATTCGGAACAAGCCGACACCGTCTTAGCGTGAGTCACAAAGGAATTTCCCTGACACATTTTTAACCAAAGACAGTCTTTCTTCCTCTCCACTTCCTAATGGAGATGTGTGGCATCACGTAATCTAGGTCATGTGCTATAAAGCCTACAAGTTTCAGCCTCACTATAAAGGCACACCTTAACCAGTATTAGCAGTCATAATATGTATGAATCTGTTTTCACGTGTATATGTATAATTATGAAGTTACAAACAAAAATATATTTTTATCCATTAAATAATTACTTAACAGTCGTTCTCTGGCCTTATTCCACTGAGTGTTTCAGCTTCTTTTCCCAGACCTGACATAAGCTAACCTCGGATGGTTCCAGATGGAGCCAACACATGAATCTTAACAAGCCAATGTGCAGTCTGACTGACAAGGCAAATTGTGTGAGAAGTGTGAATGAGTTGTTGTTTGTCTGACAGATGGACAAGAAGCCTGGAACAGAAAAAGAGGAGAGAAGAAAATACCTGCAGCTGGAGCATTTGATTTTCTTTTCTTTTTTTTGCCATTATGTTTTTGTTATGTTTTGGCCTTTCCGTTCTCAGGATCACGATATCTCAGGAATGCTTCGATGGAATTTTTTTTCTCTTTCTGATTAGATTTTGGCGCTCAAAGGTCAAAGATCAGGGCCGCTATCTGCTGTTACATGCACAAGTGTTATTTCTTTCCAATTGGAGATTTCAGGTCAACTGTTTACATGGGATGTGATTTAATATGGTGACATGTCTACATGCTGCAATGCATTTAATCAGGACAGCTGTGTTACATGTGCAATATAAATGATGAATAAACGACATGGAGTGAAACAGTTCAACACATTTACAGGATGGTGTTTGTGCAAAAAGAATGTGAGCTATCATCAATCACCATTTTTTCTTCTAATTGGTTTTTGAATAGGTTTAAATTATCACTCGGTTACTGAGTGAAATCAATTGGTTTTGACCTGTTTAATCTGACTGTCATTCTTTTTCTGTTTGGGCTTTTACATTTTTTACAACTGGACTATTAGATGGACTCCATACAGTATGAATTCATATTCAAACTCTACGTAACCCACCTGGTGCCTTTCATTGAATTTTGCCTAGTTCTTACCGACATATTGTATGTGTAAACTACAACTTGACTGGTTGGCTGAGACAACAACAAACGGTCTCAGTTTCTGTATGTCTCCACCTGTGTGAGAAGAAAATCATAATAGAAGTGTGTGTTCTGGAGGAAAAATAGAGTCTGAGATGTACTGGGAGTGTGTATGTGTTTGTGTGATTGTCTGATAGTGTGTGTGTGTGTGTGTGATTACAGGCTGAAGGGCAAAGAGTTGAGTTGGTGTTTGATGCTAGTCTCAGTGGCAGGCTTCAAACAAAGTGTCGCTCTGCTTCTGTGTAAGGCATGTATACACACACAACCTGCCACCCACACGCATATGTGCACGTGTGCGCACTAAGAGACACACACACAATGAATTGCACACTCACTGACTCCCTGTAGTTCTCTTGCTCTTCTTCTCCAGCTCACACAGGGAGTTTCTACCGGCAGCATGGCCGACCGCATAAAACACCGCTGACACACACACACACACACGCACGCACAGTGGTTGCATTCGTTACAAAGCATTCCCGGTCAATGAACAAAGGCCAAATCAGGTTCATCATGAATGTAAGTTTGCATAAAACTCATTTCCTGTGAAATGAGTACACACACAAGGGCATCGTCACACACTCCAGTACGGACGCACAAGTAAACAGATACAGTAGCAAGTATATTCTCTCACTCACGCACACACGTTTAAACAGATTTATCACCAGTGTTGCACAAACCATTCGATTAGTTCTGTGAATGATCATGTGTGTGTGTGTGAGAGAGAGAGAGAAAGACCAACTGAGCTTCTGTGATAGCGTCCCTGCAGGGGTTTGCCTGTGTCCGTCAGGGGGCTGCAGGCTCAAGCCATCAGGATCAGTAAAGTGGTTAGATATGTGATCTGAAGGAAGATACTTCAGAGCAGAGAACAAAGCAGATGCTCTTCCAGAGTAGAAACAGTGCAAGGCCAACACACAAGCCCTGGGGGGGCCCTAAACAATGCTAGCTTTAGAGCAGCTATTGCTGTTGGCCAAACATATTACAGCCAACAGTTAAACCTAATACACTATAAAGCACTGCCAAGAAAATCTGCTGCGCTATTATCGACACATTTAACCATCTGTGTGCAGTGTGTTCTGATATTATGTTTTTGGGGTTTTTTGTCAAAAATTTCTTATTCACAAAGATGAACATCTGATGCCCTCCCCTTGAGAGAGGGGTTGGGGGGAGGGGTGGGGTGGGGGGTGACAATGAGTTGATATTTCTGACAGAAACTATCGGGGGCTTTTGGCTGTGTTGTGTGAAGTCTTTGGCACACAGAGATGGGTGATGAATAAAGAAAGAAAGGGAATAATAAAGAAGATCAGAATTAAAGGATAAATAGAGATGGCTGCAAGATCATGCAAGATCTGTCACAAAGTACTATTTGTTCTTAATAGAGACAAAAAACAAAGTGTGTGCCGACTTTATAGAGGAGCAACAGTTGGGTGGGATGAGGAGAGTTAGATCATTTGGAAATAAGGGAGACCGAGATGCTTTGAGATGCAGAGAGGATTAACTAATCGTCAAGACCCTTCATTCATGGTGAAAGTGAACAGAGGCACTTGAGTTGAGGCAAACAAAAATAAGAACTACAACACGCACTGTTTGATGTACACACACCTTCAACACACACCGATGGCACACAGTCCCTGAGCCGCTTGGCCGCGGGAAGCCAAGTTTGGAAGGGCGACCGGACAGGCATGCCAAAGCTACCATTTTAGTGTTCTGGAGCCCGGGATTAGCCATGGTGACACATAAAACCTGAATGGAAAAGCCAAGTGGTCAGACAAGAAACAACATGAATAATCAGTCATCCATAAAAACCGTTTGTGAGTCATTCTGCAAAATCATTTCGAATCCTACTGGGATATCTGCATGATATAATACGCCTAAATATCTGCCAACCCTCCACTGTGACGTGCTATACATAGGCCTTTCTTAATCTGAATTTCCTTTCACTGAAGACATAATTCATGAGTACATTTTGTTTACTATCATTTTCTTTGTAAATCTAAAACTTAAAAATTTTAGTTCCAAGTAAGAAATAAAACCACTACAATTAAGAGTTTAACTATTTGATTGCAGTAGTTTATTTTCTATTGTAATAGTTACTGTTTATAAAGATTGTTTTAATACTGAAGGAATGGATATTTCTCCAACTTCATTTTCAGTGGGTGATTTACACAAAACAACACTGATGGCAAAGTCATTTTGCCAGGTTTAATTTGCACGTTTGTACTTGTTGATCTGTAGATAATGACCCAATAATCTAAACCATGTTGTCTGTACTAGAGGAGAGAGAGAATAAAACATGTTACATTAAAATGTGTGTTATGTATACTGTAGCTTCAACTGGTTTAAAATTAGTTAGTTAATTCTCTTCCTTCTGTCAAAAGAATAAAGAGTTGTGATTAATCCATGAAAATAAATTAAAATCAGTATACAGAGTTTTCAACTTTTTAACAGTAAAATTACATTAATTATTAAAATGACCTATTTTACCAGGGAAAGGAAAATTACCTCCAGACATGAAAGTATCTTACCCCAACACTGATTTACATATTGCTAGGTTTAACTGTGCTTGTTTCTGACTGATTTGGTTTCAATGATTATAGAAAAAAAAAATTCCCAATAAAATAATAATTTGTTAAGTAGATATTCTTTATGTGAAAATATCATCAAAACAAAATTTCAACATTCAGTTTATAAAAACTGACATTTACATACTTTTACATATTTATACCATAACTTAGATAACAGCCTTTATTTAAGTGTTCCATGAAAACATATTATTTGGTGAGGCCAGGATTAATAAACTAAGCATGAAATTAAATGTGCAGAAAAACTACAGTTAAAAGCTTTTCAAAATGTTTCTAAATATGAATATGACATTATAGCCATAAAATACATAGAATATATGAAGCACAGTTCTTCAATATTTTCCTTCAAGCTCAATTTTTTTGAAAGGTAAAAGAAAACAGATATCAGTGTGTCAGTGAGGCATTAAATTCAAGTCTATTATATTGAGAACAGACATAATAAATCAGAATTAACCTCTTATCAATCTTTTTTTTTTCAAAGTTTTGAAACAGTGCTGCGATGTTTGCAACTGTGCTTGGCAACAACTGCTACCTTCAGCTGGCTCCAGCACCACAGCGCAGCACATAAACATGTATGAATAACTTAAGAGACATGGAGCTGTTTGGTCTAACTTCAACAAATCTCACTCTTTTATTGCACTTATTTAGTCCGGTACATCTGAAAAAGCTTAAGGTCTTAATCCAGCCAAAGTATTATAAAGGAATCTTCTGTCAATTTCACTCTGTTTTCATCAGACCTCAGTTTGCGCTTTGGCAGCAGAAGCCGAGCCAAGCACATTTCTCTGAGTCATCAGAGAGGGGGAAGAGGAGGAGAAAGAAGAGGAGGAGCAGCAGCAGAAGAAGAAGAAGGGGGAGGACGAGGACGGAGAAGCAGGAGGTGGCAAGTCCGGAGTTTCCCTCTCACTCTTGCAAGCGAAGGCCGACACCGAGCAGCAACAGGCTGAGAAAACCGTGCTCTATTGTTTCAGGCCCACTGGCAATGTGAGCCTTCCTGAAACTCAGCAAACAACTATCACACACAAATGAGGGAGACGTGCCAAAAACACTGCTCACTGAGAGACCTGCCAAAATGGCAGAAAGCGGCAGTGTGCGAAGTTTAGAAAGACTTTCAGAGAATCTGTTGTTTTCTTTCCCTGGCGGCCTGACAAAAATACTTACACTGCAATCTTTAAAAAATAATAAACCAATGCGAAAGAGTGGTCCGCAATCTTTGGCAAATCATTTGTGACGGACATAATATAAATAACCTTTAATAATAAATCACTCGCTAATGACAGGTTTTCATTCTGTCACCTCAGTATAGCAGTAATATGGAGAAGCGTGAGAGTGTGCGACAGCCTAAAATTACCAGTCCCCAAAAATACACACATTTGTATACAAACAAATGTCATCTTTAAAATGACTTGTAATGTAATGTAATAATATGACACTTGTCTCTTTAAACTGTTTAACAGTCCTGTTAAAACATATAATTCAGGTCCTGCCTATAAATGCTGGCAGCGTCCCAGCTCCGGTCACACAGGTTGTAGCTTGACGTGAAAAAAGTTGAGGCCCGGCAGCAGGAGTTCCTGCAAACAATGCAGCTACATGATTGATGATGGTTTCTACGAAGCAACTGAACGTTGCTCTCCTTCTAGGAATGGTCACAGCTTAATTTAGAAGAATTTTTAACGTGACGGTCTGTATTGCTTGTAGCAGCATATTATCATTATTATTAGTTCACACCTTGAAAAGCAACTAAAACCATCTCACAGCGTGGTGTCTTCCATTCCAACTCAGAGCGTCAGTTGCTATTTATGAAGCTGAGACGATGTATAACAGCGGGCTGTGATGTAAGGGGAAGCTTCGGTCATGGTGGTCGCAGAGGTTGGCAGAAGGTGGAAGAAATGACAAATGAACGACGTGGTTGGGAGAGAGGGAAACCAGGTGAAAGCGCAGCTTCAGAGAACAACCCTTCGTTTCTCGACTTGGGCCCCGTTCAAACAAGTCCACAGGTTCTCATGTCCCCCTGGACCTGTCAGGCAGCTCCACTGTTTGTTTTCCACTCCAATGTGGGGACAGATTTGGACAAGGGCGACAGCGGAGTCTATTTTCTCCACCTGGAAGCTTGGAACGGAGGGGAGGGAAACTCAAGACTGGTTTTACCCGCTTCCTGGAAACGGTAAAGCAAGCGGGAGGCCCCACTGTCAGGGAAAAGGGTAGAGAGAGACTGTATGACAGAAAGCGCATGGGAGGGAGAGAGAAGGAGAGACTGAAACCTCTGGTCAACAGATAAGGAATATGTGTGAATGCATGAGTGGGAGTGTTTATGTGCCGGCCTGTGTGTGTGTTTGTGCGTGTAAAAGAGAAAATGACAGAATGGTAAAGAGCACATGCTCCAGCCGGGGGGATTTGCTGATGCCCGTGAAGATCTGTTTACAGTGAGTGCCCCCGATGACCCCCCGGGGGATGCAGGACTCACTGCCAGCACACACACACATCATCCCAGCCACATGTCTCAGCAGACATGGATACAGGGTGTCTAAGGTCACCTGTTAGAAACATCCGGAAGGGTAGATTCCAGACAAAGCATGTATCCCTATCGTAGCACTGAAAAACGCTGCCTGGAGGTAGGTGTTAGGAGACGGGTGATAGGGGAGAAGGAGCGAGAAATGTTCCACAAAACCCACGGCTGATGCTGCACACGCCGATTTGCAACTGAATTGCTTTGTGCAGTTTGTACGCGAGGAGATAAAACAAGTAAGGCAAAGTTGAACCGCAACGGAGGCCGTGAAGGGGTGGGAGTGTGGGAGTTTTAAAGGCTTGATCCAAAGCCTGAAGGTAGAGGCTGGAGAGAGGACGGGAGAGAGGAGAGACAGACGACAGCAACAACACCAGCAGGGCTGAACAGCAAAGGGAACAGGATGATGGAGAACGCACACACCAAAGTACACCGCAGTGGTTAGCACAGTTGCCTCTCAGTAATAAGGTTCTGGGTGCGATTCCCAGGCCTCTCTGTGTGGGCTCTCTTCTAGCCTGAATGTGCTCCCAGACACGCCCTGTTATAGACTGGCAACCTGACCAGGGTGTAGCCCACCCCCCACCCTACTGTATGTAAAATGGGATTGGCTCCAGCAAACCTGCATGGATAGGTGGTATAGCCAGTGGATGGATATTAAAAAGCACTGCCATCAGTGGCTGCAGAGTTGCACCAGTAGTTTCAGAGTAACTGTGATGGTTAAATGACTTCTTCCAGGGTGAACGAAGGCTCTCTGTCTCTAGCACCTCTTGGCTGAAAACCAAACCTTGCAAGATCAGCGCCTCTGACCCGGTGTCAAGGATCTTGTATGGACTGCTTAAGGCACTACGACACAAACACGCCCGGTAATCTGTAATCGCTTGTTAACATTATCCACCTCAGTAGACATCCATAAATGCTTTCTGGCCGGCTTCGTTGAAAACGAATGTACATGGCCCGGGGGGAAGGAGGAGAGCTGGTGGTGAGTTTTTGCAACAGTGAAAATATGCACTGTAGGGGGAGCTCCATAGAGGAAAAAAAAGCGGCCGATTTGCATAGTTCCAAGAGGAAGATTTTAAGAAATGCACTTTATTGCACAAAGGCGATGACAAGATTGATCTCATATCTGTGGTGTAAATATGAAGCTAGAGCCAGAGGCCATTTAGCTTACTTTAGAAACAGTCTCTGTCCACCTCTAAATCTCACTAATTTGGTGTTACTGTTAAGTTGCCAGGAAATGAGCAAAGACTTCTAGAAGTTAAAGCACCTCGCCAAAAAAGTAGTCCCATCTGTAACCTCCTGTAAAAACTGTATCTTTTGTTGCTTTCATACTTTTTGGTTTTACTAGATATCAAAAAAACAAACAAACAAATGGGACAGACTGTATTAATTAGAGAGCTTTGTTCCCTTTTGGAAAGCCCGACTGGTTCTTTTCCTCTGCCTCCAGTCTTTATGCTAAGCTAAGCTAACTGCCAGCTGAAGCTTAAAAAGTAGTCTAAATCTTCCCACTTAACTCTCAGCCAGACAGCAACTGTTGAACTACTCCTTTAAATCCTCTCCCACCTCTGCCGCTCTGTCCTGATCTGCCCTGCTGCACTTTTCACATTTGTGCATGACAGCCAGCTTTTCAGCCTGCCTGTTACATTTCAGCGGTGGACCCCCCTCGACACACGTGGACGTGCGCTCCCGCTGACTCAGCAACCTGCTCGTCTGTCACAGTGATTAAGTGTGATCAATGCTGCGTGGCAACCATAGCTGTGCTAATGTACAATAAGCCAGGGCTGGCTCAGATGAATAAACTGTCAGAGACAAAGAGAAAGTCACAGATTAACTTAACATAGGTTCTACATCATAGGGCGACGCTTTGATGCTGTATAGGTCAAGGTTCAAGGTTTATATGTGGTGTAGGAGGAATGCAGCAAACAGAGACAGAGACATCAACTGTACTCTGATAGGTGTGTAAAGAAATATATGGTACTGTACTGTGTAAATATGTGAGTGTATGGGACAGATAACGTGTGACCATGAGGACAGACATGGGGAAAGAATGAAATAAAGAGAGAGAAAGAAAGAGAGGGAGGAGAGAAAGTGGGACAGACAGCAGTGGTACAACCTCTCCGCTCCCTCCTCCCCCTCATTCTCCTCTCTCTTTTGCCACTGAGGGGAAGCGAAGGAGGTCACCCACACCTACAAGCACTCAATCAACCTGCCGCCAACCTTGCTCGTCCTGGATACGGCGACTGCTCCTTCTGTTTGTCTGCCTGCGACGCTGCCATCCTGCTGCCATCCCTCTGCAGCCGGTGCCAGGTTACATCGGCCAAGAGCGCAGAGGTGCCGTTCCACCAGATGCCCACTTTTCTGTCCACGCTGCGCAAAGATGCAGTGGCGGCCGGCTCTGTCTTAAGTCAATGCATCGTGCTATGAGAGGTCTTTGACAGGACAACACGACAAACCAGGCCCAGGTTAATTGGTATGCAGAGGTTGGGGGGGGGGTTCTCTTTTTTCTGGGAATCTATTACTAAAAGAGCAATTGACTCATTTTGAACAGATGAAACTGAACATTTGCCAGAGTAAAATACAGCAGATGACTGAGAGACTGTTCTTAAGAGGGGTGTGAGTACATTAACATGCATGTAAGGATCTTCCGAAGACACCGCCCAAGAAAACCTGTCAATGACTCATCAAATCTCATTCAGCCAAACAACAATCTGCTGTGACTAAGCAGGGAGTTGCATTTAAAAATAAAGTATGAATCAAGACAAGTGTTGCAATAAACAATTATTTGCACAACTGACTAGCTTGTCAATGATCGCCCTGAGTGATTGCCTTTTTGTCTGAAATGTAAAATACCAGACAGTCTTTGGGGATTATCTCTCAATTGTTAAATCAATATTTTGGATTATAAAAATATCTGAAAATTTGAGAAAATGCAAGTTATAATTTCCTAAAGGAAGCAATAATGTTAACACTCAATAAAAATTCGAAGATTTCAAGTTTAATATGAAAAAAAAGAGGAAAAACAAATAGAGGGGCAGGAATTCCTAACTACTGAATCAATGATGTTTCAGCTCAAAATAGAAATACTAAAATAAATAGTACAAAATGCCCCTGATATTCTGAACACTATGTTGACTTGTTCAAATTGTTTCATCCAAAACTCACACATATTCAGGGATTATCATGAAGACACATTGAAGAATAAATATACAGTGAAATGAAATAATTAACTGCTGTATTATCAGAATACAGTAGTTGCACATTAATTTTCTGTCTATCGATTTATTGAAATATGATTGATCTACTGTTCAATGTGGCAGCCTGAATGAAGAGAATCATACTATCATGTGTGGTGTTGCCCACAGCCGCTCAAATAATGTAGATGTCAGAACAACAGTATTTCATTAAGGGGAAAGTGTCACATAATTCTACATAATTGATGGCGCTGCAACATGATTTCACTGATGCCAAGAAGTATTTTTTTCTTCCATTGTAGAAAACACAACTCCTGCTTTTCCTGAGGATTGACTGTGAAAAATAATGTAACAAAGTCAGGATTGTGTAGCACAGCATTTACCTGATACATTAATAAAGCAGGCAACAGACGAACTCCGCTGTCGGCTACTGGAGGGGTGCAAATTGAGACACGAGGCCGCAGATATCTCTATCAGCTGTGACAGTCAGGTCACATTCCTTTGTTATGTGCTGTCGGATGGGCCTTCCCCTTTGGAAAGTTAGTTGTGACTGTGGATACAGCTGCAAAGATGGCTCCACACTGACCACAGCTACAAAAGGCATGGAAAGACAACACATGCGCCGAGACGAGACGAGGGAGGAAGGAGGGCGGGAAAAAAAAAAGGGAGAGGCAGTCAGAGAGACAGGAAAGTGAATGTAATTCATCTTTAAAAGGGCAGATTCCTCAGTGATGTATAGTGCACAGACATGTGTGTATGTGTGTGTTTGTGGATTGTAGAAATGGGTGTGGGAGGTGTGAGCTAGCTTGCTACAACTCCACTTATCGCTCCACAGAGCAATGTGGAGAATGAGGATTCTGGGCTCTGCCCTGCTGATCAAAGATACACAGAGAGGCTGATACATCCCGCACCCCCTCTCTCTCCCTTTCTCGCTCTGTCACGCACGCACACGCACGCACACACACCCTCTCACACAGGCAAACATAGAATTACAAGCTCAGCAAATAGCATGTAGGCTAATGCTATGAGCATTCACTCTGCACTGAATAAAAGGCAGAGAGAGTTTAACTAAATATGTGAGCCGGAAGAACGCCAGCGAGTCCATTGTACGTATACTGAACAGGGCGAGAGCTCCACTTACAATTATTTTTAAGTCATCAATTAATCTTTACATTAATTTCTGATTAATCAATTTAGTCTTAAAAATGTGGAAAATGACCATCACAGTCGTCTGAACCCAAAGTTAGGCTATACAGTCAGGTTGCATAGATATTTGATAGAAAACACTGAAAAGCAGCAATTGAATAACTTTTTCCTGCCCTACACAGGCTTCATGACACAATTTATAACTTCAATACACAACTTATCTTAACTACTTCATGCCCAGCTATGACAAAATATTCATTTTAAACAGGGTCAAAGCAGAGAGACACTCCAGGCCCAGGCTCCATGATGAGATTAACTACAGTCAAAGTCATGTGTTGTACAAGTGAACTGTAAACGTGCACCTCTGACTACAGCACTTTACGCTCGACAGTCTCATCTGTAATTCAGATGCCTGTCTCATCGCAGCGACTGTGTGTAGAGACGCACCAGACGACCGCCTGTGTGGGTGTGCACGTGCACGAGAAGGTGTGAGAGAGATGGAGTGAGTGGATGTTTGTTTTTGTGCATGTTAATCCCTGCAGAGTAACAGTCCTGCTGCTCAGACTAACAGTACGGCAGTGTGTTAATTCAATAACGAAACAGCGGCGGAGTGTGAGCCTCTTAATAAGCACTGCGCCTTGTCTCTCTCTCTCTGTCTCCCCACCTCGTCTCGCCACGTCTTTCACTCTCCTACCTATCCGTCTGCTTTATCCTCTCTTCATACTCTCCCCATGTTCCTCTCTAACACGCGTCTATCATGTCTTATTTCTTCTCTTATTCCCCACACCTTCTCTAGCAGCATGTGCTCCCCTGCTCTGCTCCTCCTTTTTCTCCATTTATCTCTCCTTTCAACCGTCACAACCTCCTCCTCCCGATTTCTCTCATCCTCCCTCCCCGTCTCTGTTCTTGTACGTGAGTGGTGGATCTGCAGGGTGCTTGTTATCTAGCACCCATCCAGCCATCCCTCGGCTGGGAAGCCAGACGGGCAACTGGGCAGACAGACAGACAGACAAAAGACGCCCAGAGAGGAGAGAAGAGTGACAGTCTTGCCAGCTACTGCTGCAGGACTGACAGAGAAGAGAGGTGAAAAAACTGCAAGTGGATGTCTAGAGAGGCAGCCAGGCAAGCAGTCTGACAAGAAGACAGAGAGCCTGTCATTAGGAGACTACCAAACAGGTAGGAAGACAGATACAGGCAGGCAAGTAGGAGGCAGACAGGTAGGCAGGGCAGCCAGACATGCAGGTCGTCACAGGCCGGTGCGTAGCAGCCAGCCGATCTACGAGCCCAGCATCCCAACAGGCCAGAGGGTCAGTAGTTGCATGGCTGATAAACACTGCCTCTGTCTGGGCCTGGCACAGTACTGCAGGCGGTAGATAAAGCCTGCATGGCGACAAATAACCCTTTAATTACTGGGTGCTTAGTCCAAGACTGAAAGGAAGAAGTTGTCTCTTCCGAAAGACCTGAGGCGAGGATTTGGGTAAGGATATTGGAAAAATTCAAAAGCAGCATAGCATACATTAAGATCAATTTGGGCTTGGAAGTCAGCTTGATGTCTGTAGGACGTTTTGGATTTGAATAGGATTAATACAGCTTTAGCTTTCCAACCACTTGACAGCAGAGCTGAAACATTAACTCTATTACGACTCAAACAATTTTGATAACTGACTTGTTATGGTTCCAGCTTCTTAAATGTGGACATCTGTTTTCTACACAGTGAAATTAATGTCCTTGGGTTTCAGACTGCCGGTTGGACAAAAAGAGACGTTTGAATATGTCAGATTGGGTATTAGGGAATTGTGGTATTTTTCAACATTTATTGGCATTTTATAGGAACAAGAACATAATAATAGTTGGCTGCAGCCTACGTAACAGATGTAATGTAAGGTGAAATTCCTTTTACAGTAGTAAAGACTGGCTGGACTACGAACTGACCACAGTCCTGGTGGCTTTGAAACACTGAGACCTTCAAGAAGAAGTACAAAGAATTTATACTGTAATCATCATTTCAATGTTGCAGAGGGGGCCATGACAAGAACATGAACATGGACAAGTCTAAACCAGAGCAAAACTAACCTGAGGCTGTGCAAACCAAACCTGATTTCTTTTGTAAAGGAGATTAAACATCCAAACAAATTCTTAAATATTATACTCCTAAGCATAACATACCCCATGACCCTGGGAAATGTCAGCCTATTTTAATGTAATGTGAAACATTCAAGAATGGCACAGACTCTTCTATCATATTCATCAGTTGTGAGTACTTTCTAATACAAGCTGGGCTGTCACTGAGCATAGCTGAAATATGTAGCTATAATTCATATCAGGAGGGATTTCTCTTGAAACATATGTGCTTCCTCGACTGTACCCTAATAAAACCCATCATATTACAACTAGAACGTCCTTGAATAGCTTTACAGTGACACACGGGAAGTAGATTTTACCAGACCCAGGCTTGTAAGCACTGGTGCACCGCTCCAGTTTCACCATATGGTGAAGATTTCACTCCAGGCAAACGCCTCCTGATTCCAATCACTCTGACTCAGCAAAATATATTGCCCTTCCTCTGTTCACCAGATGTGGCAATGGTTTCTCTCAGAGCGAACACTAATATGCTAAAACTTAATTACAGCACCTTATGTTTTGAAAATATAAACACCAATAATCTGACTTAGCGTTGAGGCCGAGGGTTCATGTGACAAGTTATGGCAGGACTGTTGAAGCATTGCAGCGCCTTTTCTTTCATCACAAAGTAAGAAAAAAAAACTGTGCGCTTGGTCATGAAGCTATTGTAACCTTTACTGTCGCCAGCTGCCAGCTATTTCCACAGGCAATGGGATTTTTTTTTCCTTGATGGTCTGTCACCCAGATCTCTGCAGTCTGGCGGTCTTCCTACTGGGTCAAGTCACAATGACAGGAAACCATGAACCTTCTTCATTGGGAGTGATACAATTTTCTTCACAGAACTTCAGAGAAATCAATGTGCTCACATCCTCACGGCCTAAAACAACCCGTTAAATACTATTCACCATTTCCAGAAAGTTAAGAGAATGTTAAATGCCAAGGAATCATTAAATTTAATGCAGCCAAAAGTCTGTGAAAAAAAATCCCAAATTAAATAACACTGGCATGGATCAAGCTCGACTGAGGCAAATTTTCCAAAGGCCTTGTAGTTTCCATCTTTTACCAATTTTCACTCGTGGACTGCAGATAATTGTTCTAATTTACCGGAATCCCTGCTCCCCGAAACAGCCAATTTATTTATGTTTTTGTACTGGTTAGCTCTGGCTGAGGTTAGCGAACCACAGGCATCTTCCTGTACTTGCCAACATGCCGTTACAAGATCAATCAAGACAAGAAGGCTCAGAAAATGACCGGACACACAGAGGAGAGATGAAAAAGCCATAACTGGAGGTGAGTCACCGAGGAGAAATGGAGAGCTAGCTGCCTGTCTGAACTGGGTATACAATTTATCATGCGCTGCGGGAGCTCATTTACAGGAGGAGGAAGTTGAGTAGGATCACATTCATGTGGCACATACTACACGTTGTTTATATGGAAGGATGTCAGAGAACAGAGGAATTTTTCCCCAAAAATATCCCCCACTGGTGATCTACTACTGATGACCTAATACGATGAATGCAGTATTTTGTTACATTCTGGGTTCACGGTCTTAACTTAGGCTGCATTACTTTGGCTTGAGCCTTTGAATTATGAATCAAATGAGTTTTTTTTTATTTTTTATGATGGATTAGTTATTATCATCATAGATTTCTGGGGCTATTCTGCAGTTTCTTTCATATCAGATTTCTTGTCATCAAAATAACTATGAATTTCACGCAGGGCTTGGCTTATATGAGGCGAAATGAAATGTGGGATCTGCCTGGAATAGACTGTACAATCATTTGCATTTCCAACCTGCCTGGATAGCTTGTCCCAGCAACTGAGGTATTAAAGTGTTTTATTTTAAATAAGTCGCAGAAAAGCAGGGTGGTTGTGCGCACTTATTTTAAATTAGTGAAATCAGTCCACTGTTAACATTGTTAACAGCTGAGGAAACCCAAGCTCAAATCTGATGCTATTGAGGATGTTAACATTACCGATACAGAAGCCTCAGATTCTATTGATAACATAACATGAAACAATATAGGGCTGCGTGAGACTCAAAATAATCTACAGTGGCCATGTTGATGAGTAGTTCTTTTTTGGATTAAATCAATGTTGGTTTTGGCCTCCACATTTACAGTACATACACATCTTTGTTACAGTACCACTTTGTATGCACAGCTGGACTGGACCTTTGGCTGCAGCCTCTGCATGCTTTACAGGGAAAACTATCAATATACAGTAGGACAGCGCAGGTTAACAGGGACTTTCATGACAAATATCTACCCACGTGTATGCTTTATGGTTAGCTACAGGAGGTTCAGCAAAACCACAATCATCCTTCCTGCCTCCTCCTGGGTCTTTCTTGTGCCAGTCTAACAAACCATTATGTTGCCAGATCAATAAAGATGTTGAATGCTAAATGACTGGTCACACTGGAACCAGATGAAATAGCTGCTGGTGATTCACGTCTAAGAAATGTTGCACTACAGGCCTGGAGCTAATTTCCCAAAGACATCTCGGCATGAGAAACTTTTTTCATTACGACCAGAGCCTATCTGGCAATAAATAGAATTGTATGGCAGGGGTGGGTTAGTGTATTCCCATAAACATGCATGCGTTTTATAACTGCAACATGAACTTCGTCCATACCATAGCCGCAGTGTAGGAGGACAAGCTGGACCAGTCAGGTCAGACCTCCAGTATATCTGCCTATTTGTCCAAACACAGGATGTGGTGAAATGATCCACTGGGACATATAGGGTCATTAATCACTCACCATGATTACAACATGTATGAGACATGCTATTTCCTAACAATGCAACTCTGCTACCACCCCCACAAAATGGTAATGCAGGACTGCTACTGCAGCGTTAAGGGGAAATCCCTTGAATGCTGGAGCAAACTGACTTTTTTTTATGATTCTGAACACTGGTTTAGTCAAGAGCTGTGAGTGCAAAGCAGCCTCTCTCCAAGCTAAAAGTGAGAGTGTACGAGTATGCAAGCCGCTCCAGTGACAATGAATAACAGATGCGCTTTGTGAACAGGCTGATGGTGTTGAGGAGGACTTTAAACATGAGGAAACAGGCACATTTTTAATCACTTCTAAACAAAATAAGTCACATGGACTTGAGAAAAGCGACCGGGAGGGCATCACTTCCTCTGAAAGAAGCAGCTACGAGACATAATCCCAAGATGACATGACAAATTTGATTCAGGGTTTTCTGGTTTGTGGACATGGCGGAAAGTTATTCACACTCACAAATATTTATTAAACTGTCTAAAGATCAAACAAATAACATATGGGAATGCTGCTTTGGAGGGGATTTTTGGCTTTAGGGTAAGCCAAGTTCACAAAGCATGATCATCGATGGAGTAAATTAACAGTGACATTCGGTATGGGTCAGCCTCCTGGAAAATAAACCTTCAGACCGATAAAGACAAATGCAGGACAAGAAATATTCAGACAATCATCTATCCATCTATTTTTAAGGAAAGACGTTCACTTTCGGATTCTCACATTTTTAAGTTCAGTCCTAACCTGCCTGTTGTCTGACAATGAGGTGGGGGAAGGTTGGGGGCACAGGGAGCATGCTAACTCCACCTTCCTGCTGGGACATGAACATGCTAAGCACTGCAACATTGTATCACCCCGAACAGAATCATTCCCATGACACGCTTGAGTCATGTCATGTTTCTCCTATTTTTGAGACTCTATTCAAAGCTCCCATGAGCGGGACTTGCGTACTAAGTGCTCAGTGGACCACTAAACCCCGGTGTTAAGTGTCTGCAGTCTGCAAACACCAGCAAAGTACAACAATATCATCATCTTCCCCTATTATCACCATTCCTCCAGTCACATTTAGCCTTAACATCAACAATGAAATTCTCACAGAGGGCTGGGGAACATCAAAAGCGATTTCATCTCTTTGAAAAAGATGGATCTGATATTGCACACTTGTGTGGAATAGGGAAAAAAAATACCCCAGAGCGCTACTGAAAATGAAAACTACAAAGTCCCATCACAATGTATGGCTGCAGATTTCAATGGCGATAAAGACCTCAATCTCCCATTGACGTGGCATCTGAGGATGTGAATGATTTAGTCTCACTAGATGACATTTATCTGCTCAATAACAGTTGCATGCGACTCCTTTCTTTTGTTGCATTCTGAATGAAACTCCAGTAAAATGAGGATTGAGCAGTGTGCAAGTAAGTGCTTGTGTCTCCTTAGTCCTTGGGAATGAACTCACTGAACTCCCTAAGGTGTGTGGAATAACTCAGAGAAAGCAAACCCTACACCATCTCCCCCATCTAGTGGCTGAAAACTGTCATCGCTCCTCACATTGTCAGCCTCTCAGTCAGTGGGAGTTTATACGGGGTAAAACGAGTGACTTTGTGGGTTCATGTGGTTCACAAAGAGACAAAGAGATCAAAAACAGAGGTGGGCGTACTCGCTTTGCTGCAGGGGTTAACCCCACTTTGGCTGGAGCAGTGACTTAGTAAGGATGAACATGCAAATGGTTCGAGCGCAAGTTGGATGAAAATTTGATTTATTGTGCTTGTGAAAATGAAGATCTGAACAGGCAGGTAAACGATTGGCTGTTGTTACATAATCGAGCAATAGTTTCTTGGTTCCGCTGCCTTAACTCAAAATAGTTTCCTCGTGTACTTGATGTGAACATGTGCAGTTTATAAACAATACAATTGATCGTATAATCGCTCAGAAGAGCAACAGTGTTCCAATCTCAGAGGTTTTGAAACACAAAAAACTGAAGATAAAAACAAGTATTCTAGTTCTTGAAAGACTGAAGATAAGAAATCGAACAGCAAATACATGACCGGGTCACTGAGGTATTAACTAAAATCATTTCTTAAGATCACAAAAGCCAAATAAATTAATGTGTTGCAATGTAAAACAAACATAAAAATCTGAATATAAAATATAAAATAATACTTATGATAAAATAACAACCTAGACTCCACCCCACAATATATGACTTGTGGTAACCTCGCCCTTCTTCATTCTGAGGCTTTGCATAGATGCTAACTTTTTAAGTAAGTTTTAAAATCAAAAGAAATAAAACAACTCTTCCACTAATGTTTCAGATGAATAAAAAGAAGGAAGACGCTGACTAAACAAATATTCCATGCATGGGTGCTATCCCGGATCCTCAAGCAGGTCACGTGACCAGAAAATCTACACAGTGCCATTAATGGAGAACTAAAGGGCCAACAGTTAATTTGGTTAAGGGAACACTGATCTCAATACAACAGCATGTGTCTGGCTTACTAGTCAGCATCTGCAAACTGATCTGGCACACTGGGCATCTTGAAGCAGCACCACTTGACAGGATAGGGGTGGTGTGTGGCCGGGCTGTAATTGGCTGTCACCTCTGGGGGGACTATGTCCGTTTGCTTAAGTGTCATATCCCGCAAAGCAAAATGGAGCACATCTTCTGGACCTAGAAGAGGCACAAAATACTGGTAAAACAGCTGCACTAGGCCTGACCCAAATCCTATAAATAGGATTGGAGAAAAAGAGCTGGTGGATACGGTAAATTTCAGACTGTAATATCAGTGTACAGTTGAGTGTAAATACTGTACTGTGGAATTTTGTGATATGTGTTTGTGTATTTATGTATATACGTGTGTGGATATATATATTTTTTTACCATATGGTCGATCACCAAAGCACATTTTATCCCAGCCGGTGAGTTTGATCTCAGAGGTCTCATTCTCCCAGTCTTCCTCCTCTTGTGGTGTCTCATTCTCCCAGTCTTCCTCTTGTGGTGGCATGAAAGGGACTGCAGAGACAACTTCAGTGTCTCTACAAAAGTTGACATGTGACATGTTAGGATATATCTCATTTGCTCAGTCTGTCCAATTACTGCTCTCTATTACTCCTACTTCTATTGTTTTGTACATTTATTTATATTTTTTGTATTCTTATGCAACAACCAGAGGTAGGAGAATTTCACTGTAATTATTTGTAATTATATGTTACAAATAAACTTAAATTGAATTTATCTCAAAACCATCACAACATCATTCTCTAATCAGAGTTAGTCCATAAGACTATTTCCCAAAATGTAAAAGTTTCCTTCAAACTAATCTGAAGTGCATGACTCTTGCATTCAGTTGAATTACTTCAACATGCGCCAACCTCATGATATGGCACTTCCGCGGCCTCTAAAGCAAGTATCTAACATTTTAAACATATTTCTCAGTCTGAAAAGCAGGCTCCCTTTAAAAGCAGTTATCACGAGGAGGAGGCTCACCTTTTCTTGTGCCTGTATTTCTTCTTCCTTCTCTGCACCGTCACTGCTGCTGATGGAGTTGACTCTGGTGTCACTTGGCGTGAATCACTGGGCAGGGCAACAGTGTCTAGACTCGCAGCCCAATTGATCGAGGAACAACGTGAACCGTCTCTGCTGCTGACCCCACCAGCTGCTGAGGGACAAGTCGCAGCTGATATCATAGTTCCTCGTTTCCTAAATGTCCTTGGGGGCGCTGCTTTCGTACTCCGGCCTTTGTACCCATGGTTAATATAACCATTAACCATGCACTGTGGTTTGGTACCATTTGGTATGCCAGCTGGTGTGCCCTTCCTGATTCTGGCGGCAGGAGCTGGGTAGCCATTATGAGCAGCAGCTCCATTAACTAAACCTGTGCCTGGGGTCTGACCAACGTCCACACCATTTGCTGTACAGGTGTCACAATGTGTTTCTCTTCCTCTGTCCTCAAAGGTCATACCATTCAGAGGCATCACGTCACCTGTAACATAAAGATGGAGGTGTGATATAATGGAGGAGAACAGCTGGAGAGAGCAAAAGTCATCAGAAAAAAGAAAAAAAAAACTAACTGATTTTTCATTGATATATTACCAATAACTGTAGACAATTGTGGAAATATTATTTCTGGGTTGGACTGGTCAAAACTAACAATAACCAACACAATAATAAATGCGGTACATCAACCAACACCTTCTGCTGGAAAGTATACTAAAAGGAAAACATGAATTGTATGGGTTTGTGTATTTGTTGAATAAGTACAGTACTTCTTAATATATAGTTTAATGAATCCCAGTATGTTTTCAATGAAACTCTGTGAGATGAGCACCTAGACAACATTATGTGACTGTGACTGAAAGATACAGAGACAACAACAGTGACTCCAGATAACGTTTCAAGTGAAAAAAATATGGTTGATGTTGTTAAAACTCTGCTCTTCATCCACCTGTTTAAACCCCTTTTGGATTAGGATACAGTAGATACACTAAGCATTAGGGTGCCAACTGTCCTGACAAAACATTATTTCTCTGCAACGAAAATGAAACAATCAAAACTTTGTGTGCGTTCAAACACACCAATGGATCACACAGTTTCACAAAGAGTCATCTTCATGTGAGCACTGCACTTTTTACTCCAATGCCAGCATATGAGGTGTTTTAATCCTCTGATGGAAAATAGTTCCCTGGATGTGCTTCATGCTCATATTTGAATAATATTCATGCTAGAGCCCGGTTATTTCACAGAATAACAGATCTTATTTTTATGACCCATTTTCTAAGCTACAGTGGTAACAAATGGACTTTGGGCCGGTTGCCAGTGGACTAATGCACTGTTGGTTTTGGACTTTAGAGTCCAGCTTCATCTTTTCTGAGCTTCAAGAGTACTGTTCTCATCCAGTTGTTTAATACAGTGAGCTGGATAAGGTGAGTCAGTAATCAGATATCAGGGCTCCAGACTGACCCTAAAAGGGATCATTTTGCCCCTAAAATTTGAGACGGAAGGGTAGTAAATTTTTCATCTATTTGTTCATGTGCCAGTGAATTTGCTATTGTTCTTGTTTTCTTTTCTCAGTAGTAAAACACAGAAGGGGAAACTCAAAGATTACAAGTTGCAGGCCAAGGTCTGAAGACCATGAATGAAAAGGTGAATAATGAGAGAAATGTGAATATTTGCTTTGCAAGTTGCATATAGCCTACCCTGTGCACCTCTACATTTTCTGCTTCTGTCCTAGTAAAAAAGTAATAATCTGGAGTCCTGTGATATAAATCCCTCATGCTGGGTAACATTTACATTGATATTTTTAGTGATTGCATTACAGTACTGCTTCATCATTGTGTGACTGTGTTGTGTTGTTAATATAAGGACAACAAACAAAAAAAAGGACAACAACCGTGTGTTGGGGCAGCCATTACCCGGTAGATTTTCCCCTCTCTCCCCTCTGTTCTTTGCAAAGATTGTGTAGTTGCCTTTAGAAATTTTGAAATGACAACAAGTGGTAAACTGCGGCTAACCCCCCGTAGTAATACTTTTATGTGTAATCAGCAACCTGTGCCTCCTAAGCTCCAGGTGGATGCTAACGTTAGCCACCTGCTAACAGCGCCCATGAGCTAGCGGCGGGCGACAATTAGCCTACAGCGCGTGACGACAATGACAACAACAATCGACAAAACAGTGAACAAAACTAATCCTGCAGTTTGACGCTAGCTGGTAAATTATTTAATTTTAACCCGCGACATCTCACCTGTACTGTAGTTTGAAGCCGGGGACACACCTCTTCCACCTGTAGCTCTGGGGGATGGGGGGGTGCAGCCAGGGTGCAGCACAAGCCGGTGGGCTTGCGGCGGTGGGTGGCGCCACAACACCAAAGAGAAACGCCATGTTTGTTAAAGGGGCTAATGCTCTTTTCTTTTAGGCTAATTAACGAAGTGTTCTGACCATCTAACACCAAGACCCTTGCACCAACACAGGAATGATTGTAATTTAATTTTCCAGAATTTGATTCTGCAAGACATCAATCCCTATCCAACAGCTTGTGAATGGGAGCAAGAACAACTCAGCACACTGCCTCTCAATTTTAGGATGCTACTAATCATGTCACCAAAAAAAAAAAAAAAAGGCAAAACAACTGGCATTTATTTTACACTGTAGCCTACAGACAAAAATGTGTAAGCTTGTCCACACACTTGAGTCTTTAACTCACTGAGTGTCCCTGAAATGTGTCGTAATTACTGAAAGAAAGCAGACACAATAATGCTACAACTGTAATTGAGAATTTGGAATAACTTGTTGTCTAATCAGTTCAAAAATAACTAAATAAATGTTTACATGGTTTGGAAATGACAGTTTATTTTATAAATGGGCATGGGCAAAAAACAAAACAAAAAAACAAACAGGTAAAAATGATGAAATTTCACGAGACAGTATCACAGCCAAAGTATTTTATTGCCATTTCTAGTGACTACATTGCATTGGATAGCCCTAATGATTTAAGCTACAAATAATGAGTTTGTGGTAGCTCAATGTACTGTTCATTTTTTAAAATCTAGGATGGCACAAGCAACTATAGGTTCATGAGGCAAAACAGGACACAAGTCAGCAGGTACTGCACTGGTAAATAAGTCAATATAGCTCATAATGCTCACCATTTAATTATTGTTAGGAAGACAGTTTACGACCATATAAAAAGCCAGTTTAAAGCAAACCTAAAGAAGGAGACCTTCTAACAAAAAGCTGAGAAATGCAACTAAACATCTCCCACTGCATAAAAAAAATATTACAATGACAAAATATTCCCAAATTACTGGCTTGCGTACCTTACAGAGCATTGTGCTATACTGCTTTTCTAATAGGACACCTAAGCAATCACAAGTTCCTCTGTGATAAAACTGTATAAAATAGTATCAATCTGAAAAAGAGTGGTGAGTGGCACATGAATACAAATTATCACTATATAATTACAACATTTACAAGTCAAGAAAATATGTGAGACACAGACATACAGTGTACCTCCAAAAACTATCTATATAGCAACATTGTCTTGAAAAATGTCCTCAAAAAGGCACAGACAGAAGAAAAGGTGAACCATGCAAAAAGAAACAATACGTTTTTTTGTGCAAGGAAGCAAAACTCAAGTTTAGAGTAATTACATTAACACAGCAGATTGTAATTGTTTCCCCTCTAAAACAATGACCCCCTCATTACAGTACAGAATACTGTACACATGTTACAACTTAATCAAGTACAGATTTTGAATTCAAAAAGCCTTTTTGGCCACACACAAAGTGTAATATCAAGTTGTACATTCATGGTATTTACAGAGAGTTTCATAGAACCATCGGGGCATGAACTACAATCTGCGATCTGCAGGCTTTAATGAGATGATCCAGTCGTTTGCACCAAAAGTGATGGACGCTCACATCCACTATCTGAGCACATAAAGACAAGTTATTCAGTTAAACCATGTTACAATGGCTACCAGTCACTCTGATGGAAATCCACCATACATCCTGTACATTCATATCTTTACATTTCTGTGCAACATCATTGGGTCTATTGCTAGCAAAAGAGCATCTTTTGAAGTCCCTGCTTTGCTAGCAAGTAGCAGCCATGGAAGTTACAGTTTAAAGACACTCCTTGGTTGCAGCTTTTGCGCCGTAAAGTGACACTCATCTGCGACTCATCTGAACCAACTTAAGGGCCACTTCTCGGTGACAATATTCACCATTGGACTGATTGACACTGCAAGTGCTATTTCAAAGCTCCTGGAAGACATGTTCTCAAGAATAAACAAAAAACATTAATCCTTACCTCCAATAAACCCTCAAAGACTTCACTAAAACTTTCTTTTACAAGCATCCATGGTTTGTCATCTGACTCCCCTTCTCTTTAAAAAAACAAAACAACACTGTTGCTTAATTCATTGTTTTCAGCTTATAATCAAGGCATTCTCCTTTTCTTTCTCTAACCACTCCTGCCTCTCACTCCTCTTTTAACACCTGCTTGTTCAATTATGTCACATGCTTTCGGAGAACACACCTATATGATTGGGGAGAAGAGACTGGCAGTTTACAGATCAGGCAACAGTGGACTGACCTGCCTTCATGTCTGTCTCATTCAGGTTGTCTGTCTGCTTGCCAACCTGTTTGTCTGTGTGGCTGTATTTCCCCAAGTGTTTCTCTCCACGTCGTACCAAGCTGTTGGTGACTACGACACCAAGATACAGTAGAATCCACATCAGACGTCTGACATTGTTCCAGTTTTGATGCCCAACTACGTTATGTCCAGTGTACTACATCAAGCGTGTTGAACGCAGGATATTCCTGGAAAGAAATCACCAGTTTTGTCTGCATGAGATCAAAATTGTAACAGTAACTAAAGTTCACAGCATAGACAAGAATAAAAACAAAACAGGGTAGATCGAGTTGTTGAAGAGTCACAGTAGTATGACCTGAAGTCTGCCAGCGTTCACTGGTTCTTTAGTTCTGTGTAGGATCACAAGAAGAAGTTTCCTTCCTGCCACAAACAGCAGGGGGCGATGCATGTCTATTTATACGTCCCTGTTCCCAAGACAAGCTCTGTCTCTCTCTGCTTTCCTGCACAGACTCCCGACTCGAGTTGCAGCTTCTGACCAAACAACTGGAATGATCCTCATTCTCCGAGTCCAAGAAATGAGTCTCATTCCAGTTGAGTCACTGCTAGTTTTTGATTTCAAGGATGGAAGGGTTATGGTCCAGGATGGACAGGATAATTTTGTCCATGTACTGTCGCAGACGTAAGTTGATTTCTTCCTGCTCCTTCAGGGCCTCCATTAACTGTGAAAAAAGTATGTCAAACACAATTTAATTTCAGTATAGTCCTACTAATTGTATTGCCACACAAGAACTCCTTATTGAATCCCAAGAGGGAACATCTGTGGACCCAATACATGCAGTAATATACTGTTAACAACACAAGAATTATCTTTGTACTGTACGAGGACTGTATATAAATAATACTGTGTATAAATGATATACTTGCAAATAATTCATTTTTATGCATGGAAAGTTTATTTCCATGGCAGTATCCAGCATGTATCCTATGTATGATAGGCATAATGGATTCAAATCAACAATAGTGTAATACTGTACTGTATCTAGAACACTATCACGCTGAGATATGTCCTGGAAATATACTTATGCTCCAAGTGCTGCACATAAAGATCCCATAAACCAGCTCCACAGAAGAAACTAAGTGGTTGCAGAACAGTCGACCTTTGCAGCTGCAGCATTGTTTCACAGTAAAATGATTATTTTCAGTGTCATCTAAGAGTAATGTAACAGCACTGGATATAGCATGTACAGTGTAGTGTATATATGTGAATGGTTTTCACCTGGTCTCTGGAGGCATTATCTATCTCTGCAGCCAGAGACTGGGCCTTGGTCTGCGTGGCAAACAGGTTCTTTGCTTCATATAGGCTGAGGCTGAGAATCTGACCATTTAGCTCCTCGTTCTGCTCCCTCAGCTTCTGGTTCTCCTAAAAATACAGAATCAGGATGGGAGGCGGGGGAGATAGGAGAAAGATAGGAAGAGAATGAGAGATGGGTATCTTGACCACACAGGGGATGATGATGTGTGTGTGTGTGTTTGTCTGTTTTTTTTTTAATGGTCACTACTCAAGCCGCACTCAACCCATACACCAAAACACTGCACTTGGTACCTCATCCAGCAGCCAACACAGCAATGGACATCTATTTTGGCAACACCTACAGGACATAACATGGGTTATGTGTGTTACACAACAAACTGTTCCCCTGCTTTGTTGGGTGTGTTATGAAAGCTCCATGATTAAGTTGCCTTTGAGTGCTGACAAGAGGTCAGTTTGCTTCACCCTTGTTTACCCTTAACCATTAGTAGGGGGGGCTACAGCACTGACCCCAATTCAGCTTTGGCAAGTTCACTCTACTCCATTGTGATTAGTGGTTAATTGGGAGGTCAAAGGTCACAGAAACAATTTTACCATCAGACCAGGACGGAGCCAAGCCCCAGACAACACCAGGTGCTGGAATTCAGGGGGAAGAAAGTCCTGGGACACAAATCGCTGGACACACACACATACAGACATTTACAGAGGTGCACAGGCAAGTATGAGATAATGAGTTTATCCTTCCTTGCGGATGTCACAGGGCAGCGGCTGTACACACAGCTTCATAATTTGTCCAGCCACAGACGATCACATTGAATTGTTGTACAACTACAGTAAAACTGCTGGAGCTGATCGAAAGAAAGACATAAAAAAGTACCTGCAGATTGAAGATGGTATGAAACTATTATTATCTTCTCCCTTCTTGCTTGCCTGCACTTAGTGTGACAAGTTTGGCTCAAGGCTACAGGAGGCCATGGACCTTATCATCTCAAGTCCCTGATGAAATGCACACACTGGGCGAATCAGCAATTCTCACTGACTGGGTATGTATCACTTACAGTTACCTCAAGGCCTGGTGCCATGGTAACTTCTCTTCTTTATATCCTCCTTGTTTTGGTCCAGGAACTTGGAAGCATAATTTCCAATTCATTCCATCACATGTGAGTCAGACACAGCTTCAAAGAGGGTTAATATCTGCTTTCACTAGCCTTATCACAGAGGACATCTGAAAAACACTTGTCTCTACTTCCTTATCTCTCTTGTTTACTTTGCACTAAGCCTGTACACTGAGAAGAGACTACTGTGACTTTTGTATTGCTATGCTATACTATGGCAGGTTGATACCTGTTTCTAGGAACACTGAAAGTAAAGAGGCAGGAGGACGTATAAAAGACACAGTATTCTGTATCCGCTATGGCTGACTTCTTTTTGTTATAATAATTTTTGATCAAGTTAAGCTTGACTGGATTCTCCATTACATTACCAACAGTACATCATGTCGAGCACAGTGCTACTTTTGTAAGGTTTATGGGAATGGGAAGAACCAACCAGATTGGCTGTGATCTCTACTAGCCCCTTACCCCAATGATCATACTACCTAAATTTAGGTAGAAATGATCAGAGTGTGTATCCCTGGTCCACCCACAAAAGCACCAACATTGGGCTTTATTTTCTAAATGTACCACACTTTGGTGTCCTCTGGCAGGGAAAAGCAATTTATTGTGGTAATGGGAAACACTCCCTGTAAGAGCAAGGTTAAGTGCACCGAGTTCTGCAGGGATAAATATAACACAGGTATGGATCATATCATCTGAATCATTGTGCATCTTTATCCTGTGGGAGCTTCAGAATTTGTTGTAATGTAAGTGCAATGTACTGTTTCAGTGCTGAAATTGTGCCTTTTATGGAAAAAAAAAGTTACAGATGGCTAAAAATGCAAAGCTCAACTGTACAGTAGTTTGGTTGTTGTGCCTGAAAGACTTCTTTGTAGAAACAATACAGGGATTAGCTGAATTACATTTATTAGTGTGATTACAAAATTGCAGTGAGAGTCAGAGAAGCACCACAGAGCACAGTATGTAGCATAATAATAATAATAATAATAAAGTTTATTTATATAGCACCTTACGACATCAGAAAGATGCTCAAAGTGCTTTACAGAAAGAAAGAAATTTCACAACATACGAAGCAAGAAACACAACAATAAAATGCATATCAAAAGGTAAGAGTTACTCAATATTAAAAGCCAGTCTAAATAAATGAGTTTTAAGCTGTGATTTAAAAAGTGGCAAGTCATTAATAAAATGTAATTCAGGGGGTAGGGAGTTCCACAATTTCGATTGAAAAAGCACGATCCCCCCACTGTTTAAAATTAGAAAAAGGAACTTCCAACAGGGGCTGTTCTGAGGACCGGAGGGCTCTACAGTGTCGTCTAAGCTTTATACAATCAGACAAATACACTGGAGCAAGACCATGGATCGCTTTAAAAGCAAACATCATCAGTTTAAAAATGATCCTATATCTAACCGGGAGCCAATGTAGTGAAAGAAGAATGGGAGTGATGTGACTGTAACGGGGGGTGTTGGTTAGAAGGCGTGCTGCTGCGTTTTGTACCAATTGAAGGCGGGAGAGGGAGGATTGCTTGATGCCAAAGTACAGGGAATTGCAGTAATCTAACCTAGAACTGATAAAATAATGCTAAGACTGGGACACGCTTTGAAAAAAAGAGGACAACAGTGAGCAGAAATAATTTCTTGTATGTTTTGAGTAAAAACAAAAACGGTCCCCCAAAACACTTAAATAAACCATGCTGTATTAAATCATTTTGAGACACTGCCTTTCAGGGCAGCCTAGACTTGAACAAGTACAGTACTATCTTTAAATAACAAGAATCCAATCTCGAATCTATGTGAAAGCCTCTTACAATCACACTCAGTACACAGACACACCTGAGAAACACTACCTACTGTAGTTACTGATCATGCACAACAAAGTATTTGAAAAGAGCCTTTCATCAGTACCTGCTTGAGTCTCTTGACCTCGTGCTCTAGCTCCACCTCCCTGGTCTTGCTGTTGAAATCCACCAGGCTGGAGGAGGAGGTGCGGCTGCGGCCAGGCCTTTCTGCCTCCAACTTGAATACTTGCAAATGTTCCAGCTCTCGGCGCAGGTCCTCTATCAGCTATGTAAGAGATAAAGGATGGATGAAAAATGTTATATAATGTCAATGCAGTTATTTGTAGGTGTATGAGGTGACATAACTGCTGTGAGACAGAGAAGTGTGAGAGACAGGAAATAAAATGAGCAGTCAAACAAACAATCTTGCCTAGTGTGTGTGTATGTATGATTGCATAAAACAATGCCACCCACCTCCTGCATGGCTTCCTTTTCTTTCTGAAACTGGAGTCTATTCTGCCTCAGTTTGTCCATCATTTTCCTGTAGAGGTCCATCTCGTCCTTCAGGCGCAGACTGGTGTCCTCTAACTTGTCGGTCATTCTTTGCTTTTCCTGTGCATAGCAACACAGACACACAGGCACGGTTACGGTTCAAAGTTTGTAATGTTTTACCGTGTTTCAGTTATTTCTGTTCTATTTACAGACTCCTTCAGACATATCTGGGGCAGCAGTGGCTCAGGTAAATCAGGTCATCAAATAAATCAGACTGATGATTTGACCTCCCGTCCATATCTCCTTGGGCAAGACACTGAACCTGTTAGTGCCCCTGATAGCTGTTCCATATGTGTACGAGTGTGTGTACGGGCATGATGCATGACTGTGTGAACAACTGGGTGAACATAACAAGTACGCAGAAGCACTTTGGACAGTCAGTTAGACTAGGAAAATGTTAGTCAATCACACTGTGTGAGAGATTTTGCATTCTGTCAAAAAATCAAATCAAACCTGCATACGTTTTCTGTGACACCTCTGCTCGGAAATTTAACAACATGCACTTCACAACTTTCAAATTTGGAGTCATTTACATTTGCCATCTTAAAATAGAGGTGTGGCTCGACACCCAGCAACTGTGTTCATCCTCTCATCCTGTAAATACAGTTCCTCATAATCCGTGGCAGTATGTTTTCTGCACATACTGAGCAATATTTGACTGTTAACAAACCTGACATTTTGGAAAATTAGCCAAATGTGAAAATTACAAAGACCTTGAATGTCAGAAAGAGAAACAAGCAGTCACACCTGATATTGACTCGAATATAAAAGCCAAAGTTAAGATTGAATTGAGAAAATACATGATAAAAGAAAGACAATCGCTAAGAAAAGTAAGTATGGCTTACCTCATCTAGTTTCTCTGTCTGCGACTTGAGGCGGTTCATGTTAAAAGATATTTCATTGTTCTCATCCTCCAGTTGCTTAACTCTAAAAAACACAAATTCCGGTCTGTCAGTGTACTTTCATATACATATATATAGCATAAGTGTGTCTCACAGGCAGCTAGGGCACTGTTTTATGCAAACAACCTCAGCACATCCAGAGGCAGCTTCAAACCCCAGGAGAAATCCCTGTGCTCTGTTTAGCATCCAGATATATTCTGTATTTTCAACAACCAAGGGGATTTATCTTAAATCTGCTTGGTCTGATTCCACCATATTAAGAAATGCCCTTTTATCGCAAATGTATATCAGCTTCATTAATACAACACTGATGCATTTAGAAACAATCAAAACATATGTAAACTAGTGACACTGAAGTGTTTGTCTGTATGTTTCTCACCGGTTAGTCAGCAGCTCTGTCTGTGTGTTCATGTCTCTCTCCATCTTGCTGTACGCCTCTCGATGTCGTCTTAGCTCCTCCTGCAGATTTTGTTCCGCTCGTGTCTCCTGGTCCTTCAGCTGCTCTTCCAGCTCATGAACCCTGAGATGATGAATATGCCAGAAAAAAATTAATCAATACACTGTCATAATTAAACTAAAAAAAGAATTTGATTTGATTTAAGAATGATCCGTATGGTGCAGTTCAGGGATACAAACTTTTTCTAAAATAAATCAAATCTATTCCTGAAACCCAGCTTTCAGACCGTACCTGTGTACTAGTTGTGTGTTGTCCTGCTTCAGCTTGGACTTGACTTCACTGCTCGTCAGAATTTCATTCTCCAGTTCTGCCACCTTCTTCTCCAGAAAACTCACCTGATGGAAACAGATACAAATTTCATTACATTTACACTATTAACATAATCAAGTTTGATAATTATATTCCAATATTTATAATGCCAGATGATCCACTTGTCATTCTGCTTATTGTGTCCAATAAAGCCAGAAATAATTTTAAAACAACTCCAAAACACTCTTGTGGACAAGTTGTGACCAACACATTCACCACCACACTATGAAGTAATAATGGAACGTAAGGAGACACAGTTATTTTCGAGGCAAATGCGTAACCCAAGCTATCTTTCAGACATGGCTGCTGGCCAGAGTGATTTCAAAAGCAAGTACTTCTGAGTATTTGCTTTGTAATGTTACATATATGTTATTATTTCATAGCATGGCGAATGTGTACAGTAGGTCACAACTTGTCTACAAGGGTGTTTTGGAGTTGTTGGATTGTGTATTTAGTTTGATGAGGGAAACATGGAAATCGCAGCTTGCGTCTCTGCCCCGCTGATCTAAAAACAGCTTGCACCGACAATTAAAGGTAATGAACCTACTCCTAAGACTATAGAGATAATGGCAATAGGCGAATTTGCCAAAATGTTGGAAAAATAATGTGAAAGTCAATATACCTATGTCTTAGCACAAAACAACAATATCCTTTTACCAACTGTGCAATTTTTTAAGGTTTCGAGTGTTTGAAAACTGTAAACAACATTCATATATTCCTTTATTCTGCAGACGTAAGAGGAATCCTGACAGGGATCATCAAATTAGCATTTTCAACTGAGGCTGTGCATCCACCAGGAACATGTCCTCATCCTCTTTGATTTCAGTGCCAACTGTGTAAAGCTGAGGGAGAGATATTTATTCTTTCATGGATTTTCAGTGATGATGTATGATGCAAATAGGAAGTGCTAGAACTTCAATTATTTTGTGGAAGAATTTAGCTAAATAGAGGTCTGTTAATAAAGCTCAACGTATGGCTGCAAACACACACACACACACACGGATACAGACGTATTCATACCTTTTCATTGATGTCGATGTCACAGGAATCAATGCTGTCTCGGAAAAGATCCTCCGTACTGCCATTACTGCTGCTCAAGTTGCTGTTGTGGAGCAGCTGCCTGCTCAAACACACAGGGATACACAATCTTCAGAGGAAGAACAACCATGAACAGATCCAGGTGAGAACCAGCAAGCTCCAGGTACGAGTGTGTGTGTGAGCGAGAGTGAGCGAGAGTCTGAAAGTAAGTCTCCTTTGCCCTGCAGAGATTCTACTGCAAGATGGATGATATAGGGCAAGAGGGGGTACCGGCAAACAGAATTACTGTAAAATTAGTGCACAGAAAGGCACACACTGTTTAGAAGCATAAGAAAGAAAGATATTTGACTGTGTCAAGTGTGACATCCATGCTGCCAACTACAACTGACTCCTTTCTCACTGATGGAATTATTTGAGAACAGCTACTGCTCCATTACTGAGATTAACAATATGGAGAGGAGAGGAGAGGAGAGGAGAGGAGAGGAGAGGAGAGGAGAGGAGAGGAGAGGAGAGGAGAGGAGGAGATGAGGCAACACAAGGAGAAATAACAGAAAGAATAGATAAAGAGAGCAATAAAGTTAAAGACATAATCAAAGCAGGCAGAGAGGACAGTAGAAGGAAGAGGACGAGAGCCAAACCGTATATTGAATACATAGATCAGGACTGACAGGCCATTTTCACTCTGTCACTATAACTCTGTTACTGTGGGTGGAAATAGGACAAAAGCCTAGATACAGAACATCTCAGCCAGGCCAAGAAGTGTCTGCCCCATGAAAAGCTGACATCCAGACTCTTTTCCTTAGCTCCGGCACAAAAACAAAAGATTCTACAGCATGCTCGGTTACAGACCAGATTAATTTCACCGAGACATCCTGTGTTTTCCCTGACAAAACTCGTTAGTAATTAACCCGGCTGTTAGAGCACAATGGTCGGCCAGCAGAGTGATAAGAAAGCAGTGGCTGCTAATCTCGTACGTGTGTGTCTGTGTCAACAAATAGAGCAAACACGTGCAGCACAGGCTGTATAATGCATAAACACACAAAGAATGACCTACACGCACACACACAGTCACAGGTAAGTGACCTACCTTCCAAAAGCAGTGCTGGAGATTTTCCTGTTGGGGCTACAGAGGGGAAAAAGAATGGAGACATTATTTTACAGTGGATTGCTACTGATATGTCTAGACTCACAGCTCAACAATACACTGGAAATAACTGCTGATGGCAATTAAGATTCTGGCTATTCTGTTTGACAGTGCGATACATTGGAGGCAGATAGAGAAAAGAAACACTGAAGGACATGTCAATGTTAATACAATTTCACTCCAGGTTCAGTGAGCAGGGGTTTGTGTTTGTTCAGCAACTGTCTCAGAGGGAATAAAAACTCAAGATCTGTCTCAGTCAGATGTTCTGATGATCCGTGCTGAGTTTTCCTTTGGGTTAACAGAGTTAGCAAACACACCGCTGGGTCATACAAAGTGTCAGATGGTGCAGACAGAAAACTGATATCATCATTAACCCTATGCACAAAAGGGAGGGGCTTGATAACTGCACAGTAAAACTGGCAAAGTTGTTCAAAACATGTCAGTCTAATATGCACAAATACAACAAAGATCCTAGTCACATTCATATGAAATAGCTTTGTGCATGTCTCTGCCTGTGTTGTGTCAATCCAACTTTGTTAGTTCGTAATGATTATGATGTCGGAGGTTGATCATGTCATGTTCTTATCTTGCTAATTAGAATTACTGCCTAGCAGTCGGATGTCTCTGCCGTCCAGTCACGTTGCAGGAAATATGATGACAATCTCCCCTTCTGTTCCTGAGCTGCAGCTCTGAATAATGCCCAGAAGTGTTTTGATGTTACAGTGAAGCTGACCTTTAACCTTTTGGATGTCATCACTTCATCATTTTATCCTGTTAGACATTTGTGTTAAATTGTGTCATGATTAGCCTCTGACTTCTTGAGTGATGGCTAAATAGATGTTTAGAAATGTCACAATGACCTTTGAGCTGACCAGATTCTGACCAGTTCCTCCCTGAGCACTGTTGAGTGTTTGAGCCAAATTTGGTGAAATTTCCTCAAGACGTTACTAAAATACTGCGTTTATGAGAATGCGACTGACGGATAGACAACCTGAAAACATAATCCATGGAGGCATAAACAGCAAAACCCTCATACATAGATTTTCTCACATTCACACATTCAGTTTAACTCTGCTTCATCAAACTAACTGTGAAGGAGATGTATTCTGGGCAGTGAACGGGCAACTGAAGAAACACAAATGTAAGACTTCCTTGAAATAATATCAAGAGTTTTTTTTACAAAGAAATAACTAAAAGTGAAAAGGCTGAACTTCCAGGATTTTGACGGAACAAGTGTAAAAGGGACAAAACTATGTGAAGATGTCAGGCCAGACTGTGAAGTAGAATTACAATACAGTAGAATTTATTTTCAGTCCCTGAACTTTTAGCTCATCTGCGCTCTGCTCAAAACTGCCACATTTATAATTACATTTTTGTACATGTATCCTTGACCCATACTCTCGTGTACAAAATCAATTAATTGAAGATCTTTTCAAGCTGTGCTACAAAACGTTTAACACCCCCCCTGGTGACAGTGCTACAGCTCAGAAGTTACATGTAAACACACATGCAGCAGCTCCCAAAAGTCAACACTAAGTGAGATAATGTGTAGGATACTTAACATTAATGGGTATGTAATATTCCTCCTATGTGTTCTAAAGCAGACTAATTCCCAATGGCTATTACTCATGCTCCAATGAGGGCAATTTAATTAAACAAAATGGAATAAATAAGTTTGGCAATGATCCATTAAATACTCCACGCTGCTTAGTGGCAGTGCTCCTTCATCTGTCCATTCTGAATCCCTTTAGCCTTGCCTGAAATCCATCACCCTCTGAATTGATCTCACGGGTGCCCTGTTTTGTTTGCCTGGCACTTTCACATCTGTTCACAAGACCTACAACGTGTTTTGTAAAATGAACCTCCCTTTTCAAAATCGATTGCCAGCACCATTTGATTCACTTACTCTGTGCTCAGAAAGAAATTTTTGTGATCGATATACAGTACTTTCATTTACACCCCGCTTACACTCTCATTATTGCTCTTTCCACTCTAAGTCTTTCTTTCTGCCTGTCTCTTCTTCATTATTCATTATGGGAAAGCATACGTCTATTAAGGAGACCCATGCTGGATTATGAAACGCTCTCTCTGGGGGGAAATCCTGCAGAGTCAGCAGAGGCTAATGAAGAGAAACGGTGACTTTGCCGTACTCATTGTATTCAAAAACATTATTTTACTAAATGTATTGTTCTCAAATGAGCCTGTGTCTGTACATGTGAGTGTGTGCACTTCAGCTTGCAGGTAGACCGTGCAGCTATTAATGGTTACCTGGGATTATGCCTCTAATAATAGTCTCCCTATTACAGCGGTGTGAGGTAAGCATGGGAGCGACAGTCTTATGTAACAATCAATTAGTCTTTGCGTGAGCATGTGTGTGTGTGTGCACATCAGAGACGATGATGATGTGTTTGTGCATCAAACAAAAGAACCACTTTAACACTTCTGTACGAATATTACATAATTCTGATTAAATTACACTAAATAAAGCCCTCAAAATAGTAACCCCTGAGTCACCCTCATCAATGAACCTCAAATTCCTCTGTGTAAATGCTACACATTATAGCAACAGTTATTTTTTGTTTCTGTTTCTATTAATAAACAATTTAAATTACTGCATTTCATGTATCATGGCTATGTCTAAAATTACCTACAGAATTAATGCCAATTCTACACAGAAGTATGTCACCCTACCTTTTTTTGTTTTTTGTTTTTTCCAATTTGAAGCTTTTGCTTTGCGGAAGTGAAGCTGCTCCAGTTAAATGCACCATGTGGAAAGACTACTGGGTTCAGTTCAAATAAAACTTGAGGGGAGAACTGCAGTCAGCAAATACATGCTAGTGATTTGATTTGACGGGCTAACAGCCAATGTACATTGGTCAGCGGGAAAGGTTTGAGGAGAGCTAAAGGCTAAAGGCTGCACAAACATTCCTCCATTCAGAGTGACTGTGTGGGGTTTGTGTAATATTGTGTAATATTGTGTTTTGTGTTTGACTGTGTGATCATGTCCTACCTGTTGGCCTTCAGATTTTTGAGGCGGGCCTCCAGGTCATTCAGCAGGTTGACCTTTTTGCTGCACTGAGAACAGTAGACATCCATCAGTTCACCGGTGTAATGCTGACGCACCTTACGAGGAGTTTGGCCTGCACTGTAAACACACACAGACACATAGTTGTTTTTTTAATCTGTAGATGAAAACAATTGGAGGAATTTATTTCGAGTAATTTCAAACTGAACCAGCTTTGAAAACATGTTCACATAAGAGCATGAGACCATGTAGTCTGTACCAAGACACCATGAAATCTGATCGGGCAACATGTAAATAACAGCAATAAAAACTTAACCTAAACACTCTAGAAATACTACAGTATGAAGTTAAATGTATTATATTGGGTTGTCAACTTTTATGTTCAAATCAGGACATAAAAATAATTATGACCTCATTTACCGATCTGTTGCCAAAATAAACAATAGCCATAATGGATTACTGTACCTATCACAGTTTTACAAGAAACTCCTTGATTTTGTTAGAGTTTCCAGTAACTCTCACAAATCCCTTCATTTCCTCCATGAGTCCTGTTTACGCTGAAGTCCAAACAGCTCACAGTCGAGTTCAAGAATCTCAACTTTTAAACTGATGACTTGGGAGGATTTTTTTTGGTTTAGGGCACTACGTCAAAACCAGCAAGTGTACCTTTACCCACTTTGTACGATAACTTAACTTCTTTCTCATGCTGAGTAGTCTAATACTGCTTGTAAATCTGGGCCTCATTTTGAATTTAAATCTCCATGCCAACTCCATTTGGAGAGTTTTGTCTGCTTGGTATGCGTGGAAGAAGCATGGAGCAGCATTGCCAGTCTATCAGCCGGGAGACTTAATCCCATTAAATACAGGCCTTTGATGAATATTAATGTGGCCTTAAGGGCAAGAACTCCTAAGATACACTACAGTCAAGACCCAGAATAATATGAGTCAGGTAATGATTCTGCAGAGGCTCAAGTAAATTATATTTAACAAAGTTGAAACTGGTCAGTATTTTACATTTTGCCTTATCACAACTAAAAAGTGAACAAGCCTGCACAGTGGTTCCACACTCATTGGGCTACGAGAAAATGTCACTCTGAAAGAAGACAGATGAAAGCTGCGCAGTAATTATATACATTTGCATACATTCACATTTTATATACCTTTTAACAAAGATGGTCAGTGTATAAGGTTGTCAAAACTGTCGTTATTCATTTTGCTATTCAGCAGAGCAGGAGAAAGAGTCTGGAGGAGGTGGGGCAGAAACCTAATGTGCATGCTTTCATATCAGTGACTTATTGTCTTCATAACGCCAGATAAACCAGGAAGCGCAACCAGCTTTTATTAGTCCAGTACCATTTTAATATGTGACCAAGTTATTAAACATTTTCTCTCCTACCTCGAGGGGACAGATGAGCCGAGGTCGGAGTATCCGTTGGTACGAGTCTCGTCGTCTGGACAGGGGCTGCTGAGAGTGTAGTCTGGCTCGTCCCCCTCCCCGTAGTCCTCAAACTGCTCCTCGTTCAGAGAGGCTGAGGAACGTGTTGATAGGTCAGAGGTCACTGAGATGCTAGTGTGACCGCACCTAAGCAAAAAGAGGTGGAGGTTGGTATCACTCACTCTGTGTTCATTATCTTAATTCTAGGGGTCAAATCAAGACAAAAGGCGCTGCTTGAGTGCCTTTGTACTACAGTACAAATGATTTTCATCTGAAATTAATGATGACACAAAGTAACTTGTTATCTTCATATCATGCATTTCTATTTGATTTCAGAAGAGAATATCTTGTAGACACATCTAATAGCTTGGCACAAAGGAGCTCTGCAACAAAGAGCAACTTCTGATTTAGAGACAAGAGAGGAAAATGTGGAGCAACTTACTTCTCCCCAGGGAAAAACAGATCTCCCAGTGCGTCTTCCTTGTCGCCTGGTCTGATCGGCCCGTCGGAGGTGTCTGAGCCTTGGGTGCTTTCCACGGCACTGTCTCTGTCGGATTCCCTCTCCCTGCCCTCGTCTGCCACCTCCTCCTCAGGCTCCTCCACCTCTCCCGGGAACAGCTGGCACTCAGGGACGGGGTCAGGAAAGGCCCGCGTGCACATGATGACCGGACAAAGCCGCTCCTCCTCACCGCCCTGGAGAAAGACCACGGGAGAGAGGGGCGTGAAGGAGACACAGAGATTATGAGGAATAGAAAGAAAGAAAATTATAAAAACTGACTTATAACAACAGCAACATTTAAGAGCTTGGGAACCGCATGCCCTTCCTTTTCATCGACATCTTATGACAACAGATCTTCTCTCACAGTTACTGTTATTAGATGTTTTCTCATTATCACCTCAACTCCAGTAATGACATGAGCAACTGAGAGCAGAAGATGCAGGAAAACTTATTAGAGAATATAAAGAAATGTAAAAATACCCAGGCTAATACAGAATCATGAAACTGAATGAAGCCAAAATGTTTCACGGTTATAGACTAAAGGGAGTTATCATATTAAGACAAGATTCAGTCAGAGATTGTTGACTAGTTAGGTTTGGTTGCTCCAGTTAATGTGGTTAACACTTGTAGATTGAGTTTTAGGGTGGATTTCCAATTTAGTAAATTCTTTCACTGTGGGAAATGGTCTTAAGTTCCCACTGGGGGTCTGCAGAGCTAGAGGGGTGAAAGGGTCATAGGTTATAGGTCACAGGTCCTGCTCCATCTAGTTTCACTCTCTAGCGGCTGAACTCTAGTCTGATGCAACAGAGAACAAGGACTTATCTCAGCATGACTGAACAACAGAGCACAGAGAAGGGGGGTGGGGGTGGGGGGCAGGTGAGAGAGAGAGAGACGAGGGTGAGTGACACGCTGGGTAAGAGTGAGTAACAGTGGTGGAGAGAAATAGACACGTATCAAACTATGGATGAACAGCATGCAGGGGGGGAGTGTGAAAAAGAAAAAACAAACAGGAAACAAGTGGGGAGATGAAAGCACAAACAAAGCCAAAAAAAGACAATGAATTAGTAGCAGTGAAGTGAGATTATAGACGAGCGTGAAAGAGGTGAAAAACAAAGATGCAGGTGAGGCAGAGAGACAGCAACACAGCTAGAGGATGGTCAGGTAATTATTGGACAACATTACAGGCATGATAATGAGAGATTTCAGCAACTAAAATGACTGAAACTATAAAGCCATTGACAGAAATCCTGTATATTATATTTGCAGTCCCATAAACAACCAACCACAGGCACACAGACTGACACACCCACACACCAAAGTTCTTGCTTACATACATACAAGTCAAAAAGTATAGCTAGTCAATGTTTTGACTGGGGATCTGCACTTATACAAATAGCCAACATGGGGTCTGAAGTAACACAGGAGGATAAAGGTCTCATAGCATTCTTTCAACCAGCCCCTTTTATTTCCCTGCAGCAGAAAAAGAAGCACAGTGTGTGGTAAGGAAATAAGCTGCCCCCCCCGTGGAAGCTACCACAACAATACAGAAACTTGAACAAGCCGAGGCAGTGGGTAGCCTGACACCTGTTGAGCTTATTGTGAGAATGAGAGGAGGTTTTTCATAAGCAGTGCTAGCTCACATGATATCAGAGTATAAAGAAACAATATTAGGTTGAACATGTGAAGTGTCCCCAAACATTGTGACTATGTTAGACTGAAGCATGAAATGGAAGGGAATGGAGAGGAAAAGAGATGATCCAAACTGACTAGTCAAGTACCAGTTTCAGAAGCACATGTGCCATTATTTAAGCTGCCAATTAAAGCTTCCCTTGTTTCGGGCAAAGACACTGATGGACAGTAACATCCTACAGCATGTGCGTATGTGAGTGTCTTTGTGTGTGTGCTGCTTAGACTTCTATTTTTGTGAGGTCAAGTCTGAGTTTTATAGCTTGGGAATGAGGACATTCTGACCAATTATCACAAATTCAAAGGGTCGTTGAAGGGTTAAGACTCGGCTTTAGGTTGAGGATAGGGTAAGGGGGTAGGGAATGCATTATGACAACGAGCGTCCCCACAAAGTCAGAGGTACAAGTATGTGTGTGTGTGTGTGTTTACAGTATGCCTCTCCACTGTGATGCCGGCTCCAGCACAGCCTGGGGGCTCCAACTGCCAAAGCATGAGCCTACAGAGTGTTTGGAGTTGCTTGATTCCCCTGAGCACAAACACAGCTAGCCTGCCAAACAGCGTCCAACCTGCCAGTGGCTTTGAACTGAGGACGCCGAGATCTGCTGTGCTTTTAACTACAGTGGTGCTGCCTGGAGCCTGCAGTGCCTTCAAATCCACTTTGGCCAAAGGAGGATTTCTATCACCGTTAAATGTTTGCTTTAGACAAATCACTGTGTATTTGAGTGCTTTCTTTGCAGGCTCAAATTTAAAAAATAATAAAAAATCAACACTATTTTTTTTTTTTTAATACAATGAAAATGTGCTCATCTCAAGTACTACATCTTAATGAACCAATGCTTATGGCGCCCTATAGTCATATTTAATACCAAAAATGTTTTTTTTTCTCAGTATTGAAAGATCATCTACAATAATTTGTGCTTAATTTGAACGGGTTGCCTTTTTCAGATGTAAGATACAAATACCGTACAGCTTTACATCATTACTCTGTCTGCACAGCATACATTGTACATATCTTTTCATATTTAAGTTTGGATAAAATAGGATAGAGAATAATTTTGAGGTCTCTCTGTGAGTGTGTTGCTGCAGGGTCTGACCTAGTTAAAATGCAGACATCCGATCATTCCTTCTCTGTTCTTTCTCCTGCTCTCCCAGGTGAGACCAGTGTCAGAGAAGGAAAAGACAGAGAGATGGAGACAAAGAGGAAAATTCAGTCTCCTTTACTGAGATTCAAGCTGCGTGAACAGACTTTTGCTCCGCGTTTGTAGTCTGGTTGCGTGTTATTTTAGTATGGCAATGTGAGTGTGTGGACAGCATGTACTGTGGTGCACTATAGCCATGAGAGTGTGCGTATATGTGTGAATGCTTTCCTTGTGCAAGTGCTGCACTGCTGAATCACCCACGTCACAGATTTAGTACATTTATTACATGTCATGTGTATTTGAATAATCATGTTTTCTCTGACACAACACTGGAAAAATACAAGTCACACACCTGAGGTCAAACACAAAGATTGTCAACGCACATTATTCAGATAAAGATTGTGCAGCATGAATAGTTATGTATGAGATACACGACCACAGCCAGTCTCTCCGGGAACAATGTATTATTTAATCCATGCCGCAATCGAAACGTATAAGAAGTGAGAAGAAAAGAGATAAAGGGACAGAACATCAAGAGCAGAGGAGGACACTTTTACTTCTCTCTGGACAGCTGAAGTGAGTAAGAGAGACCATTACACATCAAGTGGAGAGAGAGAGATGAAAAGAAAGAGAGACAGGTGGTAGAGCAGTGGCAAACTAAAGTTGCTACTAAAAACAGCGGCAACAGAAACACTTCAACTTTAGAAATCTTTTTGAAGTAACTGAATGAGTAATTAACCTCAGCTGAATGGCGATGGAACATGGAGGTTTATGTAATGTGAACGATGACTACCTACGGTGAGTCCTGAAACTCAGAAAACTGACTGATGTGTCAGACATGCTACAGTTGTTGAGTAACACTGTGGGGGACAGACTACAGTGTAGAAATAGTGAGATGCAAATGATGTCATTGCTTTTCAATTACTGGTACGATACTCTTCACCAGGGAGCCCATTATTCAATATTCATAGTAATGTGTGTTTATGTAAGAATAAGGCTTTGTACAAAACAGGTGAGAGGAAGGCAAACATGCACACAAAGGGAGATAAAACGTATTGTATGTGTTCCTCCTTCCCATAATCATTTGCAAGTTTCCTTCCTCTGATGTGACCTCTAGTCACTTTAATGACTTAACTGTAATTCTCGATCAGTGGTGCAAATTTGTCATGGACAGCTAAGGAAACTAAAGAGGAAATTTTTTCACAGCAGATGTTTTGACACATCTTGGTGGAAAAGGCATGAATTCAAATTGATAACATACTGACTCCGTTTCTATGTCAACTTCCCTGCTGCTAGCTTACTGGCACATTCAAGCAAAATGGAGACATGATTACCACTATTAGTTAGACCTATGGTTTACCAAGGTGATACTGTCATCCCAGGAAGAAGGGAATGAAGCAAAAGCTCCAATATGATGTTTATTTCCAAGAACAAAGCCCTCGAGTTCATTCATGAATTACGCTGGGAACAGAGCAGGAAGTAAGGGGACAGTGATAAAGTTGTCATGGAGGAGGATGGGTCAACAAAACACTGGGTCACTGTTGTTTTAATCAATCATCAATCATACTAGCCTTGTTACACTGGAAGCTTTGCATGCGCACTGCACACATACAACACACACACACAGAGAGACAAACAGGGAAGTGACATGAACGAATGACTTGCTGTAAGGAATTGGGTAATTGGTCTGAGGTTAATCCCTGTTTGTTGGTACCGGAGATATGATTTTTTCTGAACTGGAGGGTAGTACTGTATAATAACAACCTCTAGTCTTGACGAGGAAGAGAAGGCGAGTAAACAATAACAACGACAACACATGGGAGCTACAGGTCATCATGACTTACGGAGAAAAAAAAAGTGATGTTTAGAGATATTTTGTGTTAAGCATGGATCAGCAGGGTCAAGTTGTAGACAATCAATAGACAGCATGTCATTGGAAAGAGTAAATAACCTGACATTTATATAAGTCAAGACAGCACAAAACTCAGGGTGAGTAAGGCCAGTTTCAGTTGTTGGAGAAACATGTCGTATCATGCTATTGTTTGTGAATTACGACAGATGACCTCTGTTGTAACTACACTCTACACATAGACGCTGACACTCTGCAAGTCTAATGTTAGTGTGTTGTCTGGCCTAACATAGCAACAGCTCTTAACATGACCTTATAGCTCACAACATCTGTAGGCTACAGTCATATATTATATATAGATAACTTCTGACTTTTAAAATCAAAAGTTTCACACCATGGGCCGCCACCAATCCCTACCAACAATCTGTTTTCTGTCTTTTGGTTTGGCAATTGGAATTTCATAGTACAGTAATTGACACAGACCTGTAAAGGTTTTGGTATTGTGACTAAAAAGTCACTATGATTAACCTCCCCAAAATAAGGGTCACACTGAATAGTATAGAAAACGCTTGTGCTAAATCATTTTGAAAGAGAGATGGCCAATAGAATACGTCTGAAACCTGACAGACCAATGACATGGTTTCACCACTCACTCAGTCACTTACTCTCATATGCAGTCCTACCAGGAACAACATTGTAGTGGCTGTCATTAAAAAAGATAGACTCTCAATCCACCTTCCCTCACACCCTTTTAGTCTTTGCTGAGTGCTGAGGGTCAATAACATTTTAGTGCTGAACAAATCATTAATCTGCCCCTCTGGCACAGCACGGAATTATATGAATGACCGTGCATTTCAAGGCTTTATTGATCTATATGTGAAAAGACTAGATGGGTTTGAACTTGCCAGACCGTGACTTTGCACAAGTGCAACGATAAGAATATCTAATTTTCCAACCAGAAAACCAACAAACAGAGATTCTTGTGTATGTTTCATCTATTTTCACTAAATTTGTTTAACTGGTTTTCAGTTTTTACAGAATTTCCCATTAGACGATCTCAATAATCAAATGAAGAAAAAAATATTATACAAAGACAGACGGGTTAAGGTGAATATTGGTGCAAGCCGTTTAAAGCTCCGATGTTGGGAGTGTCCTCTGAGAATATCTGAGCAAATGTTTTTGTGGTATGTCATTTGAGCAGAGGAATTAAAAAGGCTTTAAAATGTGTTGTTCTGGCTGAACATTTGTTGTGTAAGTAGTCAGGCAGTAGCCATTTTGTTGTGAAACAATATAGCGGAGCAAGTGTTAAAGACAGAGAAGACAAAATAAGGATGGAACGCTAGAGCAGCGTGGGGTGGGACTGGATGAGGCATGAACAGACATCGACTGGATCGATCCACACTCATGAAGCTCTGATTTAGTGTGAGTCAGCAGTGAAGGGACTAGAGGATGAGCTGAGGAATGAGAAACAAATTCAAAGGGGAAAGACAGAGGGATAAAAGGAAGAGGGATTGAGGCAGAAGAGCAGAAAGACAGACAGAGAGCAGCAGAGTCTCCGCACCCTGGTTGTGTTTATCAGACTGAGCTCCAGTGATAAGAGGCGTTTCTCTGCAGAGGTTTTTTTTTCTGCATCTCCCTGTCTTTGTTCATTCCGTCCTGCCTTCCTCTCACTCTCGCTCTCTCTTTTTTGCTCTCTCTCTCGATCCTTCTAAGCACCGAGCTCCTCAAGCGCTGCCACAACAAAAACATTCACCTATAAAGTGAATCGTTTAATGCTTTTGCTTTGATATTCAGCATTTAGACTCTGTTACCAGCCTCAGATCTCAGCAGAGGGAAACACGCAGCTCTGGGACGGGAGAGCCTTAGAGGTTTTAAAGATGTGTACAAGGACTTGAAAAAGTAAAAGCTGAAATGATCAGTCAGTTAACTGATCGGTCAATCATCACTCAAATAAATAACTCCAAACATTTTTCAGTTATCGCTATTGTACATATAACAATGAAAATTTTGAATTGATCATTTTTGCATCTGACATATTTCTTTATTCCCTGATATTTCATTGACAAAATTAAATATAAAGAAGTTAACTGCAAGCATTGCCTTACTTCTCAAATCTTCACTTGATGAGTAGTGATCAGTTGGACTGTAACGATACCACTTGTGCAAAATGACAAAGAGTGTGCAGCATGAGCACACAATTTTGTGTGCATGTATCTGCATGTATTTTTCACTCTCTATACTAAGCAATTCCCTTCCTACGCATGCACACACTCACACATTACACAAAGGGAAGTAATGACTCATATTTCACCACTATATAAGTCAACACTGTGTGAAACTTCAGGTTTCAGTAAATGAGACAGAAACACACACAGACTCCCAACTGAAATAGTCCAAAACACCCGAGACTCCCCATTGTGTGAACTCTTAAAGTGCAACTAAACCCCTCAGTTTTGGATGACGTGCTCCAAGCTTGAAATTCAAAAAATGTCTTGTTTATGGGCGGGGCTCTAGGCGCACTCTCCGATCCCCCCTCCCCTCCCCCCTGCGCCGCATTCACACCCGCGAAATCAAACAAAGGAGGAAAAAAAGTAATAAACACACATCGACACTTCTGCTACATCGCTAACGAGCTGCTAACGAGCTGCTAACGACCTAACCCTCTAGCACAGACACTACTAGGAGAGCACTGACTCTGAGGTTGAAATCAGCCGGTCACCGGCTCGGCCGGGGATGAGTTTCCCATCCAGGCAGCCGTTAAATAGAGATCCAGCAACAGGCACACAGATTGGTCCTGAACTGAAATCAGTCCAAAACCGTCAACCACCATCTCAGAATCGACAATTGTAATAACCACCAACCATTGGGGCAGCAACTGAAATATTTTGACTAAAATGTCAAAAGTTGGACCAGAATCAACTGACAACACTACTTCATGCCCATATATACTTGTTTTCAGCAGAAAAAAGTGGTTTAGGGGTTTAGTTCCTCTTTAAATATAGCCTCTCTCGTACTCCCTGCTCATTCATCTTCAAGTCAAAACTGGGGCTTTCAGAGCGTCACGTAAAACGAAAACACTGGCGCTCTGTCTGCAGAGGGTTTAATCACTAACATACAGATATTTGTTTCCACCTGGGTCTCAAGGGAAACAGGTAGCTGCTTGGATTACCAGGAATGTTGCACTGGACAAAGGACAATATGGGGAGGGACAGCAGCAGCACCAAGGAAACTGTGTAGAGGTATTTTAAATGAAACCCAGCTTACACACACACAGGAAACCTCAAGCTGTGCAACTGAGTGCATGCTTGTGTTTACTCTTGTGTTTCTGAATCCACCGAATGACTTACTTAACTTAACTAGTCCTGACTTCATCAGGAGAATTTTAAGTCTACATGCACATGGTTTATAGAGTGAAGGGAAAGATACAGATTACATGTAGTGTAATGGGTTATGGACAGTTAAAGGTTGAGGCACAGGTGCTTCTTGTTCCTCGTCCTCTGTTTCAACCTGTGTAAGGGTGTGTGTACTGTGTACCGAAGGTCCGTTAAACAAGGCAAACTTGAAATACATCCCTTGATTCAGACAGTCTTTTTTCTGTTTTTTATTTTTTATTTGTGTGTTTATGTGTGTAAATTAATGAGTGAACTGCATAATTACACAGACTCAGTCCCAAACAACATGACAGGACAAGTTAGGTCTATTAATTGCAGATTACGAAGCTGCATGCAAAGCAATTTGTATCCTGCTGACTGCTGCTGGTGCACAACATCCCGTCAATGCTCTACATGTGCAGTTTCTTTGCCAGTATGTAAATGTGCAATGTCCAATACAGTACAGTCCAGTGTTGTGTGTTGTTTTCTTATCTCTGTGTGCATATGTTGCCATTCCTGGAGAGAGAGAGAGACTTCAAAGTAAAAGTTGAGGCCAAACGTTTGAGAATACATGTGTCACAAAAATCTGAGTTAAAGAGTATTAGTGTCGTATTAAAGAGTAATTATGAAAAGCTCTCGCATGAAGTAGGAAGGTGTGTAGGTTGTATCGCCGATTTTACCACAAGGTGTCAACCACCTGCTCTGAACTCTCAAGTTGTTGACACTACAAGAGTTGCTCAACTGCGTGTTTCTAAGCCAGGAAGTTGACATCAACGCAAAGTCAAACCAAAGTCAAAAGCGTATTCTGTTAGCGGTCCTACTACAGGGTGTATTACAGTTCACTGTTGGGTGGCAAATGATTATCACGTTCTGTATTAATCAATCTATAATTTGTTTTTGTTTTTATTATTATTATCTAATAAATTGTTCAGTTCCTAAAATGTCAGTGACAATTTTCCAGAGGCCAATTTGACAATTTTGAATAAGACTGGTTTTGTTCAAACAAGAGTTAAAAACACACATACTTTTAATTTACAATGATATAAATCATAAAAGCAGTAACTGTTCACATTTATGTGATGAAACCTGATCATTTTGTTGTATCCCTGCAGTCCACTGATCTGTAATGGCTCAGTCATAAATTAGAGTTCGACTGATCGTAGACGAAAAGTTGGCACCCAGACTCGTTTGTGCGAGCACAAACACTTAACAACGCTGCCTTGTGCATTGTTCAAGCATCTCACAGGCAAAGTGTGTTGCGTCTAGCGCACTGCTCGTCCTTTCTGTGTCAACAAGCTGATGTCCAGTGAAAAGAAAAGAAAGCACCTTGCTGTCTTTCCTTAACAAAGTGCATTGTGCTTCTCAAAGCGACTGCTTGTCAGCCCTCTCGCTGCTGACTATTGAATGGGAGCATTTCAGTGTGTCATTGGTGGCAGACCCTCAGCAGGTGGTCAAGCCACTGCCCCTTGTAAGCCGTTACTCCAGTTTTTCTATTCTGTGCTCGCAAAAAACTCATTAATGAGAGCCAAAATGGACATCTGTAAATATTTGGCACAGACTCAAAGTTTGATGTTATTCTTTCAAAACTACAATACATTAAATGCAACAATGAGTGGATGTAAATGTAGTTTTTTGTTCCCTTGTCTGTAACTCTGTAACAATGTAAGGAGTGACTGCTCTAACTACTGCAGATTAGCTCCCATTCATCCAGCACAGCTAAATCCTGTATGCTAATCTAGTTATTCTAGTCTTGGTGTACACACTGTGCTCTGTCAAAGAGACATGGCTGAAGGCTATTTTTTTTTTAAACAACAATATCAAATTAACGTATAATACAACCACATAAAATTTGTGTCTGCGCTTGTGCTCCATGCAATCATAACAATCTATGTAATAATCAACATAATTTCAGTGGAAAAGAAAAGTCTTCTAGGAACATTTCAGGCATGGACCAACCAGCAGAGAATGTCATGTTGGGCCGAGGACGAGTAAATCTCATTATGTAATGTCCAGTCACAGACCTGGAGCATTCAAAAGACTGGAGTCTGACGTCACATGTTGCTACTGGGATCACCACAACACAAATGAAACTCACCTTGCCGTTCTATTTTTGGACTGATGAATGAATATTAGACGGTACAAAGTGCAGCAGACATCAGACTTGTTTTGTTAACAGGATAATACTGTTGACAAAGCATAACTTGGTACAGTCAAAACAGTCACAAGGTTACTGACAACAGTATTATGCTTTTTCTGATCATCGCTATATTCTGAAATATCATTAAGACTAATAATAATTAAAAAAGATTAAAAACCTCCTATTGACCAGATTGTGACCAGTGTGCATTATGATTTAACCATAATATGATTTAGAATATCTGAAAATGTCTTTAAATCTAATGTTCTTCGTCCAGCGACATATTGAATTCCTAACCCATGGCCAAAATGAATGAAAATAACTTAAATGTTGCTGTCCACATGTGATACAGCAATCCTTGCATTTGCGCAATTCGTCAATTTTCCTTTGTTTTCAATCCATCTTATACCTGCATGGTCAATCAATATCTACCCCGCACACTTCTTTTGATCACTCCCTCACCCCCTCTGTGTCATTCTCTCTACTTTCAGCCACCATGCTTTCCAATTAATCCCATTACCTTCAGGGAGACGTTGAACCGCAACAGAGCGAACAGAAAGTGAACGGGAGAGACGGAGAGGAAGATGATAGAAGGGGACACCGCAAAGCAAACAGGGATGAAAAGAGAGTGAACGGAGGAGACAGGACAGCGCCGTGTGATGACACAGACACGAACAGCTGAGCAAGACAGACAGGCAAGCTGCGAGGCGAGGGTCAACTACATGCAACACCCACATTTTCAACCGCATACTGGGGGACAATGGACTCTGCACTGCAGCTGAACTACCCCCCTTTAACTAACCAGTCTTCCCTCTGACACATTGGCTTAAACTATCTGTTTTTCCTTTTCATCCACTGAATCCTCATGTCTCATGTTGAGTCCTTTCTCTGTTTCTGTTCTCATTCTGTCAAGTACTCTTTCATCACCCCCACATTTCAGCAGGCTGGATGCAGTCTGGTTGCTTACCCCGTTTACTAGTGAGGGGAGTCCATGGTCAGCAATCCCCCTCTTTCCACCAGCCAAACCCTCATCCACCGAAGTCATCCACTTGCCCTGATCACCAGGGCTCAGTCTGTTGTCTCAGCTGACACGCTCACTCACACACACACTCACACACGCACACACGCTCAACACACACAGGTGTTCCCTTCAAATGTAGTCGGGATAGTCCAAAGGGTGAGTCCCAGATAGTGGTATAGTCCAAAGAGAGGCAGAGGAGCGGAGCGCAGTGTATCGTTCACTTTAAAACACTGCACCGGCTGCCTGGCTTTCCCTACACTGCCTCTCTCTCTCTCTCTCTCTCTCTGTCTGTCACACACACACACACACACAGTCACACACACACAAACACAAGCACAGACTCTGCACCTCACACCCTAACACTCACACACTGTCCCTCTCTGGCTGGCTGGTTTGCCGGCTGCCTCACATTCACACAGTGAGAGCTCAGATCAGGCAACAGTTGTTGAATTCATGGCCCCGCCTCCCCCCTCCCTACCTCCCCTCGTGGGTGGTTGCTTAGCAACTGGCTTCTGTGGGTGGGGCTTGCTAGAGTCCTCACATTGCTGCACACTCTGCTTTCGGCTGCCACCTACTCAGGCTATATATTTGCATATCAAGCCCTGCCTGCCAGTGTCTGTCTCTGCTGTGGAGGCCGGTGGATGTGTGGGCTGTGAAGAAGGGGGGAGGGAGGTGACTGACACCAAAACTAAAACTGCAACAGTTTGTCTTACATGATGCAGCAGATTCCACTAGGTAGGTCCAAAAGAAGATGTACTTGTTAGTCACAATTAACCAGAGGGAAAAAGAGGGAAGAAGCAACAGGGTGTTGCCGTATCAGCTGAAGGCATTTGCTGTTCATTTCATTCCAGTAAAACTGTCAGTTTAAAAATAATGCTGTGTGTCCTAGAAGAAGGAAATTGGGATGTATCACAAAACATAACAAACAGAACAACAAACCAAGCTAATACCATTATATAAACTATCCCTGCGCCTTTTCATCCCAGTTTCTTCTCACTCCCAGAACAGTGGACATATTGGTGCAGTTGGGTGAAACTTTGCACAATGCAACGAGACACTTTCTCCATGTTTCCTATTTCATTTGTAAAATCACATGATTTGAAGTAGGAAAATCCTCAAATCTCCTGAAATCCTTTAAAAAAATGCATGGATTTCAATCTACACATACTGTAAAGCTGTTTTTCCTGGTCCTGCTGCCTGATGTCTTATACAAGTTATTTCTCAAAGACTCTTCAGAAGCCGTGAGTAATTGGAAAGAAATATTCTCTGTGTGGGTTTAATATTTACCATTTTTCTTTTTAAACTCTTATCTCAGCCCTGCAGGGCATTCAATCTCTCTTTCTGCTGCCAATCCATCTTCACTCCTTGCTGGTAGTACTTAAAAACCCCTAAAATTGCCCCTGCTCTTGTTGAATGCTCAACAGTCACAGTCTGTGATACAGACAACAACAGAGGATCCAGGACTTATCCATGTCCAGCTTTATCATGTGCGCTATACTCTTCTTTTGAAGTGTCCTTCCCTGTAGTGCCAATACTTAAAGGAATAGTTCACCCCAGAATGAAATTTCACTCATTATTTACTCACCCTCACGTCGACTAAGGGCTGAGAGAAGTTTCAGAGTTATCCGTGGCTTCTCTGAGTTACAGGGGGTCTTGGCGTAGCAGTGCATGTCCAAATCTCGCGAGATTTGCGTCGACGTGCGAGACTTGGGCGGACTAGGAAGAGGAACTTCCGCTGCAAACAAACTTGAAATATGGACTTATTTAATTTTTTTCTGGACAATTTCACATTTCCGGGCTTCAATACATGACGGACATTACATACGAGCAGCATGGAGGTATTTGGATGTTGTTGGGTGTGTTTCTTTGTGACGATTTGCAACCATTATATGGACATGCACTGTTACGTCGAGACCCCCTGTAACTCAGAGAAGCCACGGAGGACTCTGAAACTTCTATGAGGGTGAGTAAATAATGAGTGAAATATCATTATTATTTTGTTAGCCTAATTCAAACTCATGCATCAACACCTTTCCACTTTGTTCCCAGTGAGGGCTATAATTAAAGGAATATATGCATTAACTCTCAGCAGGTTAAATTATGTATACTTGTGTGAAGCTACACATTTTCTGTAAAGATAATGATGAGATTACCTTCTTTTACCTGAGGTAGTGGATCACGTTTTTGTTAATACACCAACAGCCGTTCAAAATTACTGGTGCTTCTAATAAATGGTCATTAACTGCTTGATAAAATCAGATTTTTATGGGCGACAGCAAACATTTTTTCAAAGTTATGTTTGCTGTACGCCTGCATCATTTGACCGATTGAACAAGCCTCCCCAATAAGCTCTCGGTGAGTATTGCTACTTCCCATAATACGGCTGTCCTACTTACATTTGATGGATCTGTTTCCCATGCTGTGGAAACATAAATCACATTACACTCCGCTGCCACAGCAAATCCCCTCTGGTTTCCGTGAAACTTGAAATAAAAAGAGACAGTTGATGGTGTCTGTAGTTTATATTCCTTCTCTTTTTTTTAAAGCGCTACTTTTGTTTGTTTGTCTCCTTTTTTTTTGCATCACCATTTTTCTTGAGCATGAGGTTTCAGTCAAACATTATAACTATTTTGGTTATGCAATTCACCCTGATGACAACATTTTACATATTCTGGGCATATGCGTGAATATCGGTTTCTGTGTTTGTATGGTGTTAGTTCAAGTTTCCACACTTCACGTTGTGTTGCAGCAACATGAGTCAGCTGCATCTGGCAAGAGCTGATGCAGCTGAGCCAAAACTTAATCCCAGTAAAATTACAAGGAAATGTCAGTAACCTTATTACTCTCACCAACCCACTCTCTCTTATATTTTTGGTTTCCTCTTAATATAATTTCAGAGAGCCCAGTAGTTGTTTCAAAAAGCATCATGAATTGATGAGAAAGACAGAGAGGTGGTGAGGTGTTGAAGAGGAGGAAAGGAGATATGATCCACAAGCCTTGGGAGCCAAATGAAACCTAATTATGTGGAAAGGAATGCACCCTTCCTACAATCTCCTTTCTCTCTCCCTCTTGCTTTTGCTCTCCTTCACTTCTCAAAGACGTTGGCAGTGGCTCAACCAATGGTCTGTGGCTATTTGTTTATGTGCAATTTGTTAGAGGGTTGGCCCCTTTCCCCCCTTTCACAGAAGCCATTTACAATTCTATTCATGTCTACCTGCCTCATTCAGATGGCAACACATAGTTATGAGCCAAGGGCCTGGGTTTCATGACATGCGACACAAAGTCGTATCACAGTTCTGTTAACCCTATTCAAAGAGAAGATGACATTATTACACTAGTTAAAGTGATGACCGTGGGGAGATGCTGGTTAAAAAAAATGGTATTACATTCCTCTCTTTGAGTCAGACAGGGCGCTAAAGTCAATCCAAACATACCAAACCTAAGCACACACAAACAAAACCCCCCAAAAAACAAATCTAACAAATGTATGTGTAGCAGAGTTCAGCTGAGGCAGGTCTGTGGGGACTCAACCAGCTGCTGGGGTTCGCAATGCAGCAAGACGAATGATAGTGAGTGAAGAGGGGTGGGGGGAGAGATGGATCGAGCATGAGAGGGAAAGGCCCCACAGAATAAGAGAGGGAAAAAGAGAGCAGAGGAAGCATTCAAGAAATAAACGAGGCAGGGATGCTCTTCAGGGGGCAGTGACTTGGTAGGCTGCTCGTTTGAGCCGAGCTCTGTGAAAGCCAATAACTCCGGCGCTGCGACTTCTTCTAGATACACAGAGGTGTGGGCATATGAGAGGACATGCACACACAGATTCACGTGTGGTGAACATGCTTTCATGCACTGCCTGCCGCCGTGTACTTCTCTTGTTTTCTGTGATAATGTTATTCACGAGTGCATCCAGACCGTGAGGGCAGCAGTTCTTCAGTGTGTCCTTAACTGTGCAGCTCAATCAGCCTCGGGTATTTAACCCTCTGTACTGCACTTGATTTTCCAGCCTACTGAATTCTTTTGGTGCTCCTCGCCCTAGAATTTCCATAACTCTGTCTGAATTACTGCATCGACTGAAGAGACACTGTGCTGCATTGACAGGTATGTCATTTCTTGCATAACTACACATAATATGTCACAAATAACATATTAACTGTTATGTTAACAATTTATGTTACCATACCAACCCTCTATTATTATGTGGACCTATAGCCTGCTGTACATTTAGATTGGCATCTGTTAGAGAGTCTAAGACCCAACAATATCAACATGAAATGTGCAGCTCTGTGAGATTCACGCTAATGACAGCGTAGGCAGCGTAGGTGGTGAGGGGAGAGGGGTCAGACTGAGTGTGAATGAGCACGTCAGGGAGAGCGCGAGTGAGGATGAAAACTGCTGATGCATTTATATTCTATCTCAACTTTGACGGTCTGGATAAAAAAAAAAGTCAGACCATGAATCACTGAGTCTCAGTGCATGCAATTGAAATAAGCTGAAGATGAATTTCGCACGAGAAACACGGAGCGAAGGCAGAAATGTAAAACAGAGCAGAGAAATCCATCTGAACAAAAAACATTTCAGGTTTGCTTTGTAGGCAATGCACATACACACTGGACACTCTTCCTGTCTAGACAAACACAGAAGTGGCAACAACAACACTCAAGTACACACAAAGTCCTTACAGTATATAATGTCTCTCTGGTACACATAGGTGGTAACACTTAATAAGTACAGTAGGCATACACACTAGCATTAGTAATGATGTAGTATTTTATCCTGCCTGTAATACACAATATTTTGACGGAATCCTGCAGCTCAAACATTTGGAAGATGAGCCACTTCCAACAGCATGAGAGATCAATATGCTGGTGACAATATAGTACAAACACAATTGAAAACAGGCCACTGGGTTAGTAGTGCCTGGAGGGGAAACTCTCACACAGTTGTGTGGGTATTGATTACTGCTCACATTGTAGGATTGCATCTGTTTATGGAAGGACTCAATCTACTCTGTCATAGTTATGAATAAAAGGCAGGTGTCAGATGTTTAGAAAAAGGTGAGAAGTTGGGTCAGATTCTCCATCCTTGGACGACAGATGAGGAGTTTACTTTGGGAGAGGATTGATGGAAATAAAAGAACAACTGAGCACTCATTGCCGCTCAACTGCAGTGAAAGCTTATATATTTGTATTTTCAAAGCAAACTCAAAATCCATTTCCCTATGAACAAACAAAAAGGTCATGAGGAACAAGGACTTCTCATTTTTGATCCTGGTGGTGTTCATAAATTTGAAAGCTGATTCTATAGATGTTTAAAGTGATTTCAGTAACATAACTTCAATGGCACTGAGGTGCAACTGTGCAAAGGCCAATCCTGAAGAAAGCTCTTTTGTTTATTTATTTTCAGGACTATTTCTAAATGTATAAGACTTGGAACAGCCGCTGCAGTCAAATTCCAACATCTTCCATGCGTCTCATGTCAATGCCATCTTCGTAACACAACACCCAACATTGGGTAAAAATCACAGTTCAATAAATCCCATTTCAAAGATGGATGTGTCTATTCAGTTTCAACATCACACAATCTGTGTGTCCTGTAGCAGCCCCAGCCCTCTCCCTGACTTTCCCGTCTGTCTTATTATATCAAATTCATTTCATCCAAGCAGGCCTACTGCACTGTGTATGGGCCATGTATAAAACATTTTAATTAGTATTTAATTAATTAGCCAGTGTAGTGTTGTGATGACCTGATGTTTTCCATTTTGCAGCACTGACAAACATAATTGGGTTAAACAGTTAAACAGACAATAACTCTGCAACCACATCCAGGCTTTCTTCCTTCTGAACAGAGATCATTGACACAAAGAGGCAGAACAACACAGCGTCTTGTGTCAGTATGTTGAGCAGGCCCAGCTAACATCTGACTGACAAGAGATCAAAGCCCGATGATCAATACGTGACAAGACCATCCATCTATCAAACCACTACCAGCCCACTGGGACGGCAGGTGACTGTGAATCAATGAGGAAGTGAGGAAGAGGAAAATCACGACAAGTCTGGCTCTGATTAAAAACATGGACGAGGGAGAGAGAGAGAGAGACAGAAATCTATTACAGAAACTGAAGTTAACATTAACCAAACAAAACGTTAACCATTATAACAAACCTTTGGTGTCAGGTGGCACTTCAGAGGAAGAACTGCCTCAGAGCTTCCCTTCCTCTAATAAAAGGTTACAGTGGGTAAGAAGGGTAGTTGGTGTGAGGTGAACTAAAACAATGCAACTAGACAATGGATGGTAATTAGCCTGACAGACAGAAGAGAAAACACTGAACCATGAAAGAAACTCATTGGCCAAGGTCATGGAATATAAATGGACCTTCCAAAGAGATACAATACAACAAATACTCACAAACACTCTGACACACATAAGTACACAACTACACACACAAACAGTTCCACAACAACAACCAGCGCAGCAGTGGTGTTGTATAAGAACACCTCGGTGTGAACGCAGGAAGTTTGTCTCCGTAAATAGCCTGCTGAGTTTAAAAGGATTCCTTTATTCACTCACAGTTCTCGTTTACATGGAGAAAAGGTTACGAGCCAGCTGTGGTTGTTGTGCGTCTTTGTATATCATCCAGTTATGACACTGTGGGGGATACAATATTGCTGAAACACCTGTTGAAACAGTTTGTGTAAGTATCATCTTCCTCAAGGCCGTACTATAACAAGAAGCAGAAGAAACAGATGATTTACCAACCTAAGCCTATTTCTCTGTACTTTCTGCACAGTTGGAGCCGCTAACGTCAGAACTAAAACAACGCTGAATCATTTTCATCATCAGTAGTTGTGTAACAAAATATCGCAATACAAAACCTTTTGCAATACATTTCGATGCATTTCCTGCAGGTACAACGTTAAATTGCAGTTATCAACATGATCAAGATTCTACATGTAGGTCTTTTCCAATTAATCATTGATCTTTTAGTTGAAATGACAACAACTGCAGACAATGATTTACTTTCCTCTCACAGAGCCTCCTTTCCCAAGTTTGAGGACAGGTCATTTATAATTCCAAGGGAATATTTACATGATGTTGACGAATATACTAGTGTGTAAATATCTCACAAAACTTCAAAACAGTGCAGTCCCTTAGCAGTTTGTGTCCCCTTGTGATAATTTCCAGACAGTTTTTTTGGTGAATCAACTCAAGTGTAATGCAATGCTGTAACTCCCACAGTGAGTGGGAGTACGAGTGAGTAAGTGAACTGTGCTGTTTATGAAAGGGGGAGAAAGAGTGGTGGAATGGGGGAGAAGGAGAAGGCAGTGATCCAGAACTGAGCTCCTGTGACAGCTTTTTCTATGCAGTCCACACATCACAGGACAATCAGCGACCTAATTAAACAAACAGAGAGAAAATGAGGGACACAGAGAGAAAGGAAAGAGAATTAAAAAGAAATGAAGATGATGAGAAAACAACAAGGGTGGACTCCAGTGAGAAAAACAAAAGAGAAAATGTAGATCAGAGAAACAAAAAACTGCAAGAGGGGGAGAGAAAGAGATAGAGAGAGGGCAAACTAGAAAGGAAGTAAAGAAAGTAAAGTAAGAAAATGCAAAGAGGGTCGGTAACAGGGGTATTTAAGAGGCGTACTGCGATTTACACAATGGCCTTGATCAATGAAAAAAAAATTGCTGGCTCAGATTTAGGGGTGGAGAGGGGGAGTCTGGGGGGCAACGGTGCCGTTGCAAGCAATTCACTTTATCCACTTTGAAAAGAAAAGGCTAGGAAAGGGTCTGGACTATAATTATGGGTAACAATACGGACAGATGGACAGCAGAGCTTTGCCCAGACCTCTACCACTGGTCAACTGAGATAACAGTGGGGGAGGAGGGGCAGCAAATTAAGGAGAGAGGAGGGGAGGGGGCTGGAGGGTAAGAAAAAGAGAGTTAACAAATGTATTTAAAATGAGTCAGGGCACATTCATGGCACAGGGGTAATGTTTTTGCCCACCCAGTAACAGTCCAATTTCCTGTCTAAAACCTCTACAAAGCCAGCGGGAGAGCGCAACAATCTGGGAAAAAACAGTGAAGAAAGCCAGTCAAGTAAAAGACGAGGGAAAAAAAAGACTCTGCAGCCAAATGAAGCCAAAAGTAAATGACGGAGAATAAATCCAGTTTGTCACACTGATTCAGCTATCTGACATTTTCATGTACAGCATCATTCAGACTTAGGCACAGTGCAGCCTGTGCACATAACACAGTTTTTCACACATTGGTGTTACAGTGTCTAGACGGGTCATTTCCTTGCTCAATATAATAACGATAATAATCATAACTTTATTTATATAGCACCTTTAAAAACACAAGTTTACAAGATGCTTCACAAAACAGCATAAAAGAGACAAGACACAGAACCATGATGATGATGATGATGATGAGAAAGAGGATGACATCATATTAAAGCAAGTTTCTAAAAGTGGGTTTTAAGAAGTGATTTAAAAACGGTGTGCAAGCTTTAAAAGTGATCAGTAAAATCTTAAAACCTGCCAGTGCAAGGACGCTAAGACTGGAGTGATGTGATATCGTCTGTTAAAACCAGTAAGAAGCCTAGCTGCTGCATTCTGGACCAGTTGGAGGCGAGACAGTACAGGATAACGTGCATGATCTGCGTGCACAAGCAGTTTTCTGTTATTCTGAATGCTGCCTCTCACTCTTCCTTCTACATTCGGTGGAGGAACAGCTGTGCAGGTCAACATGATATCTGTTCTGCACTGACCGGACGAAGCGCCCAGACAGAAAGAGAAGTTAAGTCTTAAAGGGGTGGCATACAAAATGTAGATCACGCCATACAGAGATGCAAGCGCTTAGCAGTGTTGAAGTGTGGAAGGCTGTAAAGCATTAAGCAGAACTTTGCTCCAGCTGGTCTTTCTAGTTAAGCTCAAATTGTTTTGTTGTTCAAAATTAAGACGGATTTTCAGTCTCTACTACCACATAGCTACTCAGAGGTGTGAAAATCGCCTGATAAAAAGGGAAGCATACTGCTTGGTGTGAATGTTTTATCAAACACATTTCAGTTGATAGTGGCACTTAACAAAGGCAACCTTGCTCTACTTCTTGTAGGATACTGCTCTGGCATCAAGCCTTACCACAGAAGGCACAGTTGTGTTGTACTGTTTTTGTAAGAACTCCATGCTCACCATCTGGAGAGATGCGATAGAGTGCACTGTGCAGGGAAATGTGTAGAAAAAGCAAGAGCAAGTGAAGGGGAGAATGTTTGCATAAAGACAAATCAAAGGTTAATTAAGTGTCTTCTGACTACCTGTGCCAATCAAATACTTACAGGTTAGGACTAATTAACTTCCCAGAACACGAGCACAGTGAAACGAAGGCAGGTATGCACGCACATGCTCATCTCCTTGCTGTGTGTATGTGTGAGTCTAAACACCCATGCTTCATGCTATCTACCCAGATGCTCCTGGCAGGAGGTGACCTCTGCACGCGAACAGACGGCAACTCACTGACATGCACACACATGGATAAAAAGAGAAACTCGAAGCCCACTCAAAGTTGGAATAAGGTCAAATAAACTTCCAGTAACTAACAAAGGAGGAACCACGTTCTTCAGCATCCTCTCTCGACTCCAGCTTTTCTCGTCACATTTGTTGCAGTTCTCTGCCAAATGCTAATTCTGTCTCCCGACTCTGCCTCAAGCTTGAAATGTAACATAATGTAATATTCTCATCTCAGCAATACGACTCTTGCTATAAAAATGTTTCAACTACCTTTAGTGGAGTTTGTAACTTCTTAAATTTTGCAGCTCTGTTTTGCATAATATAGACGAAATAGCTCATGCCAGGATTAGCTGAAGCAATCAAACACCAATAAAAAGCATCATTTATCAGAAAGCTGGAAGAGAATTAGCTTTATGTGTTTCTGCGTGACAACATTTTGCAGACTGGTGCCAGAGATGTCGAAGCTGGAGGTGGGAAAAGAGTAAAAAAAAAAGAAAAAAAAGGAGAGATCAGGTGATGAGCAACTGAGAGGCGCACTTTAAAAATAAAGTTTAAGATTTCTATGTTAAAGTGTTTAAGTGTACAGTATACGCATACACATTAAACTGGGGGACAGGACAGCACAACTGAATTGAGTGAGAGCCAGTTGAGCATATGATTTATAGCAATTGCTAGTCAGTGAGATCATGGGAGAGAAAGCAATTGTGTATGTGCATGTGTGTGTATGAGAGAGCGATAGAGAGAGAAAGAGGGTGAGAAAGAGAGGAAGGGAGGGTCTTGGAGTGAACAAGTGATGTTGCTGTTCATTAGCAGTCCTCCCTTATAGCTGGATGGTTACAGGATAATCATGTCGGCTTGGTGGCGGTGTGTCCTTGACTGTCATTGGTGGGACCCTGCTGGGCTTGTCTCTATTCCAGACTGCATATGTGTGTGTGTGTGTGTGTGTGTGTGTGTGTCTCTGTGTGTGTATTTTTATGTCTTTCAAAACTTTAATTAACCAACTAAGCCACACACATTGGTGCCAAAATCTGTAATGCTCGAGCTCTTCCAAATCAACAAAATATAATTCCCCTCCCGTCCCATCAGTCTATTGTACGAGCATTTCCAATCCTCTGAAAATCTGATGTATAGCTGACACAATAACGACAGCAGCAGAATGCCATTCGCTCTGCATTCTTGATGATGGCATTTAACCATTAATTGATGGCGCGCAGTGCCAAGAAAACAAGAGTAAGGAAACAACAGCAGATTCTGTGCAGCAGCAACATGCACCTTGCTCCAGATCCTCTGCAGCATGTTTTTTTTTTTGCTGATACCGTCCACTAATCGATCTGCGTTCGAGAAGACTTGAATGATTTTTGCAGCTGCACGTTACTGGGTTGACTGGCTGCTTTCCTCAAGGGTATTATCTAAACTTCTGCAGCACTGTGATCGATGGGGCGAAACATAGAGCATTTTCTCCACAGGTTTTCTTCATGTGACTGCAAAGGTTTTTTTTTGAAATTTTATAAGTACATGTGTGCCACTGTGTTGCTGTAGGAGCACTGATATCACTGAGAGATATAGATAACTATGACATCATCGTACAATCCACCAACCAACATGAAAACAACTTAAGAGAATATAGAGCATGTAACCTGTCACTGTAAAGTGTAACAAAAAACCGAGACAACCCTAACCCTAACCCCTAACCCTAACCCTCTTTTCTGTATGATTTTTTAATATGAGTTGCCACTTTTTCAAAACCATTGCACACTAAGTTTGTATTTTCGAGCACAACAGCCACAGCACAGACCACACACTCGCATCAGCTCGGCCTGACCATATCATTCGTTCCCGTTTCCCTCTGGTGAGAGACAGGCCAGTGACTGATGCGCTAGTGAAGCCTGATGACTGTCATTTATACTAATGCGCTCTGTCACTCACTGCCACTGGTAAAATAAATGTGATAAGAAGGTGCTGCTTAGTTTATCTGACTCTGTTGTTCTTCTCCTCTTTCTCTTTGCCTGCCTGTTATCTTTGCTCTGTCTCCTGTTTGTTCTGCTCCCCTTTCCTTTCGTCTCTCTTCACACTTTCTGTCTTTGTCTGCATCACATCTGCTGCTCTTGTCTCTTTCCAAACACTCATTCCTTCACATCCATCAGTTCACACCCAACCCACCACCCATCTATCTTTCTCGTCATCATTATATTTCTTTCCTCCAACTGCCTAGACTTCTCTACCTCATTTTTTCCCCTTCTGTCATCCTTTGTCGGCTCTCATCGCCCCAGCATCTTTTTGTCCTCTTGGTAGAAAAAGCTCTAGTCAGTATTCACATACACACTCCCTCATGCTATCAATACAACAAACAAATGCAATGAATCCCAATTGATTTTTGCCATATAGGCTCTACTGCAGCAGGTTAATCCAACTATGCTTCTCCTCCACATCATAGAAATGCAAACAGGTCCTTATATTTTATTTATCTCTTTGCTGTCATACTGTCTCCATGTCTTGTTGTTGTGTATGTCACTGCAGAGCACCAGTCATTTGTGGCATATAACATCCCTTGAATTGAAAATGATCTAATTCATGCATAGGTAAATAAATATTTACTGTACAGATTGACACCAAATAAACCAGAGATCTGGCCTAAGGTCAAGTCAAACGAGACACAGTGGAACATGGTGCAGTAATAGGTTTGACATGGTGCATTTTGCATCTGAATGCAACCATTATAATATCGAAAGTCCAACAACGAAAGAGTTCCCACTCTACAGTTCTGTTGGCAACTGTCTTAGATTAAATTTCAAAATAGCATTAACCACAGCAACTGGGAAAGGTCTGGGTCATTAGAAGGCATTACAGAAGACACACAGTGACAACTCTGATCGCACGAAAAATGGGAAATCTAAAAGACAGCTTGTCATACTGTCACGCCACACGCTTCATCATCATGTCACATCGCACAAGATGCTTTGCAATGCGACATATCATATCATAGGGTTTCCATGGCTGTCAGTGGGGCAGGCAGTCAACTGTGTGACTTCAAATGTGGTCAGAAAGTTCACCATACAGGTTTCAGAGAGTCCAAACATCATGTGTCTGTGGGCAAACTGAGGACACTCAAACGCAGCGTAAATAATCCACACGTAATCACAGAACTGAAACATGTCGGTCTCTCTTTAAATAAAGCTTTTGACACAAGGGTTTGATTATAGTGCAATTCCTCTTTTGGTTCTGCTTTCAGATAACATATTAACTACTTCAAATGAAAGCTGATGCAACCAGATCAGTGATGTTGCTTTACATACTGCTGAGGAAACTTTTAGAAACGTTAATTTATTTGTTATCTCTAGCTCGATTTTAGATCCATATTTGCTCAGGGCAAGAGAGATGTAGTCACGACTACAGCATGTTCCCAATCTGCCCCCGCGTGACCTTGAACAAACTTAAAACTCCAGCCTGAGCACTCATCTATTACACAGCACTAAGACAAAGTGGACATCTGACATCAGCGATGTTTTGACCCCCTCTAAAGTCAACGATATTTGCAAAGTAAAATTAACCAGTCCTACAACCATTAGTGTAGGCTCGTAGTCATTCTGCGGATATAAAAATAAACTCTTGGCTGATTAACGTCTGTGGTAATGGTTAACCTAAAACAACGATGACTGCTGGTAAGAGACAGGAAGCAGGAAGCCCGTGGACAAACTAACACCTGACACACCCAAACACCAATGATGACCTCCATCCTAAGTGGTTTCGAGTTGCCATGACAACACTCTACTTTGCCTTCATACTTGCAGACAGTGTATCAATATGCTACTAGAAGGATGCAGATAGAACTATTAATTATTTAGTAAGCGCATAAACCATAAGCCATCAGTGTTAGTTTGGATTGTGATGGATGACACTAATGCATGCTGCATGGACAATAACATGAATACAATCAAAAAGACCTTTAAACAAACTTATTGATACTGTACACAGCTCTGAGGACGGCTTGTTGATAGTTATCATGCGGAAGTGCTTGTGGTGCAGACAGTGACATGGCTGCAGCGCGGCTCGGCCACAGCTGATCTTTCCTATTGCGCACGACCGCTTCTGATGCAGTCTGGTTCCCTTTTTCATCCACTTTGTTTTTCTTTACTTCCACTTTTGATGTTGGTACACTCAGTTCTTGCCTCTCAGCCCCACTCTTTCCCCACGTCTCCGTTCTTTAATCAGACCATGAAATGACTGCAGAGGCTGGCAGAGCGCTCTCCTCCTCACTGTTCATCTGAAGTGCTAATGTTGACGGAGGAAGGAGAAGAGAAGGAGGAACAAGACAGAAATGATAGCGAAATCAAAGAAAGGGAGAGCAGGGTGTAGACAAGCGTGAGGGGAAACTGAAAAGAAATGAGTGGATTGAGGCCAACATAGTAAACATGAAGGGGTGCAGCAGCGCACTGGGGAGCCATGGATAATACATAAAAGCAGGATGCACACTTCAACAAGAGCATATGTAACACAGGATTATGGAAAATTGAGGAGAAATCAAGAGAATAGAAATGCAGGGTAAAAATAAAGTCAAACTAAGTTTTTGTGTCCTACCAGCAAACCTTCACTACTTCAGCCTTAACACACGCACATGCACACGCACACGCACACGCACACGCACAAGCAAATGTCTGGTCTGATGATAACCCAGGGAGGAGGTATGTTCACTGAGAGCACAGAGATCAAACGAAACAAGCAGGAGATGAAGAAAACACACAGAGAAAGAGCAGACAAGCTTTGACAGGAAAGCAGATTAGAGGCAGAGAGCTCAGATTATTCCTCTGACCTGCTGGAAACCCTGAGGAGAATAATTTAACAACCCTCCATGTGTGGACAAATGAGGTGTAAATTATTGATTATCTTTCTGCAGTGGCAGAGTATATCTGGGCCACCGCACAGCCCCCACATGTTTTCAGGATCAGGTTCTATGAGGTTTACTTGCTGGTTAGATGATGTGCATGTTGCAATATTAGATATTATCAGACAAAATAATTAATAATTTTGTACCACTCTGTTCTGCACTGATCAGTATTTACAAATACATTAGCTAATTAGCTAATCTCATATTGCTAATCATGTAATTTCTTAGTTTTCCACTGTGGGTTTAACCCTGTGTTTTTTAAATAAATTAAGCTTAATTGACTTGAATACATTATAAAGGTTACTATAATCATTATAAGAGCCAAAAAATATTCAACTAGCATCATTACTGCAGATTTAATCAGTAATTACTTTTAAATAGTGATGAGTCTCTGACAAGATGGTTGTTTTCAAATACGGTAGTTCACAAACTACCGTATTTATACTCTTTGAATTATCAAATGGCCAAGACAGCTATCTGTATTTTGTGATAATGAGTCCATAAGCATCAAACAGATGCAGTTCCCCTCAGCTGAGCGAATGTTTTCATCAAAATAATTTAAAAAAATTCTAATAAAGACACTGTTGTTCCTTGAGCAAGTAGCTCACAAACAGAGAGAAGTTAGAGATCAGTGGGTGATCACAGTGGGCTAGTTAGATGCTAATGAGCCACTTATTTCCTTGGAGAGTTGGTGGCAATCAAAGCAGGGCTAAAAGGAGATCAATCACAACCAGGTCGCTCCAGTTAAACAGAATAATAATATTGCCCAACATCTTCTGGGTGTGTACACAGGCAACGCTTGCAATGTTCATTACTCCAGCTGTGTAAGATGTTACTGTAATGTGGCCATGTGTTTGCATCTTGTTGCACTGCCCCCAAGTGGTCAAGAGTCGACACAGAGGGAATGTTACAGTAAAGTAATCACCAAAGATGTATCATTTCAGTTATGCAGTATGTTTAAGTTGAAGATTTCCTATAGGGGAGAGCATCTAGGCCAAGCCATTCACCATATACTGTATGTATCCTCCCAGGTGCTTGGTGCACCAGTTTAATCTGTCTTCTCTGTGTGCCAGAAATTCATTTTAGCACCTGCTCTGGCCGGGTCGTACCGCTGCATTCGCTGGTGTCTATGTGTGTGTGTACATAGTCTGCTGTGTGAACCCAAACAGCAGGAGAGAGCATGCTAATAAATCCTGAACTACAACGTCTCCTGAAATAATGAGACACTTCTCACCTCTCTCCTCCCTCCTCTCTCTTTCTCTCTCCCTCACACACACACCTCTTTAGAGCTACCCTGTAGTGCTCTGGGATTCCTCCCTTTCTTTGCTATGGCAACACAACTTTACTCCTTTCCCACAATTGGACACACTAAAGTACCCTCAAGTACCGAGGCTTCTGTGGATCATAAATATGATTTGAAAAAAATATGCAACATATCAAAAAGAGAGCGTAGCCTCTCTAATGCAAAAGTGAGATAAGGATATGTTTACAAAGGACCTCCACTAGACTCAAGAGATGTTCATAAAGTGGTTGTTATCAGTGAGAAGGTTAAATAGTGGTTATTAGTTTCACTTAATCTCTACCCACCACAAGAGGAAAACACCATCCTGAGGGAAAACGAGATAAGCTCTACATACTGTAGTCCAAGACCAGTAGAGGGAACAGGGGAAGTACCTGCAGATTACCCTCTGAATTCCTGCGCTGGAAATCGACACCGTAGTATCGACAACCTGCGGTTTCAAATCAGTCTAAATGCACAGGATGCTTTCTTGTTGCCAGAGAGACTGAGAGTCTTTTTCACCTTAAGTAAAAATTCAATAAAACATAGAACAACAGTGAACAGAAGCTATCTGTTACGTAGAACACAGCTTCAGCTGCAGAGTCTTTGCTCAGCAGGATCAGCTTCACCATAAAACAGATCAATTATGTATATGCAGACTGGACAAGTGGTTCTCATACCAACAACTGTAAGCAGAGCTGCCACCACTTCAAATGACACAACAGCAAGTATAAGAGTACTGACTGACTGTGCTGCATATAAGAGATTCACCTCACTACCTAATCTTTTTATCTTTTTGATCATTGAACATTATTAGTGTCAGTGTCAGCGGCTTTGCTCCAATCAGAAACCACAGCATCACTCTGATCATCTTCACCACCATCAGCTACCGGATATGGGTTCAATATCTGTAAATTCACATTCAACTGTGATGTAATAAATAAATAATAAATCTTATAAGTAAATGTTAAGCAATTCAGGTAAAATTGGTTATAGGTAAATAATCAGACATTTGAGTCTATTTTTAGTCTGTTCCATTGTCATCTAATCAAAACACTAAAATAAATTAAGTTAAAATTATTTTTCTTTAATAATAATATATTAATAATCATCGCTTCATACCCTCCTGGGTCATTAAGGTCTGCCACCAGTTTGTGTCTGAAGACGATACAATATTAAGTCCAATAAAAACGAAGCTTTGACTAAAATACAGTATTTTCAATAGTTTTTCAAAGTATCATTATCAACAGCTGAAAAACACCTTCGGCAAAAACACTCTGCATTATTTATCCATAGTCCGTCTCCACATGGCAAAAGTACAGAAACATGCATATTTTCATCTTGGAGCTGTTTTCAATCCAACTCACTGCAGAGACATTTCGAAAGGTCAAAACACAATGAATTATTATTCAGACAGAAAACTACACTCTTACCTGAAACTATAAATCACGCCTACCTGTCACTGCGTGGACAAGATGATATGCAGTCAAAAGCAATCCTCTTAGTGGAATATGAGATGGTGTGACTGCTATCATAAAATTATTTATCCCCTCTGTTACACACAGTTGTGCGCTAATCAAACAGCATTTTCAGAAAAGAGAAGTGTTGCGCATTGAGCATGAAAGACTCAGTAAGCAGCAACTGTATTGCATTTCACACTGTGTAAATATTTCAAGACCACTTCTCCATTGGTACAATGAAATGCTATACTGGACCAATGTCAGTGAAAAATAGTTAGAACTTCTCTTAACCTGTGGCATCAGGTTAACAGACAAACAGTATTACTGTAAGCTGGACTTGAAATAAACCATAGAAAAAAACTTTGTACTTTGTCTAAACTACTGTACAGAAGATGAACGGGCATTTGTGTGACTTTGTGCAATGTGACTCCCTCAACGATGGATACCTTGCGTTGCATAGTAACAATGTATCAAATGTCCCAAGAGACACCACCAGGAATGTATGAAATATGTGTCACATTTAAGTTGATTAATTTTAAAGTTTAGAAGCATAAAGCAAACAGTATGTAAATCTTGAGCTCAGGTGCCGGGTATATTGTATTTCTACTGATATCCAATATTGTATGTTCTCCATGATGCTGCCGTCAGTGAACATTTACAGCTACATACTACCACCCAGTGGACAGACTTGTGTAGCACATGCTACAGACTTTTTTCAATTTACTTCTCTGTTGTGGCAGAACTGCCCATAAGAGTGGTAACTGGTTTTATATGGTTTTATGTTAAGAGAAAATGGGACTAGCACATTTTCTTCTATCCTAAATTACTGTATGAATTCTCATTTTGTCATTATGGCAAGAATTGAGAGTGGTGATAAACCATCATTTATGTCAAATATTCTAACTTTTTCACTGTGGTGTAAACAACAGAACACGCTGGGACTCCTCCAACAACTGCTCCCACGTGCACAGTGGGATTGTTAAACTAATACACAGGTACAGTAGTAGCAGCAACGCTGCCAAGAATGCTCTGTAGTTTCTAGATGCTCAGCAGTTAATCTGCAGCTCACCTCATGTAATGGAGATCTGATATTAATCTAGATTTATCCAGCAGAGATGTAACAATTCCCGATTATGATCTTAATTTAGGATAGAGGTTTGGGGGTCATGTAAGTGAAAAACAATGGTGCAGGGTGAGGAATTTTGGTAAACCAGCGAAATTATAATGAAGGATACACATTTACACTAGTATGGATGGAAATTAGCCGTTGGCTATAATCTTACATATTTACATGTATGTGTCCATTAATATGTATTGTCCCTGTTTTAAATAAATAAACTTAAACAATACACTACTCAGTTTAAAAACTGACCTGATAGCAGTTCTTAGTGGTGTCGTGTGGCCCTGTGACAAACTGCACCCCACTTTTCTTTTTAAGGATCCCAACACAACCTGCAGAGAGGAAAACATCCATGAATCATCTCAGTCTTTATGCAAGAGTTTTCCTATACACAATGCTGAACACATAATTACTGTATGTATATTTGTGTTTGTTATAGGTAATGCATTAGCATTCTTGCTATTGTAGTGCTTTTCAGTTTTTATATGTATTTTGTGTTATTTACCTTAATACTACTAGAGTTAAGATGAAAAATGTAACTATCACGACTTTAGCCTATATTTAACAACATTCTTACATGTGCCAATGAGTCCATACTGGCAGGGGCTACTGAAATTGTTAAGTTTGATCATTCAGCAAACCATTCAAAGATGTCTGCTGTGTGATTTGCAAAAGTAGACAATTAGCTTCTTTGAACACTTCAAAAACATTGGGACCATATCAGGCCAAAAACACAAACACATTGCAGTAGAGAGTGGGATGACTTGTGTAATTTATAAAGCATTTCTATTATTAAAGATAAGTCAGATCTGTTGAGAGAAACCCTGGAAAACTGTTAAGTTTTTCAGCAGTGGGATTACAGAGTTGATATCAAGTAAAAGATGCAGGACTTTCTCCTACAAAATATATCAAACTGATATGTAAATGAAAACTTTCCCTCAGGCTAGCTAGCAGTGCTTTCTTTAGCCACGAGAGGGAATAAATTATGAACACAACACTGACATATCATCATTGCAGCTCATGTAGTGAACTTTTACACATCCAGCAATTATACAGGGTTACATTATCATTCATTCATTTATTTGCACAGTATTAAAGGGACATCTCATTAATTCCCTGTGACTAAATACCATCCAACAACCCAGACTAGAAAGCCAGTTTGTTCTACTCTAACCTATAGTAACTGCTCAGGCTATGTCCCTCCCTTTGTCCTGTTTGGCCTTGGCCCACTGTTCCGGGCTGTAATGACCTAAATGTGCACAGACTCTCAGTCTGTGCAGAACACAAAGAAAACCATACTGTGGAAGAGTTTGGTTCAATTTAAATACCGTCCCAACATTGAGACAGCCATCAATCATGTGTGAACTTAGGCACTTTAGCTGCATAGCAAATCAAAGACAGATGTGACTCAACAGTAAACCCCCTTTTACCTGAAGGTTCACTAACATTATTCAAACAGTAGAGAAAGAGTCTAGTGCTGGAATGCACTGGCAATGCTAAGAAATGCAGCATGAATAGAAACTAAGTCGTGTTTAAAATATTTATTCTACACAGTGACTAGAGTCCTTCACGAGTCTTGTTTTCCAGTGTAAAATACTAGTATGTATTCATAATAGCAAGTTATATGCACACATATTCAAAGTCCAACCACAAACACTGAAAAAGTTTAGTCCAGCCGATGTTATATTTGAGCTTATTCTAACCTTTCATGGTGAGCACCCCACGACAGAAGTCTTTGAAGTTGATCCTCCCATGAGAGTCGGGGTCCAGACATTTGGCCAATCTCTTCACCTTTGGAAAAGTAGGAAGAAAACATGAAGGCTATCAGAGAACACCAAACACGTTTCCTTATGCAGCGATAACTGCTGTTCGTAGTTGGCTGCATAACCTGTGATATGCTGCAATGACTGCCATTTGAACATTTGGATATGAAATTTAAGGGAGATCTGCACCTCCCACTGCCAAACGTTGCACCATTTGGTTTCGACAGAGAGGTGGCGGATATGCACCAAAGGTTTTCATCTACAGAAGTACTGCAAATTCTTTCATCTCCCCACCATATGCAAGTATCATATCCATCATGCTGCATCTATCCTTTCTTATAGTCATCAAAAACCCTACAGTCTATGTCAAAAAGTGACACCATCATTGCAACAAAAGTTATTTTCCTCTAGGCCTAGGCTACTTGTTACACACATATCCAGCGCAGTATACGGATCCACTAGCCACCGATCAAAAAGCCACTTACAGCCACAAATAATGCTCAGAACAGCACCAAACGTCATCAGCAGTACAAACAGGGTCCCAGCCCATAATACGAGGCATCAAACATCTGTTAGCTTAGCCTGGTTTCTATTGAAACGAGACGAAAACAACTCACCCACTCTCCTCCAGTTAGGCCTATACGCTATGTAGCAACTTTTCGTGTCCAGCATAGAGTCCAGGCACTGACAACCCAGTCCGAAGCCGACTGGCAGCACGCACATCTGGTTTCAGCGGCCACCACTGACCATCTCCAGCATTTAGACTCCACCGGCTCTCTCCCTCTGTCACGTTAGCCTCCATTTCCAACTGCAGTCACGCCAGCCGTCTCTCGTTTTCAGGCGGTCAAGCCAGCCGCTCCAAACTTTTAAGTGCGCACTTACTACAGACTTTATGGTAAACGCACAGAAGCGAGTGGGAAAGCCAGCGCGAACTTAAAAAGCGTGTAGGAACTTCCGGTTTTCAAAATAAAACGTCAGTGTTACATTTGAAATATAGCCTATTCAATATTCATAAAATAAATAAATAAATAAATGTGTTCAAAAGCAATAAAAAGTGGTGTGTGTGACAGAGCAAGCTTAGATCTACCATCCTGCGTTGATTCTGAGCCAACTGGTCACATGACCTGGGAGTTATTAAGCTATATTGCTCATATCTACAATATGACAGGTTATAAAAATTCATAAAAAATATTGAATGTGTCCAAATAAAATAAAAAGTGGTGTGTGTCATAGAGCAAGCTTAGATCTACCATCCCATGTTGATTCTGAACCATCAGGTCACATGACCTGGGAGTTATTAAGCTATAATGTTCATATTTACAATATGACAGGTTATAAAAATTCATAAAAAATATTAAATGTGTCCAAATAAAATAAAAAGTGGTGTGTGTCATAGAGCAAGCTTAGATCTGCCATCCTGCGTTGATTCTGAGCCAACAGGTCACATGACCTGGGAGTTATTAAGCTATAATTCTCATATTTACAGTAAAAAGTACATTAAAAATTCATTAAAAATATTAATTGTGTCCAAATGCAATAAAAAGTGGTGTGTGTGATAGAGCAAGCTTAGATCTACCATCCTGCATTGATTCTGAGCCAACTGGTCACATGACCTGGGAGTTATTAAGCTATAATTCTCATATTTACAGTAAAAAGTACATTAAAAATTCATTAAAAATATTAATTGTGTCCAAATGCAATAAAAAGTGGTGTGTGTGATAGAGCAAGCTTAGATCTACCATCCCATGTTGATTCTGAACCATCAGGCCACATGACCTGGGAGTTATTAAGCAATATTGCTCATATTTACAATATGACAGGTTATAAAAATTCATAAAAAATATTAATTGTGTCCAAATGCAATAAAAAGTGGTGTGTGTGATAGAGCAAGCTTAGATCTACCATCCTGCGTTGATTCTGAGCCAACTGGTCACATGACCTGGGAGTTATTAAGCTATATTGCTCATATCTACAATATGACAGGTTATAAAAATTCATAAAAAATATTGAATGTGTCCAAATAAAATAAAAAGTGGTGTGTGTCATAGAGCAAGCGTAGATCTGCCATCCTGCGTTGATTCTGAGCCAACAGGTCACATGACCTGGGAGTTATTAAGCAATATTGCTCATATTTACAATATGACAGGTTATAAAAATTCATAAAAAATATTAATTGTGTCCAAATGCAATAAAAAGTGGTGTGTGTCATAGAGCAAGCTTAGATCTACCATCCCATGTTGATTCTGAACCATCAGGTCACATGACCTGCGAGTTATTAAGCTATAATGCTCATATTTACAATAAAAAATACAATAAAATAAATAAATATGAGCAATATAGCTTAATAACTCCCAGGTCATGTGACTTATTGGCTCAGAATCAACGCAGGATGGTAGATCTAAGCTTGCTCTATCACACACACCACTTTTTATTGCATTTGGACACAATTAATATTTTTAATGAATTTTTAATGTACTTTTTACTGTAAATATGAACATTATAGCTTAATAACTCGCAGGTCATGTGACTTATTGGCTCAGAATCAACATGGGATGGTAGATCTAAGCTTGCTCTATGACACACACCACTTTTTATTGCATTTGGACACAATTAATATTTTTTATGAATTTTTATACCCTGTCATATTGTAAATATGAGCAATATTGCTTAATGACTCCCAGGTCATGTGGCCTGATGGTTCAGAATCAACATGGGATGGTAGATCTAAGCTTGCTCTATGACACACACCACTTTTTATTGCATTTGGACACAATTAATATTTTTTATGAATTTTTAATGTATTTTTTATTGTAAATATGAGCATTATAGCTTAATAACTCCCAGGTCATGTGACCTGTTGGCTCAGAATCAACGCAGGATGGCAGATCTACGCTTGCTCTATGACACACACCACTTTTTATTTTATTTGGACACAGTCAATATTTTTTATGAATTTTTATAATCTGTCATATTGTAAATATGAGCATTATAGCTTAATAACTCCCAGGTCATGTGACCAGTTGGCTCAGAATCAACGCAGGATGGTAGAGCTAAGCTTGCTCTATCACACACACCACTTTTTATTGCATTTGAACACATTTATTTATTTATTTTATGAATGTTGAATAGGCTATATTTCAAATGTAACACTGACGTTCTATTTTGAAAACCGGAAGTTCCTACACGCTTTTTAAGTTCGCGCTGGCTTTCCCACTCGCTTCTGTGCGTTTACCATAAAGTCTATAGTAAGTGCGCACTTAAAATTTTGGAGCGGCTGGCTTGACCGCCTGAAAAGGAGAGACGGCTGGCGTGACCGCAGTGATTTCCAGGACGTAGCCTCCACCGCAGCGCTCCCTTTTTCGCTTTTCTCCTCCATTTCCTTCAGCTTGTCTTCAGTAAACTCGGTCTCAAACTGATAGTGGCGTCCATCGAAATGAAACCCTTAACGCTGTTTGTAAGTTACTGTTGATAACGTTTGGTGCTGTTCTGACCATTATTTGTGGCTACAAGTGGCTGTCTGATCCGTTGCGCGTGGATCCGTATTGACGGTATTGACCCATAGACTGTAGTATTGACCCCTTGCAGCTACGTCACAATTATGACGTGGCACCGGGGGCGGCGCCATGTTGGACGGCAAAAAGTGCTCAGTGATAATGTACTGTCTATGGATGCCGTCCAACAATGTGGCTCGATCACTTCACATTACAACCTCACAGCATTATCACTTATTTAAAATAGAATATCTACTCATCCGTTGCAATATTCTGTTTGTTTTTTGTAATTAGCTGTAGATTATCTCAGTTTTGTGTTTGCTTTTCCACTGCTAAGGAGCTAACGTTAGGTCAGAGCCACACTCACCATACAGAAGCTGCTGCTGTCTTTGCTGCTACTAACTACGCGGACCTGGACATTAAAACCTGGTCCGACCCGTGGGTGTTGAAGACCTGGATAATTAGTGATCATCACATTAATTGTGCCTGACACCCGTATGTGAAACGTTTATTTTATTTGTTAAAATGCAATAAAGGCAGATTTCACCGTTTTCTCATCATAGACCATTAGGCCTGGTCCTGATCACAATCTCTGGCCTGGATTATCCTACAGAGGCTAAACATTCATTATGACACAGTTTCTGATTTGTAAACGTTTATTCTATTTGTGAAAATGCTATAAAGGCACATTTCAGTTTTTTCACTGTAGACCAGGTCCTGATCAAAAACCACTATCATTATAACACACCATTTTCTCATCATATAGACCACATTAGACCAGGTCCTGATCAAAAATCAGTTTTTTTTTAATGCATATGTGTTTATTTGAACAATACTGAGGTCAGATGGATACACTTTTGTAAAATTAAATCCTCATGATTCTTTTACATTAACATCACTGAAAGGGGCTGGACTCTGCATCAGCTGAATAATGCATTATAGGCCTACTCGTTAGTTACTCACAGCTGTTTCAATTTAACAGCACTAATTTTAGCAGGTGTCTGAGACTGAAATGAAAACTTCTTTTTTCCCAGGTTCAAAAAGGCAACTTAGGTCAAATCCTGATGTTTCAACTGGGAATGGGAGGTAATAAAAATAAAGATAAAACATAATAACGTTATTATTAACCTTTAAAACGTAAAAAGTGGCATAAAACCTTGGAGATGGTCTGCCCAAATAATACAGCTACACAGGCAATATAAGAACTTTTATTTTATTTTTTCTGTAAGCACTCTTCTTTGTCAGCTCATGTCTTATCAAAACCATTGCAGTGGCAAATAAATTACATCCATGGAAGTACTTTTAAGGTGTTTTCCAATTAGGCCGCTGGTCAAGGTAATCTATTTGGATTTAGCCAAATTTCAACAGATTTGTGTAATTCAGATAGTCCCGTTCAAGGCTGCTGACAGCCTAGATAATTGCTTCCAACTTATCCTCGTATTTTCAAGGGCAGAGTGAAGGAGAAAGAAAGAGGTCAACACAGTAGAATTATGGGAGTGTGTGCACGTTTGCACGTGACTACAGTTGGGAGAGTGATGGCCATTGTGTACATTAGTAGGTCAGGTTGTCAGTAAGAAGCCAGTGGGATTTACTCATATGGGACAATGACATGAAAGGGCAACATATATGCAGTGCTGTTTAACTGGAAAATAGGAACCTACAGAGAATATGCAACATGTGTTTAATCTTCTTTATACAATCTTATTTGGGTCATCATTTTTTTCAGGGGATAAATTCAGAATTATAGTAAAAAGAGTAGAAAGGACTCATTTGCTGAAAATAACCTTATTTCATGGTGAAAGTACTTACAATGCATTATAAAAACATACAAAACATACAATGTACTCAACTGTGAAGTGTAAATATTATGTCAGTGTACTGTAGGATCTACTAACATGAAAGTCCCTGAGTTATAAATCACACCCATTTCATCCAATGAGCCAATTTCCCAGGTCAATGAAAAGCTTCCCACAGGAGCTAATCAGTGCTTCCACAATGTTCCCGTTGATGAGCAACACACCATGGGGAGCCAATCAATGACAACTAGCCTGACATGCAGCGCGACTCAGAAGTCTGGGGGACGTCCAGTGTGACATGATGGAAGAAAACACCTCAAACCCAACAATATTCTCACTTATTCTCTGAGTGATATAGTTTACGAACCATTCCACAGTATTTTCGACTTGATTTTATCTTTTATGAAGAAGTTACAATTCACAATCAAACCGCTTCTTAAAACTTAAATGCAGACTGTGTCCCAAAATGTCTCTTATGGTAACAAATATGAGTCGTATCTGGTGGACAAACTGTTATCAAGACACCTTTATCACATCAAGGGCCCATATCTGCACTTTCCATTTTATTTTATGTCGACTTCCATATTAATGTATTCATGTGGATTTAAGAACCAAAAACTAAAACCAGTCAAAACAGATCAGGGAGCCAATCAGAGGAGAGGAGGCTCTGAAACTCTCAGATGGCCAGTGGGTCCATGTGGCAGGGCTTGGGGCATGGCTGATGATAGTGTGGTGTGATGTGACATCACAAAGTTACAAAACTCCTGGCAGCTCAATGTTTGAATCCATCAATTCTCTGTGGACTGAGCTCTTTATACCTTATGCACCACATAGCCTACATATTTAAGTATCACTTTTTTTCTTTACAATGGATCATGACATTTAATTTCTTAAGTATCACAGCAGCATGTCATCACTGCAATTTATTGTTACTGATAACAATTAAGTATCAACCAGGATTCTATATGAATAAACATATATAAATATGAAAAGACATATATGAATATGAATAGACAATAAAGTTTTTAACTGAGTTACATCAGGTCAGTTACATCATTCTGGTATTCAGAATTTGCAATTAAAATGCTTGGGAAAATGTATCAAAGTGAATTTTTGCAGGAGACAAAGTCCAGTCAGCATCCCTTTTATGCACAGCGCTATAAAATAAGATGTTCATTCTACATCACAAGTCCTCGTTGGAGAAGTAAGACTGTTTTTGCTGGACTGTCATATTCCCAGTGTCCCCACAGCTGGTTGGGAGCAAAAATACATATTTCTACTTAGGCTGGAAAAATTTTAATTAGGAGCTTCCACTGCAACAGTATGGACCAGATGAGCTCTACCCAATTAGCCTGTCGTGTGTCAAAAATATAAGTGGAACTTCCCGTACGTTTTTTTTTTCATCGCATAACAAAGTGAAAGCCTGTAATTATATCTTTTCACGAGGCGAGATACAGTATAGGAGCCTATTAAGCTAAGTCTGAGAAAATAATGAGGGCGCGTGGTGAAGTGGAGTTCTCCAGTCTTACTCAGTTGCCTATGGCACCTTAATTCACTAAAAGGGAGACGGGATAGTTATAGAAAAAGTCAGACGAGCCATAAACCTGTACACTCTCTGAAAAGTGCAAGTTTGTGTTATCTCACCTGCTCACTTTGCCCAAATTGAGACCCCAGCCGCACCAAGTGTTCAGGGCAAATAAAACCATCCGAGTCGTCGTCACAGACGTCAAACACCTCTTTCAGTCTCCTAATAAATGTCAGCAGATACTCCGGCTCCGGAACAAAGTCCTTATCCATCTCTTTATATTTTTATTTCAGGTTGTGTTACCCCGACCTGACCCACGGTAGAACCATGTTGTCTGGAAACAGCTCGGAGGGTGCGCACGTGACGCGAGAGCTCGTTGATGCTGCTGCGCGCGAGAGTACAAGTGATGCTGGCTGACAGAAGACAAATCCAGAACAAAAAACAAGCCTGACATTGCGGGCACCTTTTCCTACACCCCCTGCTCATTTTGTCATCACTTTTCTTCCAGCATCAGTTAAGTGTTTGCAGTGCCACCATATCGACCATTTACCACAGTGAGTTTAGGGTGGAAAAGTCAGAAATTAGAGCCACAGATTTAGTTGTATACTGTAGCTGTGTGTTATAAGGAGGTGAACAAACACGAAAAAGATGCTGGAGCAGGTGTTTGTCATGCAGCACATGCACTGATGTTTCCATCTGGGCTACCAACCTTACATTGTAACTGCACTAGAGCTGAAAGACACAAGAACTGTGCATGACGTATTGTGATTGTCTACTTGCCAGACGGTAGACCAACATGCACATCTATGGAGGCTTGATATAGGATGTGATTCAGTATTAAGCTCTTGAGAAAACACCTGTGCAATGATTATCTTGTGGCTTAAACTTTACTACTCGTTTCCAAGTTGTTTATGCTTGTTTACTATTTGCAGTTTTGCAGTTGTACATGCATTGTTTCCCCCACGTTCCCCCTTTCTCCTTTCCACTGCTGTTTCCTTTAGGACTAAGTGGATATAGACCGCTAGTGAATTACCACCCATGAACCCACTCCAACACTTAAAAAAAAGTACCTCCTAAGTAATTTGTTTTTGACTAAGGTCTATGTTGGTGTTGATATGCCTCTTATTAGGTCAGAATGTTTTCACTTTGTACTAAATAAACTCACTCTTCTTTGGGTTTTGACAATGGTTTGTATAAAATGAATTTGGCACCAGACTGGTTTCAGGTCACATATTGAATACTATCCAATTGTGGTTTATAGACAATGATGCTGGTCGAAATATCTCAGGCAAAATACTACAATATTTGAAGCAACTCACTTTAGTGCTCAGACAAAAATTGTGGCCAGGAGAGGTTCTGCTGGTTGGCAAATTGGCTCCCACCTTTCAATAGGCAGTAATAAAAGCCCCTCCTCCTTGTAGTCCTCCACTCCTCCAACTTAACACCAGTTTGAGACAATTTGTCTTGTCATGTGTGTTGTCACATGTGAACTGTTTGTTCAGTTGAACTTGCTCAGTGCAAGAAAGAAAAACAACATCTGCATGTGGCTGGGGGTCATGTGTATAAACCACTGACCATTTCTATAGAAAACAAAAGAGGACATGCGTGTGTTTTACAAAATTAAGGTTACAGTTTCCTTCCGTTTTTCCTTCTCTTTCTGATGGCACATGCGTGACAGTATTTCTCAATCTGGACCCATGACACACTAATTTTAGCATCTTATCAGAGACATTTTAACACCCTGGATGGAAGGTGAATGCTGCTAATTAGCTGGTGGAATAGAAACCACAAGTTTCTAGATCACATGAAGGGTACACAGTGCAGGAGGAAGAGAAACTCATCACTTCATTTACACCCTCCTGGAAACATTGATGGATAAAAATGTGGGAGTTCTGTGTTTTATTAAGAAAATGACTCAAAGGCTGCATCTATAGACGGGAGTAGCCTAACTTCCTCTTCCTACAAAATATACCATTGTTTTCACCAGAAGCCTTTAAGTATTCTCCTCAGAGTTGTGATACACAGTTTTTAAAAGATTTTAAAATGTTTCTGCTGAGTTGTTTTTGAGTTTAATCTGGTTTGGCTCTTGCACTTGAGAAGGTTTTTTTTTCAGAAGACTCACTACTACTCTATGATTGGCTTAGACCTAATCTTCCTTTAGATAAATTGATAATATAATGTAATAAAATTCAAACCTTAAATCTGAACCCCTGTTGTCCTGACGAGGATTAACCACTTTTAGAATGAATTAAAATTAAAGGTATAATGTACAACATAATTGTAGATACTTTGGACTTGAGTTCCAATCCCTCAGCTGTACACACTTCTTCTGCTTCACATATTCAAGTTTGGGGTTTAGAGTTGTTGATATAGTTTATAAACATCTAGTTCCATCTAACAATGACCTAATTCTTGGGCACCAATATCAAAGTTCTCTTTTTTGTCATCATCTCCAGATGTGTCTTCTATAAACTTTCATTCATTTTTACTTTTACACTTTTTGTTGAAGGAAAAGTAGTTTTTTTGCTCAAACTCGATCTAATCTTTCCATGTATTGTGTTCTGGGGACATGCAGCCCATCTCTATATACAAAATGAGATCAGCAGCAGAGTAGTTATTTGAACTTCTTGTACTCAGTATCTAGTATTTAGTTTTTACTTGTACAAAAGCTAATTTTCCAGTATTGCAGTATTTGTAGAATCATGGATGATAATGTTACTGAAACTATGTGATAAACTGTTTACAGTAGTGACATTCCTGACTCAAAACAGCTTGAGTCAAACTTGAGTATGATTATATTATATCATATCAGGAAATGAAATCTTAGAGCTGAACAACATTACATGACAACCAGTGTGTGACAACTTGTGACAACTTGTGACAACTTTTTCACAACGACTTACAGCATAACTTTACAGAAGATGACAGCAGACATAATGCAGAAAACTTTCATAACTATTTATACTCAAGCACAACTAATGGCAGCAGATGATATTGTGGACAATGCTGTTTTTTATAGTGCTGACACTGTAACATTTTCATAATGTGGGTTAGTGAGACACAGGCCTGCTATTTATTCTCATCATACCATTCACAACCGAGCAGCTCCAAAAAAGGAAGTGTGTTTACAGGTTTGACTTCCCCCATCGTTCTGTCTTTAAGAGGATGTCATACGTATTAAGAAAACAGAAAGAGAGAGAGAGAGAGGGAGAGGGAGAGCAGTCTGTGCTTGTGGGTGCTTTCCGACTTCAGCCAGTCTTCTTGTGTCAAAGATGCAGGTTGTTAGTGGTGAACGATCACTTTGGATATACACTCTGATATTTACTTCTCTACAGCTTTGGGGTGAGTATCACACTGGAGGTGTTTTCTATACAGTCTTGTCTCCATCATTCCTTTTGTTATATCTAAAAAGTAAAAAAACAAAACAACATCACATAGAATATGTTTTGAATTTGGTGATTAAAAAAAACAAACTTACAGACATAATCTGGCTATATCACAATTGTTGATTTCCTCAGCAGTTTCAAACTGAACTGTAGTGACAAACTGAAGTGTATGCTCAACTGTTGTTCATCTCAAAAGACGTTTGCGAAACTGAACTGATTTATGCTGGATGTCACACCTTTCTCTCTCACGTCCAGGAAGACTCTGTGCTTCCACTTCTCCTCCCACTCTTCCGGCACCTAGCCTCAGCATCTATGTGGGGTCAAAGGAGTCAGTGACCCTGGTGTGTAAGGTCCCAGAGGGCCATCGTGGACTTGTCTTCATGTTGTACAGGCTCAGAGAAAAGGTTAGTTTTCTTATTTTCTCTGAATGTGTGTATCATTTTTGCAGTTTCCTGGGCTACTGCCAGGCTCCTCATGATTTTATTTTTATAGTATTTTTTTTTTCCCACTTCTATAGGTGGACTGTAAAGAGTTGCAGTCTGGTGCTGAGGAGGTCCAGTTCACCATCAGCACACAGGAAGGGAATTTAGGGGCACTGTTCTGCTGTCTGTACAAGGATGAGGAAAACCTCTACAGTGCATTCAGTCCCTATTTGCAGCTTGAGGACCAAAGAGGTTTGTTTGTATGTTTGTTTTTTCCAGAGATGCATATCGTGATGAAGATTTGATTGGTGATTTATCATATTACTTTACATAACAAATCATCATTATGATAAATAGAAAGACGCATTACACTGGTCCAGTATTGAGGACAAAACGGAAACATGCTCAGGTCAGGGCTCGGGCTTCACACATAAACAAAGAACAAAGACATTGTAAGTTTGAGTTGATCTGTTCAATCTGAACCTGATGGTGATTAAATAAACACTCACATCCTCTTCACTCTAACCCCCAAAGCACACCGCTGCATGCAGGTGCTCTCTGTGGTTTCTTATTGTCTTTTGCTCTGTGGGTGTGTTAGCGGTAGTTACATCCTGCACTTCATATAGAAACCACACAAACAGACACAACATCAAACACAGTGTGAAATGACTTGCAGCGTTGCCGGTTAGTGAGGGAAATCTGGCTACCAACAGAGGCAAACCAGAGTTCACAGCCATATTGTAGGTTTCATGTCATTTATGTAGTATAGTGCTAACGGATGGTCTGTCAAAGTAATGAGAAAAACTGTCTTGTTCTCTTCTCCCTAACTGCACCTCAGCAGAAGCTGGCCCAACTCGCCCCGTACCTTCTTTCCCTCCTCCAGTCTTGTCTGTGGAGCCATCTACTGGTGTTGTAAAACGTGGGGACATGCTGTCCTTCAGCTGCTCAATTCCTGCTCTTCCACCTCTGTCTCAGTCCCAGTCTGGCCACAACAAACCGGTGACCTTTCTTTTACTGAGGACTGCTGAGCGAACAGGGACCACATCTATCATACACCAGCCTCCGGCCAGTATCCAGGTATCAAGCCCTGAACCTCGGCCAGGAGTCTTTACTTTGGGGCCAGTGAGGGGAGGAGAGGAGGGAGAGTACACCTGCATCTATCAGATCACCAAAAAAAGGCGACTGGTGAATTCAACTGTCAGCAACATGGTCCAAGTCACAGTCACAGGTGAAGATGTAACTTTTCTCTATCAGGACCTGCAATAGCAATATTCACATTACCCAACTTAATACTTACAGTATATTCCACTTTGTTTAAAATAACATTGTCTTGCTTTACTGAATAAGTTAATGTCTGTTGTTATGATACTGACTGAAAAAAAAAAATCCCAGCCACTAGAGTGAGTCACAAAATGCACAAAAAAAAAGGTGATTGTTGATTTGTCATCATAATTTGATTTCAATTATTTAAATGTTAACAAAAAGGAAGACTTGGGCATCAAATAAAGATTATTTTCTGATTATTTCCAAAATAGAATGGTGCAATAAAAAAAAAAACTGACCTCAATCAAAGTTTCACAAAGTTGCAAAGATTTAACTATCAAATATGTAGTTTTACTAAATGAATGGGTCTAGGTCTAGTTGAATCAATGGCAGTATTTTTTACTTAAGTGACCATTTCTTATCTGTTGCCAGTTCTCCCGAGGCCCACTCTTGTTCTCCAGCAACAGACAGACGTGTGGCATTTGCTCTGCACAGGGTCTCCTGCATACCCTGGTGCTGTGTTCTCACTCTACCAGGCAGATAATGAATTTCCCATTGCCACTCACCATGCCAAAGTCATCCAGCATCAGGCCACTTTCCCGGTGCCTGTCCAGGAAACTCTTGTGGTTTCATACCAGTGCCACTACAGTGTCTTTCTGGAAAACAAATGGAGCAATTCTGAGCGCAGTATCACTCTGCTTGTGACAAAAGGTACAGATCTCATCTTGTGAGTTAAGTGTGGTCAGAGTGCAATGTTTTGCAAAACATGTGTGGCTAATTGCTTCTTTTCTTGTCTCTCAGGAGTTCCCCCTCCTTCATCATCAGGTAGGCGTATAATAGCATGTCACTATTTCACTTGAGGTTTTCTTTCTTACGAATTTTGAGTTGCTGGAAATCAACACCAACACATTGATCAGACTTTTATAAATAATTCACAACAGTTTTAGAGATTTAGAGAAATTAATCTCTGAACACAGTGGTCCTATAAAAAGTTTTCATACCTCACAAACCTTTTTCTCTCTAAAAATTACAATAATGCCTGTCATGTCAGATCCAGGTGTGGACTGGCCTCTTGTGCTGGGCTCTTTCTCTGCTGTGGTATTGTTCCTTTGTTCAGCGGTCGTCATAGTTGTGATGGCACACAGGAAAGGTATTTCAGACACACATCTCTGCATTTTCACCAATGCATTTATCCTATTACCACTGTCTTACAACTAATTTCTTTCTTTGATTTCCTCTCATTTAAACAGTAAAAGCAACAGCTGAGAAAAAGAAGAAAAGGTATTGTCTCTCTACTGCTGATTAGGCCTAACAATAAGAGTTTGGATCCTCAGATGATATTGTACAGAATAACTCCTTCTCTCAAGTTTGATTTATTAGGCAAGGCTATGATGCACAAGCATAGGCTCTAATTTATCACAGTGGCACATCAAACATGTTAGTGCAAGTCTCCTAGAAAGGATTTGTATTTCACTGTTCCAATATAAAAACATTAGATGCTTACCTTTACATTTCTCCAGTTTGGAGTCTTCAAGCTGACCTCCTTATAACATTGTACATGAAATGCAGTACTTCAGTACAACACAGGTCAACTAACTGCTGTGTGTCTGCTCTGTTGAACTGTCTTAGACAAGAAGCACAGTTCTGGACTCAAGTCCATGCGAAGGACCATGTTGTTGGTGAGTTTCTCTCTTCAAAAGCACACTTCTTCCTTTAGATTCGCTATAGCTATAGCTATTTTATTTATTTTTTTCAAATTCAACTTTTAATAGATAAAAGAAATAAGACACTGTGATACAAATAACTGATTTCTATGTACATGTTTTTACAGACCTTACACTGAGGCGTTCAAGCTTCACGTCACAGGTAAATATTAATCAAAACCATGATCATTGACTTGATTCAGTTCTCAGCTCTGGTATTTCTCTGTATCTCTATGTTTCTGCTACAGATTCACTGTCACAAACAGCTGTAAACTTCTCAGATCCCCTTGTTGTAAACATACACATACACATACACATACACATACACATACACATACACATACACATACACATACACATACACATACACATACACATACACATACACATACACATACACATACACATACTCACTGCCAATCACCAAACAGACTGTCAACTCAAACCCACACATATTCCTCATTAGTGCTGTTGTGCAGGGTTTGGGTCTGCCTCTCATTAGCTGTAATCACTTTCATTAATTAGGCTGATGAAGGGCTCTCATTAGACTAAAGGCTCTCCGCAGGCTCCCTGCTTTTCTCTGTGCACTCTTACTGAATATTTACTGAACAGCCACCATAGAGGACAGGAGAGGACAGGACACCACCATCACCAGCTGACACAAAGCCCAATCAGCTTTTCAAACTCATCATACAGTCACAACAGAGAATGAATATTTGATGTGAGACGCATCGTTCTCAGCAGTAAGAGTCTCATATTTTTCAATAATGATGAGTCGTTTCATTAAGAACTGCCTCTAATCCTTACTGCATATACTTTGTTTACATAAAGGTGAGCTAGATGTTTTTGTGATTAGACTCAACAATGTGAATCATTGACAAGAGGTACATAATGATGAAGTCACAGCCAAACAACACCTGGGACTTCTTAGTTGGTGGGGACAGAAGATTAAATATGGTGATGCCAGAAATAAACCCTCACATTGTGGGAAAGCAGAAGTGACAACAGAACAACGGCAAAAGCAGAAATCCACCCATTGAGGAATTAGGGCAGAATGTAAGATCAAAGATCTTCCTTTGTCAACTTTTTCCACGGATTCATTTGAATAATAGTTAATAGATTCTTTATTACTCTGAAAACTGAGAGATTTTAATCTACAAAGCAATCGTGTTGGAAACTCTTGTGCTGAATTTAGACACCGGGTGACAGGAAAACGTTCAATGTTTAACAGTGAAAGCAGATGTTGCATGTAGACCATACCACAGGAAGAAGCTGAGGTCCTTAACAGGCCATGTGTGTGTGTGTGTGTTTATTTGTGTACAGGACTGGGCGAGTGGGGACACTGAGACAGCCTCCAGATCTCCATTATGGAACTCTCTTTCCACATTCACAACCCCCGTTCATTAGAAATGTTTGTTCTTTTGCTCTCTCTCTCTCTCTCTCTCTCTCTCTCTCTCTCTCTCTCTCTCTCTCTCTCTCCCTCTTTCTCTTTCTCTCTCTCTCTCTCTCTGTGTGTTCATACTTTATCAGAGATTATCAGGGTTACATTAGTTGGAGTTACACAGCAAGAGAGGAAGAGCTGTTTCCTAAGTCCCTGTTTCATGTGTAGCAGTAAAATTGTACAATCTGGCAGGATATGATGTTTGACGTTTGATCTTACATGTATAAGTGAGTGAGAACAGTTTTTTGACTATTGTCTTAAGAGTAATTACTCTTGACCTTGGAAAAAGCAGGTGACAAAACACACTGGATCTTCAATTTATTAATCTTTAATTAAACATTAGCCACCAAATAATCTGTGAAACGTGACATCAAACAATCAACCTCTTTTGGCTAAACTAATATAATAATTCCAATTCCCCTGAAATGTATTTTCTCTTTTCTTGCAGTTATTAGTAAAATATGTTTATTAAGCAATTACTGCATCAAAACCAGAGGATACCTATGTAAAAACATCCAAGGAGTTAAACATAGAAATTATGTTGGTACACGCATACATGTTACAGATCTGTTGCATATATATAGCACATACAGTATAAACCCTCATACAGTCCTAATGCAAAGTAGTTACTAAATGACAATTACAAGTTGTTGCCTTAAAATTTGATTGTCAACATTTAAAGTAAATGTCTAAATTGTGCCAAAGAACATAAAGTATCTTGTTTCAAGGAAAATTACCAATTATGATCTTAATTATATGAGATTGTGATTTATAATTATGTTAAGTTTTCTTGTTTGCTTTTGTTGGATATGTAGGAAACTATTTTTCACTCTGTCCACATTATCATTTGCACTGTTAAATATCACTGTAATTTATAATAAATAAACTTTTTTAAATAAAATGTTTCAGTTTCAAGTTAAAGCTGTTTAATTATTTCTTTCAGAGGTTAAGAAAAGAGTAACTGATTGTCTGAAAGATAATTTACTCAACTCATCAGTGTTGGTCATACAAAATGTAGTTCAGTTATCCTATTCACCCCCAGCATTCACTGGATTAAAGTACCAGCACAGTATACTTGTAAGTTACATGATGGAAGCTGTAATGGAGCTTTCTATACTAATTTCTCAGAGGGTCAGATGGTCAAAGTCAAAGTGATGCAAACCATGCTGACGACAGCTACTTTAGACACTTCCTGCACCCTTCTGATGAAACATATACAGTGCTTGAGTCAAAGACTCGTTGAGAATGTTCTTGGACTGCGTATGGATGAGACAAAGTAAATGACGCAAACAATGAATTAATAAACTAACTCAGAATGATTAACTCTTAATTTAAGAGGTTAAAAGCTTAATTCTCAAAATACTCAACTTTGTTTCCTGGTAATTTAGATTTTTTCCAACTTCCTTCTTTTTCAGAACAACTTATAAATAGCCTTCTGATTAAAAAAAAATACTAGATCATTTTGCGAATCAGACAGGAACTGCATTTCTCTGACCACAAAATCTGTTCTTCTTCACTTTCTGCACTAACACCCTAAAACCAGTTCCTGTCTGAACGTCAGGATACATGCAGTGTATTTAGTTTCACAAATCTTGGTACAGTATGATCACACAAACACAACACCCTGTAGCTACCAGTGACTGTGAGAGAGAAGGCTTACTGACAATGGACTGCTGTAGTTTTGCTAAATATTCTGCAGAGGGCACCGTTTAGATATAATTTGAAAGTCAAACACACACCTGCAGTACAGAACAGCACCACAGAGTGTGATTTTTTTTCCAAACTGGTCCATCTTTGTAATGACAGAACAGGTGCTATGTTCAGAGGAACAAGGTTACTCAGTGAAGTGTCTACAGCAGTACAACGGCAGAACTGCAGCTATGTGATACAGGGACAAGCGGGAACCCTGAGGACATTGGGTTTGAGCCCTCATATCTCCATTTGTGTTATTTTTTCCACCTCCTTTATTACTGTAAGTAATTGCGCTGAGACTTCAGTACTGTGTGAAAGTAAGAGAGTATATGGCCCCATGAGGGAGATACACCTATCACCTGTTCATGTGGGTTTTTTTATGATGGACAATAACACAGTATAGAAGGGCTGTCTTTGTACTCCAGGAAGTGGCGGAAAGCTAACTCTGTATTTAGTAGAAGGTTTTATAACATTTTACTGGCCTCAGGAGCAACAGAGCTCTCTATCAGTGGCTGTGACTTTCTCGCTCATTCAAAGAACAAAAAAGAAAAGACAGACAAGATGCTATAGGACAGATTTTCAATGAATATGAGGGTTACAAAGTCTGCTTCTATTCATATATGAGTCACAGTTTACTCCCTGTGTGGTCACACACATAAGCACGTGCATGCCCAGTGAAGATATTCAGCCCCAGATAATAACATTAGGCATATCTGTTTGAATAAGAGGCATAATAATGATCAGAGCCTTCAGTGATGTGAGCTCAACATGCTGATGAACATAAGTGGGATCATTTTCACCCGCAGGACGTCGGCTTGTAACAGACTTGCCCTGCGTGTTTCTGTGTGTGCACATGTGACACTGAATCATGAGTCAGGTTGATATCAAATGACTTTTCCAAGCTTGAAACTCAAGGTAATTGCCTTTTTTATGCCACCCCGGTGCTACGTCTCCAATGTATTAACTGAAGGAGTGTATGCAGAGACTGAACATGAAGGTGTGTGTGTGCTGAAATCAAAGGCTGTGGCAGGTGTGACTATTTCATATACACCCTGAGAGATTTGACAGCTGATTTGTCGTCATAACTTAATTTAATCTGATGCAATGATCCTCATTAATTTACCCAGTTAAGACTAAAGCAAGGATTTGGCAAGCGATAGGCCTACATTTCACCTGATTATCTTCAATAGACTGTGCCAGAGAAAAGTGTTGTTACTTTGTTCATATTTCTGAACATTTAAGTGATATTAGCTTAGGGCCAGCAGTTCACCCGCTCCCTGTCAGTGGCTTCATCTCAAACTCCAAACTCAGACAGTCTTATGAAATAATTCATATTTCAAGAGCAAGAGCAAATGTAAATTATTGAATGTTATATTTTTCAGGCAAATATACAAGGCATGAAAAATGAGCACAGAACTTTAAAGTGCTTTCAACCTTTTTGCACTCTTCACCTACTGATTGCAGAGCATACACTGTGTGTATGGCAAAACACAGTGGCGACAGCTCAAAACAAAGCCCACATATCAGGGTGAAAACAGCCTTGTTTTGATCAGTGTCTCCAGAGTCATTGTGTTGTTTTTTTAAAATAGGCTTATAAACAGAGGGCTGGTAGATTTCCCAACCAGAGACCATGTATTATTCAGCCTAATTTTAAACATGACATTCACCAAAACTGGAATTACAGGTGCTCTGACAGTATCAGTTTCAGCAACCTGTTTAATAATGACAGCCTGGACGTGCCTCATCACTGACAATCTGGCATGAGCTGTACTGGTCGGACACCTCCTTACTGCTGCACAGAGGAAATATTCTGATATGAATATTGCCACAGTCTCTATTTTAAGTAGTTGTTTTTGTTGTTAAAGGCAGTGGAATGGAAAATGAATCTTGGTTTTAAAAGGATTTTGTTTGAACAACCAAAACAATGGTGATTGATGGTGGTGATATTTTTTTCCCCGTCTTTTAGCAAAACAAACCAGTTTTCTCAGTCAATTTATTGCATGGGGTGGAATTTTTAAAATGTTCTTGATATCTGGGTTTGTTCAAGCTTTCAGTGATTTCAAGAAAATGGTCACTTGTTGGAACAGATATCCTCTGCACCCAAGGTTATGTGAGTTACTTGGTGACTAAATAAATGATGACAAAATTATTACAGACAAAGATGGAGATGTGCATTAGCATAAAAATAACTCTTCTCTTCGCTAAATCTACAATAAAACACAGACTGCATGAAATTTCCTGTCATGGCTTTACTGTATGTTCAATTCACTGTGACTCAGCTTTGCCATTTTATTCCCCCCTCTCTCTCCAATATCAAAGTAATAGAACACACCCCCACACCGAACATTATGATGTGCAAAAGGCACATACAGTATGTGAGGAACCCAAAAGCCTAATCTCAGAATCTCTTTTATTTTCTGTTGACAGAGCAAACACACAAACACACATTCTGTATGGCACACTGATTGGAGATGGATGGGGGGCTGTGAGTATAACTACAAACATGCAGTGGCTGCATGAGTTGTGACTGAGTGGACAGATGAAATTAGCCTATTGGCTCATGCATGAGGAAATGATTTTCATGGCTGCAGTGATATGGAAATCTCACCACAGTGGTACATAGATATTTTATGTTTTAGTTTGGAGTTAATTTGAACAGCTGCGTGGGCTGTTTAATTAATAGAAAGTTTATCATCTTTTTTTTAATTTTATTTCATATAACGTGTTTAAAATATGATTTACAAAGAGTGGAGTAAATTATTTGAATGCCCAATTAATTATTTCCAATTAATTCCTAATGTAACACCTGAATCTTCTAGTTAATGCAACAGAAAATAGAAAGATGAGACGTTTGTCAACACTGTAGGCTATGAAAAGTAAGTTTTTCATAGGCTGAATATTTTAAGTGTTAAAACTGAGCGTTTCTGTCAAGTAAGGTTATATTTTCACCAATAATTAGCACCAAAATATATATAGTTCTTTCCATCAAACCCGATTTGGAGATTCAGAGGATTAAGAGGCTGCATAAAAAAGTGTACCTATCATTTTCTATGAAATGTAGTCAGGTAGAAGTAGCAAAAAGTGGCAGTGTTCAGATACGTACAAGTGCCTTAGAATGATATGTAATTAGGGTATGAGTGAATATATTTAGTAACACGCGATGAGAGTTTATTTATACGCAAACACAAAGACAAACACAAGTCATTTGAGTACAAGTAGAACCCTTTTCTTGCTCTCACATGTCAAATCTAAAAACCACACGCACTCACACACACACAAACACACAGTTCCCACTTCTGCTCAGACTTTTGTCCTTGTTACAAAGAGCCGTTGGAGGAGCAGCGGTTAATCCTCTAAATATCAGCTGGTCACAGTGCTGCCTCGATGGCAGGACTTTTGAAGACAGTACTGTAATGATGATGATGATGATGATGATGACGACATATCATAGAAATGAGTCTGAAACTGAGCAGGTGATATGCAGCCATATACAGTATCATTGGGTCACCACATGTGAGCGGAGGCCAGATTAGATATCATTAGATATCAGAGTGAGCGATGATCGGAGAGGTGCACTTTGCTTGCTTGGTTGGGTTGTTATGTTTGATAGCATGAGCATAAAAAAATAATATTTGATCTTTACCTAGCTTGCTAGAAAAAAAGAAACAAGTGTGTTTTACAGTCAATGTACTGTATGTCCATGTGCTCTCAGTGACGAGCTTGAAGGGAGTGTTTATGATTTGCTGCATTTCACTTTCATTTATCAGTTGAATGCCAAGCTGATGATGTGCCATCAAGCCTGGTAACGTGGCAACATGAGAGAAGTTTCCTAGTGAGGAATGAAGTTTATTAATAATTTTGAAGTTGATGTAGCTCCACCCTAATAATGTTCTGGCAATGTCACTGGGCTGCGTCCAGTCAGAATGAGGTGATGAATTATTCACAGGAGATTGGGAGGTCACTAAAGCGTGATCTCTCTCTCACTCTCTTTTTCTCTCTCCCTCTCTCTCTCTCACACACACACACACACATTTATGCTGTATAAGCAAAGACCATCTTCCAAAGCTGTATCCATGGAGACACTTTGTCTTTGACCACTGACAGAGTGAGGGACCCAAAGACAGCACATGAAGCAGATAATTGGATCTGTGGCATTTATGTTGTGGTGAAAACATACATACTGCTGTTCCTATCAGGCCACACAGATACATATGTGCTCTCTAACTCTCATGTTCTGTTGAGTCCAACAGACCCTGAACCCTCTCTGGAGGCTCAAACAACATGATTCATGTTTTCTCATCTTGGAATTTCATGTCCTGATTTAACAGGAATTGCTTCTAAACATGAATTTGAACTGATGACATATGCATTTTACCTGTATTTGGGTGTGTAGAACACAGGGTAACAGTCTATACCTTGTAAACAGACTTTTCTCACAACAGTTTTTCTTCTTTTCATCTTTAATTTTACAACAGAAAATTTTATATCATCACTGTGTAGATAAGATAAAATGATATACATTTCTTTGCATATGAGTTACTTTTTGACAATCAAAAGGTGCATTTGTTTCTTTTGTTCATGAACAGCCCACATACAGTAACAATTTCTTTAGTTGGTGTAATCACAAGGATTTATGATGGAACAGGTTTCGTTTTTGTCACTGTTCTTGGTGTGCAAGGTCAGTTTGTGCAAAGGCAAAGGTTACCACCTCAGTTTTTATGAATGTGAAATGGTGTAATTAAAGAAAAAAAATATCACAAGAGAAAAAAGGTTCATTTTTTAGCATGTGTCGGATCCCAAACACTGATGAAGTAGAGCCACTGTCAAAGAGTAAAAAATACATACAAGGGTATAAAAATGACTGCTATGCCTCTGCTACTCTGACTAGTGTTCAGATTAAATCTATTTTTACTTCCTTCCAAAGTGCATCATGTATTGCACTGTGATATAATAGCAGAGCAGCTATTATTTAATCGCTAAATCTGTCTTATGTAAAGTCAGTCAGCTCTGAAATTCATTAATTAGGTGCCTTATTGCACCATAATACAGCTTTCAGTATAGTGATGTATGAAAATAACAAAAGAAGTGGTTCTTAGTATATTCACTTGTGGCCTGTGCACTTACTCATATGGCCTATGTTGAAAACAGTGTGTTCAAACTGAAAAAAAAGAGAAGCATTTTCAGGGTCGTAGTTGAAGTTGCACTAATCCACATTTTCGAGAGTTACGATGATTTGCCTGTTCATGGATATAAATATACTTGAAAATAGATGTAATTAAGTCAGTCAGTCAAATATAACCCCAGCAATTACACCAACTGCCCCGATAATGATTACAAAGTTGAATCAACAACTCTCTGACAGTGGTGATAAAAAAATGAACAATATGCATGGTTGGAATTTATTGCATGGCTGTTGCATTGGATGGTATTACTTTATGCAGGTGTAATAAACTGGTTAATTAGTATAAGACATGGCTTAATTATAAAACTGGTGATGATTCAAGCTTTCTTCAGTATCAGATACAGCACTGTTCTATTCTGTTTTCTTTTTTATCAACAAATAACTCATTATTATTATTCATAAATATCTGGTAGTAAAGAAATTCATTAAGGTTTTAAAATCCTGCACTGACTAAATATATTTTTTTCTTTTCTCCAGTGCAGTATTACTGTTATTATTTGCCAGTTTACGTTCATTAGTCTCAGTTTCCAGCAGCAGAAACAGGCCAGACAGTGCTTATCCACTAATAGGTGGCCCTCCTCCTCCTTTTTCTCTCCTCCTCGATGAAGGACTCTTTAGGGTTTTTCAGTCTACCACCAATCCTTTTCCTTGCTCCCAATCCTCCTGACCCCCTTTCTAGCCTAAATCCCTGACCTCTTTCTCACTGCACATCCTCTCTTTCCTCCTTTTCATCACTCCTCCTTCCACTTCTCTGTTCCCACTTTCAGTACATAGGTTTCCTCTTTCATCTCACAGTCTTGCAGCCGTCTGCTTCAAAAACTACTGCTCCCTGTAAACCTTACTCCTGCCTTCCGTTTTCACTGTCGGTGTCACCTCAGTTTTCATCCTCGTTGTGCCCATTGAGGAGGCCTGACTCCCAGCGCAGCACCAGAGGGCTCTTGTGCCTGGGGGTCCGCGGACTCGTCACGGCCTGGTTGTAAAAGGAACAGAGGATAGCAGGAGTGAGTCGTGTTTCAAAGGTAAAAAATGTTGGTAGGCAGAAAGTTGCATGTGACCGTGGGAGTAGGAAAAGAAAGAGAATTGAAGAGTAGAAACATCAGATGTGTGGGAGAAGGAGATGAGACCAATAAGCCAACACAGGGGGAAAAAGAGCAAAAAAGATAAAAAGGGAGGGATGAATTTATTTCCTCGAGAGGACATCCCCTTGGATGAGCATCATTAGCTCTGTAAGTCAAAGGGAGGTTAATGTGACTGTGATCCAAGGTCATGTTCACTATGACTAAGTCAACAACTGAGGCCAATTTCTCCTGCAATCATCCATTTGTACATCCATTTGTGCCTCAACTATAATACGGAATCAGGTCCATGCCGAAAGCAGAAAACCAACCAGCTGAGAAAGAGAAAAAGAGAGGTGGAGAGAGAGAGAAGAGAACGCGTGTGACAGTAAGGAAAATATGTTGAACCAAAACATGCAGCTGAAACACGGCATATCAAAGCCAATATCAAAACTAAAACCAAAGAGCAGCACTCAACTCTAATCACACTTTCAAAGAGCTGCGGAACCCACAAGGTGAGGTACTGTAACACGAATCACTGGGATTGTCAATTGACTTTCCTCTTTCACTCTTATTGACTGTTAACACAGACACACAGAGAGACACTGCAGATTCTGGCTTTCCCTCCCTCTCTCAGTATCAGGGCTGTTTGCCTTCTTGTCTTATCTCTATAAAGATAAGCTCTTTACTGTGTGTTCTGCGTGTTATCAGATGTTTGTGGCCCATATTTGGTGCAAAAGAGATGCTGACATCCTCCTAAGAGCCAATCGTAATTGGACCACTAGCTGATGAGAGACTGCTTCAACCCCCAAAGCTACACTGCGGTTCATAAACCGTCTGAACTTGTAGTTAAAGATGCTTTCTGATTGTGGAACCTGATATCTCCTTAGCTTAATTCTAGGGAGACTCAGGAAGGTGATTTGCCTACATTTTCATGTCCTATACCAGGCAAGCGTTTGAGATAGGTAGGGTTGATGCTTTAATCTAGAGAGCAAGAAATACTGAACAGATGTCATTGTAAAGCCTGGTGTTTTTCCACACGGTCAAATTGTGTAGTCTCAGAGCAAATAGCAGCATCAAAGAAAGTGAACTGACTAAATATCATTGAAACGAGAAGAATGGCTTTGCTGACGCACCTCTGTCCTCCCCTCTTCAGCCTGGGGCGGTGGCCACACGGCAAACTTGCCAACAGACTGGGGTGCTGGAAGAGAGAGAGAGAGTATTAAAAGTGGGTGAGGGCATGAAGAGCAAGGCAAATGTGTTCCTATGATTTTGTTTGCACTGCACACTGAGTGCAACAAAAGCCTCCTTGAATCAAATTATGAGTGAATGTGGAGGAAAGGAGCGAAATGGAGTGGAACTATAGGCATGAATACAGAGGGAATGAAGAGAGAAAACTGTTTTATTGAACATGAACATGGTGAAATAGGAACAGAAAGCAAGCGCCAGTATAAAGGAGGGTAAAAAATTAACCTGTTGTATGTAACAATACAGGATTATTCATTTCCCAGCACTGACTCATGGTCATAATGGCACACCCTGGTCAGTTTGTCAAACTGTTGTTAAACTGTGATGATGACAAAACACACAAGCAGTGAAACTTATTAGAAAGCCACCCTATTTACTGTCCAATTCCATTTCCAAGTTTTCCCATATTCTGTGCTGTAAGCTGTTTTCTTCATCTATTGCATGTCTGCCCCTGCCCGTGAGGGATCCCCCCTCTGTTGCTCACCCTGAGGTTTCTCCAATTAGTGTTTCCTCTGGAGTTTTTCCTCAGTCGATGTGAGGGTCTAAGGGCAGAGGATGTTGTAATGACGCTATGTAAAGCCCTTTGAGATAAACTGCTTGTAAAAAATGGGCTATACAAACAGAATTGCCTTGCCTTGTCCTTTGTATTTGACATACCCATCATTCTCCAATTCAACCTTTTGAAATACTTTTAAAATTCATATAATGTAACACTAAAAACTACAAATGAGTAGGCTACATACTGTTAAAATCAGCAGTTTATATTAGTTTGCCCCACACTTGAGGTAAAGATTTTGTTTAGTTCTTTCTATTTCAACTGTTCATCTGTAGCAAACCATCTCGACTCCTAATCAGTTCCTTTTAGGTGTTTCTCTGCCTCCATTGGATAACCAATACTCGTGGCTAAATATTTCAGCGGTTTATCTGATGTGTTTCTGCAGCATTTTCCAAATGTGTCCTTTTCCTTTGGCTATTTCAATCATTTACTCATCAGTTTGAGCTGGCTGGTTGAACTGTTAATAGATTACTTCTGGGCCACTGTGTAGACTTCTCTGCCTGCCGATAATCTGAAGCTCTCAGTTGGAACGTGTAGCGTCTGGGTGTTAAATCTGACTCAAATGTCTTGGATAGATTTAATCATATCACAGTTTATATGATTTGCTTCAAATTGACTTCACAGACTTTTCACATTCAACCCTTGACAACAGGAGAATTATCCCTTGGGGGACAAGTAGGCCACCCCTAGGTAGTGAGTCATTGCCGCACAACACATGCACACAGTGGCAGCAAAGGTGAAATGGCACAGTGATACATTGAAATGTCCCTTCCCCTCAGTGGGCTCTGTAGGTGTCATTGCATATGACATTTACTCTTGTTGTCCAAAAGGCTCTACACAAACTATATATAACCATGAGAGAAGAAAACAAATTGTATGTGCTTTCTCAATGCTGAATTTAGACTTCACCCCAAAATTGGACACTTCCACTGTGCTCCCTTCTTGCTGACACAACAGTGTCAAGATATGACTCAGGACTTTTTCCCACCTCAGCTACAATTAATATGACAGATAGACGCTACATTTACTGTGGAGTTAGAGAGTTTTTTGTTTCTTGTCGGCCACTTCATGGTCGGGGGTGGAAAATTATTGTTAGTAAGAGCTCATATTGGTTTTGAAAGTTGTTTGGAGGTTTTCCTGACCATGAAGAAAATGTGCTCACTGGGCTTTTTCAGGGGGTTTTCATCACCCCACAACACAGCACAGATATAAAGATTATGCACATACACACACACACAGTATCTTGGACACATTCAGTTTCCCACTCTCAGTTTGAGCCTTAAACCAGCACTAACCTGCTGAGGGTCCAGTTCCCCACCTGGGCGATGTGACAGTGAAGTCAGGAACAGCCAGTCCATTCAGTGAGGGGGAAGACAATGTGGGACTCTTTACTTCAGTGCTTGCAGACCTTTTCCCTCCTCCTTCTCCTTCAATTGGACCCCCTGTTCCCCCATAGAGACTGAGCCTCTGCTTACGAAGCTCCCTCTCCCTCTCTCGAGCCTCCCGGATATCCTGCTCCACTCTAACTAAATTAGTTGAGGTGCGCAGCTTGAAAAAGGGGTTCTCCCTCGGTGTTACCACCACCTCCTCCTCCTCTTCTTCCTCCTCCTTTTCCTGCTTTCTTTCGTTAATCCCTCCATATCCTCCTGTCGTGACAGATGACATGCTTGGACTTCCAAAGTCAACTGTGGTGACAGACTGTACCTCTTGTTTGGCATGGTAGTGCTTCTGTGCCGGGACACTCAGGTTATTCTCTAGGATGTTGACCTGGAGACTAGTCCCCTCAGGGAAGCCTGGTCCTCTGGGAGTTGAGCTGGTGGACCCTCCTCCTTTGGCTGAGCTGGGAGTCTCTGTTGGGCTCAGCGTGTCTATGCTCCGTGTCCTCTTTACATATGAGCCTCCTGCAGTGGATGTCGGTGGTAAAATATCCTCCTGGTTCTGCAGGGTAGAAATGTCACTGACTGAAGAGCAGGATGTTGTTTTAGCCCTGGGTGAGACAGGCAGAGCTGAGTCACTGGGTGTCTGAAAGGCCTCAAAAAGCTGCTTCTTCTCCTTGAGTTGACGAATGCTGCCTTTGTCGTAGAAACCTGGAACTTTCCCAAGCTTGACCAGATCCTGCTCCCGCTGGACCTCTGCGTGAATCTCGTGCTGCATTTTTTTGCCTGCAAACTGCCTGTCTTTGCCTTGAGACTTATCAGCAGAGAGCGACTGGCAGAGTACAGTTTTTCTTAAAGGAATCTCGACATACTCGGGGGAAGTGGGTAGATTTGGAAGCCCTCTGGACCTTCTCAAGCTGTGTTCACGCTCTATAGCCCGTCGGATCTCCCTCTCGATGGGAGTCTCTTTGGGTGCAGTTGCTGGACTTCCTGTAGAGACGGTGGTGTTGCCCTCCAAAGTGCTGCTTGGAGAGAAGTCTGCTGATACTCCGCTGTCACTCTGGCTGTCATCGCACGAGTCGCTCTCCATTCTGGCGGGTTTTCTCTGTTTAATAGACACACAGCTATATATTTCTGTCTGACGCTGTTGTACTTGGACTGTTTTTGAATATCTCGTCAGTCCTCTGCCATCGTGCTGTCCCACCTCCTTGCTTCTTTCAACTCCTCTCTCTTCCTGCCGTTCACTTCCACCCGTTTGCTTGCTTTCTCCCTCTGTCCTTTCACCCACCCTTCTGTGGCTTTCTCTCACAGCTACAACACAACCAAAGCTTTGGGAAGCTGTTCCGCCCTGATTGGACAGCACCATGGCAACGGTGGACAAAGGTGGAGAGCCCTGGCCCTGCACCTGTTGTGCAGCTTCCTGGTTTGTTCCCTTGGGGGTAAGTGCACATTGGCTTTGGGGCAACAGCTCGCCCTGCTGTCTGGCTGAGGGAATCACAGGCAGGGCTGAGGCAGTGGAAAGTGAGACACTGGCAGATTGCAGATTGCAAGAGGTCACATCCATGTTCATTTCCTCGTCTTCCTCAGTTTCATCAGCAAAGGGAGGTGAACACAGAGTATATCCATCATCTGAGTTGTTGATGTCAAACGGAGAATGGTGAGTGGTCCTGAACGTGTTATTCCCACATTCATTGTTATCTAAAGCATCTGCCAAGAAGCGCAGCTGTGTGTCCATCTCATCCGCTCTCCCATTATCCTCAGATGTTGAATCTATCTCTTGATCAACCAGTTCAGTGAGCTGAGTTGTCTGTGCCCAGTCCTTATCAGGAGACAGAGGGTCTTCTGCAGGGTCTGAGATTTCAACATCGCTGATACAGTCGGCCACCTCTTTCTCAAGGCATTCTTCTGTTGATAAGGCACTGAGTGGAGGAGATGGTGGTGGGAAAGCATCCTTGCGTCCATCAGCAGGTTTTTCAGATGCCTTTCCCCATTTGGTTGCATCAGGTATTTTGGTCCTTGAGGGCGTTTTGTTCCTGTGCGGAGTTTCATCTAGAGCTCCAGGCTCTAGGACGTCTATGTCCTCCTCGGGTTCTGCCCTGGGTGCCTGTGTGTCTCGCATACATGAGCTGTGGCCTATGGATGAATCTGCCTCACCCAGTGCCCGGGACTCACTGACCCGCTTGTCTCGTGAGCTGACAGGTCCCTGTTTTTGCTGGGCCACTGGTTTTGTTGCCATGGTGACAAGTCTTCTAATGTAAAACCGTTTGGAGCAGTCAGGATGTTTGGCCTCCAGCCAGTCAGTCTGAGAGAGAGTGGAGAAACACAGAGGGGAGAGGGGAACAACAGAGTGATTATCAGGGCTCAACAACAAACATGGCCACCCATTTTATATCGCATTATTTCAGCAGTGATAGATAGAAACATAAGCCTCTTTTTCTAAGCAATGGGTTTTTACATTCACATAACATGGCTTTTTTTGTCTGGTTTAGGAGTCATGGTCTTCAATTTTGTTCATCTGATAACAACTGTGAGAACTGAGAGCTGATTGAATCATCCAAATAAACGCGGGGAAGACTTTAGGATGATCTGATTCATGGATGGAACAGAACATGACACATGAAGTCAAATAGGCCTACATACATAAATATGGATTACGCTATTGCTTTCACAATGCTTACATCTCAGCTAAATTATACCATAGGATTTTAGAGTGAGACAGGGTTGTGCACCACCATGATCGAAACACCAAATGAGAGACTATGTTTCAGAAGCCTGGTTAATACCCCCTGTAGTGACTTGGTGAATCCGTGCCAACGAGCACTGAAGCTGTTCTGGAGGATTACTATGACACTGTACTATATGTTGTTGTTTCATTTAATTTGTCACCCATTTGTGTGGTTGTGCAGAGAAATTGTGTATGTTAGCTTGTGCAGGATTAGAGCAACAAAGATTCGATTGGGGTGTAGTGCATTCATCCTTTTAATGGCATGCTGAATGCTCCAGTTATTGTATGACAGTCTGTTTATAACGCTGTGCTTTGGCTGCAAGGTACTCCACTCGGCAACGTATGAAGTTTTCTGCTGAACACACCTTCCTTTAATCAGCTTACAGGCAGGGGAGTAGCTCAGTGCCACACACACACACACACACATGCACACATACACGCACACACGCATATAATCTGAGGTAACAATGGGATTGGCTGCAGGGTATCCTGACTAAAGTCCAAGTCCCCCAATATATCTTTTCCTTAAACACACACACACTTTTCTATTTCAAATACACCCATTATCTATAATATTGCCCCTTCATATACCACACACACACAGCTTGCATTCTGACAAACTCCCATTCCCATGCTTTCATCCTCGCCAAAGCTACTCCAGGCTGCACTCCAACATTGTGACTCTTCATTAAGGCGGTGTTTCTCAAAGCAGGGTATAAAAATGGTAGTGCATTTTTTTCACTATAATTCCATCCATAAATAACACAATGACAGAGTGTACAATGATTTTCAGCAATGGTCTCAATCCATTTTCTGACGAAATTTTTTGTCAAATGGGGAACCCTGGGACAAAATCGTATTTCTCAGGGAGATGTACATCACAGTGGGGATGACTTGTCCCTGATTAACTGGGATGGGCAGGCATATAGATAAATAGCCAGTTACAGCACATCTACCACTTGATGTAAAGATAATAGGGACTGACAACATGACATGGCAGGAAGAATGGGGAGCACTGTGATGATAATTATGGCAGCACATGTAGGTACTGTGGTAGAACAATGCAGTCCAGTGAGAGTAAATTAGGATAAGAACAGTTAGAGAACAGTGTGTAATGACCGCTATGACAGACACTGTTTGCTATTGACAATGGCTGGTATGGGCGACCACTCATCAGCCACTCATCACAGCAAGAGGGTTCTGGGTTTGAACCCGCTGGCGTGGAGTTTGCATGTTCTCCCCGTGCATGCATGGGTTCTCTGCGGGTACTCCGGTTTTCTCCCACAGATTACAATAAAGACATGCAGGTTAGGTTAGTTGGTGACTCTAAATTGCCAAGGTGTGAATGAGAGTGAATGGTTATCTGTCTATGTACAGTATACATATGTATACGATGTAGGGTGTACCGTGCCTCTCACTCGAAGTGAGCTGAGATAGGCTCCAGCTCACCCGTGACTCTAGTGCAGGATAAGCGGTGTAGAAAATGAATGAATGAATGAATGAATGAATGAACGAATGAATGAATGAGTATATGTCTATGATGTATAATGTATTATCAGAGTGAACTATATGTACCTTGGCTCAGACTAGTTTTCTTGTGGGGCATGAGTAAGAGAGAAAGTGGGGGGTTTGGTTAGTTGGCATTCCCTCAATGTTATTGCTGTGTCTGAGTGAGACATAAGCCTCAACTCATTAACTGAGCTTTATACATTTTAAACACAGAGCAATAGCAGACAAGCAACTGGAGAACACTATATTTAATGAGGTATTTTCTGGATGAACCAAGTCTTGTTGTACAGTAGCACAGACCTGATCATACTTTGATAGCTTCATTCTCATACAGTTAATGAATGTGTCATCATATGTTGCTCAAACCTCAAGGTATCATGGAAATGGAACATTTCCCGGTGAGCAATCTAGAGCAAATCTCTGCTTAAATAGTTTCATTCTTGCACACCTGCTAATTCTGCAGAAAATCCTGCTGAAAACAAACAAGCTTAAATCAATTAATACAATGATCATGTAATGCTGCAGCAGTGAAACAAAGCCCTCATTTACACTGAGGCAATGGTAATGTAATATACTTTCAGGGCAGGTCCTAAAGTGGTATTTCCTTGTGCACATTTGCTTTAACAAATTAAACATATTATATATCTAACACAACAAGAAGTGTTTTTATTTTCTAAGATGCACAGAACTAGTTTAACCAGAGATTCTGTCCAGCTCTATCAGTTGGTTAAGAAAGGTTGCAAGAGATTGCAGATTAAAATTCCATTACATAACAGGCTTGTGTTTTGCTCATTATCTACAAAGGGGCTCACTTTATCAAAAGAACAGCAAAATCATGATCATCATTAAAAATACATCTGCGGCGGGCCTTACAAATAAACTTGCCCCTCTTTTTGGGGTCAGCAATGTCCTGAGGTAGTTTGAGATCTAAGGGCATTTGACAAAAATGCTAATGAATTGAAATAAATGCAGCCAACTTCATCTCTAATTAGAATTAGCTCTGCTGCGATCTAATGGCTGCTGACATAGTTCTTAGCACATTTTAGAGTCACTTACTTCGAGATGCTTTAGTCAATGTAGCCAGAAGTAACGGAAGTAAAAGCTTCAGGCTTGGATGCATTATTTCTTTGCTATTGTGCTTGTCATTTACCAAACTGGCTTCACACATGTGTACAAGAATTTCAAGTTCAACCAAAGTAGAACAGTGAAAAGAGTAGTTGAAATAATTGTACATACCTGTTAACAGAATGCTTTGAAGTTGCTCTCCGTATGACAGACACATTTCTGAAAATACATACCTGTCTTGTTTCAGGCCACCATTGTTTCATCAACACAAAAGGAGGCTCTTTTCCCCTCACAGCTCTCGTGCCTTGCTGTGTGTATCTCCCCCCCCCCGGTCCACACTAACACCCTCCGTACATCATTTGTGCACGCCCACATTTGCATGCCATACTCAAAACGAGCAAGCATTCACTAATACATACACAAGAATGAGCGTGTGTGCGTGCACAAAGTCTTGTGCTTGAGGCTTACCCTATTGTTGTGGATTTGAAAATGCATGGTACTAATCCAATTAGTGAGCAGCACGTTAATTATTACACCGTGCAAGTGAATGAAAGAATGTAGGATGAGAGGGATGATGTGATTATATCGCCACACACTTTAATTTTGTCCACTTCTATCTGAGATTACAAACTTTAACACTTTCTGATCTTTTTTTTTTTTTTTCTTTTTTTTTTTTTTACAGTACGGGAGATACACCTATCTGCATATTATTTGAAAGACTCTTTTTTCATACTGGCCAAAATTACAATTCACAAATTGCCTTTAATGTGAGTCTTTCACCAAACACCGGCATCAAGAGGTTTCTGTCAAAAGTGTGACAGCAGCTCATTATGTCAATAAGCTGACTAATTGTTGTCACATATTTCACAACGGTATTGCTTATATGTTTACCAACATCAGTCACCAGAAGTAACAAAATCCCTGAAAGGCACAAAGGTACACTTTGTTCTCTAAAAATCCAGTCTTTGCGCATACTGTTTATTGCGTATTATTGCCTAGAGGATATACATGCGAACACATACACAAATCTTACATTCTACCAAAAAGAAAAAGAAATGCTGCATTTCCACTTTATTAACCAATAGTTCAAAGATGTTCAGATGAATGTACAGGGGCTGAAAATATACCTGACAGTACAATCAATACAGAATGTGATATGTATCATAACAACTGTGACTAAATATCATGAGTCAAAGTCTCTCATGCCTTTTGTTCTGTGGCTGTGTCCTCGGTCTGAGCGCCACCTGCTGCTGCTGTCGCTGGTTGGATGTCCGGCTGTTCTGGACAAAGCTCCTTAGTGGGATCCATCACAGCAGGTTCAGGCAGCTGATTACACTTGAGCTGAGCCTTAAACTCCTCCATCTCTCTCTGCTCCACCTCCCTTCTTCTGCTCAGCAGGTACATGTCCGTAGATTGCCTTCTCTTTGACTTCACATCCCAGAGCATAACCACACAGTCTGGGCAGGATGTGTAGAGGAAAGACCCTTTGAGCTCAAAGCGATTCCCCACATCAAAGGTGAAATTGCTGTGTAGCACTGAAATGTTGTAATGCAGGTGCTGGCACTGATCACCAAAGCGGTTGACTTGCGTATAAGAGATGTTGGAGTCTCCGCTCGAGTTGGTCATGTACATAGTGATGCTGTCTCTTAGTCTTAGGGCGTCCATAGATGGCAGGTTGTTAATACTGCCTGCAACTAATGCCCATTTACCTTCAATATGAGGAGGGTCTTTCAATGGATGGACCAGTTCTTCACAGACCATAGGAACGGAATGACTCGCAGACATTAAGCATAGGAGAGTGACAACAAATAAAGCAAACATGTTGAGATTTTCTGTGTTAATGTTGTCTCTTTACTCTTCCAACATTGTGGATAGGTTCAACTGTCTGGTTTTATAGGATAACTAACATGAAGAAAGTCCACTATTGCAACACAGAACAGAACAGGTCCATGATTGCTTATCTCTCTGCAATTTCCAATGTTGTGCAATGAAGGAAAGTTTGGTTATTTGGGAGTGCTCTCTTTCCTCAGTTGTTTTTGTGGGTTATTTACTTAGATATTTAAAAGGAACAGTGTTTTAATTGAATGATATCAAAGTGGTAACCTACAACCTGGCTACAACTCGGGTTAAAGGTTTTTTTAAGGGATAGTTCAGTTTTTTGAGGTGGGGTTGTATAAGGTACAAATGGCCACTAAGTATAATATCTGCAGTAGAAAGGTCTGTGATGTGTACAGGTCAAAGACATGCGGCAGTCATTGACTTCAAAGGACTTCCCACTTTTAAATCAGATGTTTGTTTGTTTTTACTTCATATGGATCTGTCACACTACTGTTGAACCCGAAATGATTGGGAACTATAGTCTGGCAATGCCAGCAGAATTCTTTCTAAATTCAAACCTACGTATATAAAATCATGGTTAATTATTTATTTTAGATTTAGCACACTGATGCAGGATGCATTATTTCTTTTTATACTGAACATGCTCAGAGCCATCTTTAGACTTCACATGTCACTCAATCAACAGGGTTCTCTTTAAAAGCATTCAAGGATTGTTTCTTCTTCCTTGTGTTAAAGAAAACAGAAGATAAACATAGATGAAGACTATGGGGACGGATTCATTAAAGATCTGTGCATAAACATTTAAAACACCTTATTAAGAACTGAAAAAATATTGATGAGCGTGAATGTGTTAACACTTTTGTATAAACATTTACTGCAAATAAAAGACTGTGCCAGAGGGAGATCTACGTGACCTATATATCTGCATGCTGTCATGTTGTACTTTGTAAGATAAAATACACAATTGTTTATTTTTGATTACATATTTTAACATTCATAAGTAATTATACATTACAGTACTTACAGTAGGCTTACACATATTTTTGTGTCCACTAAATTTCCTTGGTGCATAATCCAAAATGTAATGTAGACTAGTGGAAACACAGATGCTGAGTGTATAGAGTCATTTAGATTTACAAAATAAAAGTTACTACTAAAGATGCGTGTCAGGGGTTTATAGTTATTATTTCTTTTTATATATATTCAGAATACTGACACCACCAGAGAGCAGTGTCACTTTTCCACCTGTGGATTCTGTGATTTTGAAATAAGCACTTTGACCCATGTTTGCTTGGATGTTTTTTTTGTTTTGTTTTTGTTTTTTTGTTGCTTAACTTCACATTGCATGGAGAAATTCCATGAACTGTTTTAGTGATTTTCCTTTTGTAGGTGAAACATGAAAGCCAATAAAATGTTACTGTTCAAAGAGACAACTTTATGAAGGCAACAAATCATCACTCTGTCAAAGCTGCATCATCAGTTCATTAAAGATTTCTTTAGCTGCTCAAGTATGCATGATTCTAAGCCTTGAGTCTGACAACCATATCTGTGTTGTACTGTATTCAAACTTATATTATGCCAGGATAGGGTTGAAAGCCTTTTGCGAAATTTTTGCAGAAATTCTGAATATTGCTCTGTTTTCCTTGATAAAAGCTGCATAACAATGTTATTGAGTCGATAGGTTTGGTAGAAATAGAAATACAAGTCATTACTGTAAAAAAAATCTATTTAAAATATTTCTAAAACCCAATCAAACATGTGCTAATTTTGTATTAATTCAAATATATGGCACACTTTAACGGATTTCTGTGATTTCAAAATCAAAACTTGTCAAAACAGGTTCATGATGTATTTTACTATTATAACAAACCATGTTCAAACTTGTGGTCTGGGCCAGCATAAATCTTTATTCACACACACAAAATATGACACCACAATATGTGTTTCTTCAGATGATGATTTTTTTTTTATTGTGTTCCAATCAGCTGAACAATATTCAGCATTGGCACAAAGCACTCATTGACAGCGCTCTTATTTCATCAGAGTGTCCTAAGCTTTTTGACCCGTTGTTTACTCCTCCCCTCTGTCGGCCTTTTCTGGACAAAGCTCCTTCTTGGGATCCATCACAACAGGTGGAAGCATGTTCACACACTTTGCCTGAGCAGTGAACTCCTCCATCTCCTTCTCCTCCACCTCCCTCCTCCTGCTGAACAGGTACATACGCAGCGTCTCCTTTGAACCGTCATTGAAGCGCATCACCATACAGTCTGGGCAGGATGTTTGGAGGAAGGTCACGGTGACATTGACCAGCTGATCAAAGCTGAAGCCGCTGCCTTCTAGTGTGATGTTGGATTGCAGATGTTGACAGCTGTCGTTAATGTTGAAGCTGCGTGTGAAGGAGGTTATAGGGGTTTCACTGGCAAAGTGAACGCTGGCACTCTCTCTAGTCTTGAATTTCTCCTGATGTGCCTCGTCTCTCATAGCACCTGCAACTAATGCCCAGCTTCCTGCCAAATGACGAGGATCCAGTTGCTCCAGAGGCCGAGCCACATCTTCACAGGCCAGAGGAGCTGAATGGCTCACAGACACCAAACAGAGGAGAGTGATGGCACACGCAGCAAACATGTCTCTGTATTATAAAATGCTATCGGTTGCCTATAAACTCTCGGTCATGAGGTAGTGTGTGGCTGAAGTAAAGAGGCCTGTCTGATTTTATAGTTGTTTTAGGAACCTCCAGTTTCATAATACCGTCAGTGCCAAAGAGCATGTAGATTTAGTGATTGTGAAATGAGTGAATGGTTAATATTAGCACTGTTTAACTCTCTCTTTAGCTGAACCATTACCCAGATTACCCAGGGCTGACAATGACAGCGTAAAACGAAACACTTTTACTCAGTTGCCATGGAGTCAAAGTCAGACTCAGACCCACACATTTTTACAGTTACTCTACGTGAAGAAAACACTAAAGCTTACATATCTTGTAACATTACAGTGATGTGTCAACACACAATATGAATATAAAACTGATGTGGTAGTAGCAGTAGCAATTTATGATGTGTTAGATCATATATAATATATAGCCTAAGAGAAATTTATAAATTTGCTTCAGAGTGAATCTATGTATCCTAGTGAAGCTTATCAAGTATTTAAACTTTAGCAAGAAATTTTGTGTGTAGAGGCTTTTATATTGCAACATCACAAGCTGACATGGACAAACTGAACAATTTATTAAAATTATTCTCGGTTTATTTTAGTCTTTCTTTTCCTCTGTTTTCTCCTGAGTTTGAGCTGCTGGATCACTGGTGGTGGGCTCCTCCGGGCAAAGCTCCTTGGTGGGATCCATCACAGCAGGTGGAGGCATGTTCAGACACTCCACCTGAGCCCTGAACTCATCCATCTCCTGCTGCTCCAACTGTCTTCTCCTGCTGAACAAGTAAAAATGCTGCCGCTTCCCTGATTCAACATCAAAGCTCAACAGTATGCAGTCATGGCAGGATGTGTGGATGAAGGTTGTGTTGACTCTGCCATTGTCGAAGGTGAAACTGCTGCCTTCCAGGGAGATGTTGTAAGATGTATAGTGGCAATTGCTGTCTGAATGCAGGCTGCGTCTGAAAGAGATGTTGGTTGTACTGGTGTTGCTGAAACTTGCGGTGGCACTGTCTCTTTGTCTAAAACGATCAATGAGAGTTGGGTCACTCAGACTTCCTCCAATTAAAACCCATCTACTCTCCAAACCACTAAGATCGAGTTTATCCACGGGCCGGAGCAGATCTTCACAGGCCAGAGGAGCTGATTGGCTCAACGACGCCAAGCAGAGGAGAGCGATGACCCACACAGAAAACATGACTCTGTATGATAAAATCATAACCAGTTGTGTATTGTATTGTTTTCTGGCTGTTGCTGTCTTGTAGTGGCATTATGTGGCTGATTTTGGAGGTTTATATAGTTCTTTCAGAATCCCTCGGCTTCACAATACTGGATTTACCAGAGGGCAGAGTCCCTGTTTTTCCCGCATGTGGTTTTTGTGATTGCGAAATTAATGTGTGTTTTGAGTAATGGGACCTCTCATTATTTACTCCGTAGGTTCACTTGTTGGATCTTATACCTGAGGTTACTGTGGATTTTACTTCTCTCGGTTGGACTGAGGTCCTGAAAAGATTAATATCTGGACTGGAATACTGATACTTAAATATATCTTTGTATAACTTCAGCTCTGATCTATAAAAATCAGCCAAAAGTACTTAAAATCAATTAGTCTGCTAAGATGCTGACTAACTGTGACTTTGGCTGATTTCATGGATTAGCGCTTAAGATATACAAATAATTGTGATTTAAGTGTCATTTATGAATAACATATTGACAAAGAAAATGAAATAACGAGTGCAATCTGTGAAATATTTATTTTAGTTCAGTCTAGTGTCAAATAAAAACCAATACTCACACAAACTGTATGGATTATTCAACAGCAAGGGTGAAATTATTTAATACATAGAGAAATTATATTTTGAAGTTATTTGTAGAGTCGAGAAGATAAGGTGTGTTAATCGAGGACAGGGTCGGCTGCCACACACTTATGTCTGATTGGCTAAATGAAGCTGGTGCCACCGGCAGCAGCCAATAGCTGGTTCCTACCCTGAACAGCAGGCTTTCAAAAGTTGGCATGTGCCCTGCAACTGACCCCACATTTTAACCTCCTAAAAAGCAATTTAGTTTGAATTTAACCCATAATAAAAGGTTATCTGATCTCACTTCAGGTGCAATAATTTCATAATCATATCAATTTATGAATTTATTTTAGTCTTTCTTTTCCTCCGTTTTCTCCTGAGTTTGAGCTGCTGGATCACTGGTGATGGGCTCCTCTGGGCAAAGCTCCTTGGTGGGATCCATCACAGCAGGTGGAGGCATGTTCAGACACTCCACCTGAGCTCTGAACTCATCCATCTCCTGCTGCTCCAGTCGTCTTCTCCTGCTGAACAGGTAAAAATGCTGGTGCTTCCCCGACTGCGCGTCCATCCGCATCAGCATGCAGTCATGACAAGACGTATGGACGAAAATCATAGAGAAGTTGCTTTGAGGTGTCCCTTCATAGATGAAGCTGCTGCCTTCCAGAGAGATGTTGTAAGTGGTGTACATGCATGTGTTATTTAACCACAGGCTGCGAGTGTAGGATATGGTGGTTTCAGTGATGTTGCTGAGGAATCTGACAGTGGCACTGTCTCTCTGTTTGAACCGTTCCAGGTTCGGCAGGAAGCTCAGACTGCCTGCGACTAGGGCCCAACTTCCCTCCAAATGATGACGGGCCAGCTGCTCCAAGGGCCGGATCAGTTCGTCACAGCTCAGAGGAGCTGACTGGATCTCAGACACCAGGCAGAGGAGAGTGATGACACACACAGCAGGGAACATTTTGTATCGTTTCCAGCCAGTTGCTGAGGAGGCTGGTTTTATAGTCGTTCCTACTGTACACCTCCAGTTTCACAATACAGAAAATACCAGAGACAGCAGGTCCCCTTGTCTCCCGTGGATTCCATGATTGTGAAATTAAAAATAATATTTCAAGTACAGACTGTGAAAACAGTTGTTTACAGTTTGGTTGTTGTTCTTACTGGCCCTCTCTTACCTGTGAAAACATGGTGGGTATAAGCTGTGAGGAAACCAACTTTGAGTTTTATGATTGTTAAATAAAATAACATTTTGAACACTGCAGTAGTATAAAGTTAATATTGTGCTTTGTGATAATCATTAACTGAATAAACAGTGGATAGTAACAACAATCAATCATAGTTACAGAAATCTTCATTTTCATGTGGTACAGTATGTCACTTTTAAGTCTGAAAGGGAGTAGGACTAAATCAATCTATTTCATTTTCAAAATTGGTTGTTAACCACACACAAACATACAATAGTATATCTACATTAACATAAACTGTTACACTGGACCTGAGCATCACAAATCTCTGTTTCACACTGAGCACCCAAGGATCAGTTGGATCACCTCCAGTTTTTAACGTCTGTCTCTGTCAAATGACAGAGCCTCATCTGGATATTTTCCTTAAAACATTTTACAAGAGCCAGATACAGAGCAAAGATGCAAAGAATTATTGACTGTCAGTTTTCTTCCTGGCCTTTGTTCTGAATTGATCATAATCCAACCATGAATGTTACCAATGCCCTTTGGACATCGTTGTTTCTGCCAACAGCAAACTGTACATCATGCTGTTGTCAGACTTGAGAAAATAAAAAAAAACAAGTCTTTAATTCAAATTCCTCTTCAGCTGTTGTTCTGCAAAAAAGTTTTCCTGTGAAACTGTTTTATTATACATATGCAATTGGATCAGTAATCAGTGAGACATCAATGTAGAAGAAGCATTTATTGTTGCACAGTTACTTCTTAAGGTGAAACAAATTTTAACCTAATTTTCAAAGTTCCGTCCAGTTGTACCTAAATCAGGGGTGGGATACAACTGAGGGGTTGTTAGGTCATTAATCAGAGAGGAAGAGAAATAAGCAATGTTCTGCAAAAAATTGCATTAATTTTCACTCTGATCTTTAATATCCGATAATTTGACCTTTTTGTGCACAGAACATTCACTTAAATTAAACCAGAATGGAAATATCTCCTTGTTGGAGTTGCTAATAACTCTTAGACAACTGAAATTTAACATGCAATCCCACCTACTCACTGCTCAGAAATTAAATAATCTTTAGACAACTGCTTTAATCATTTTTAAATGTTTGTTAATGTTTATATTATTTCAATGTTAATTTCAACAAAGGGATAACACTCAACAATTCATGTTCTAGAAAATAAATATGTTTTTCTGTAATCAAATCAGAAAGAAACTATCCCAATAAAATTTTATTTACACACAGTATGAACAGATGTCATGCACCAAAGTCTCTCAAGCCGTCGTTTCTCCTGTTTCAGGCTGTTGGACAAAGCTCCTTGGTGGGATCCATCACAACAGGTGCAGGCATGTTCAGACACTCCACCTGAGCTCTGAACTCCTCCATCTCCTTCTGCTCCACCTCCCTCCTCCTGCTGAGCAGGTAAAACTCCACCGACTTGTAATGTGGCGACTCCACATCCCAGGTCAAAACTACACAGTCTGGACAGGACGTGCGGAAAAAGGTTGCCGTGAAGTTAAAGGACGCCACCTTTAAAGTTAGAGTGTGGCCTTCCAAAGATGTGTTGTGGGAGTAACGTTCACAGTTGTCACCAACACGGTTGATCTGGGTGTATGTGGAGTTGGTCAAGTCAATGGTTACAGAGTCTCTTCCTTTAAGGAGGTCCACAGTTGCAGGATCTTTCAAACTGCCTGCAATTAAAGTCCATCTTCCCTCCAAATGACAAAAGTTAATTTGCTCCAAAGGCCGGACCAGTTCCTCACAGGTCAGAGGAACTGAGTGACTCGTGCACGCCAGGCAGAGGAGAACGATGATACACAGAGCAGAGAACATTTCGTATTCCTTGAAGTCAGGGAGAATGTGACCAGTGACGAGGTCTGGCTGGTTTTATAGTTGTTCCATATACAGCTCTATGTAATTTCACAAGACAGAAAATACCAGAGAGAGCAGGGTCCCCTTGTCACCTGTGGATTCCATGATTGCGAAATGAAAAAAATGTTGTGTTGTGTTGTTGTTGTGTTAAGTTAATAGCTGTGATGGAAAACCATTAACTGAATAAAGAGATGATGTTATTAACAGTAATGTCAAACCAAAGTTGCAAACTGTTACCAAACTATGTGAATTACTACTATTATTAGTATCATTAAACAATGTTATATATAAAATGATCATGTGTTTATGATGAAATAAAATAGGAGACTGGTGTAGGTCAATATTTATTGAAACAATTTGATGTCAACAGATGTCATGCACCAAAGTCTCTCAAGCCGTCTTCTCTCCTGTTTCAGGCTGTTCTGGACAAAGCTCCTTGGTGGGATCCATCACAACAGGTGCAGGCATGTTCAGACACTCCACCTGAGCTCTGAACGCCTCCATCTCCTTCTGCTCCACCTCCCTCCTCCTGCTGAACAAGTAGAAGTCCACCGACTTATTATGTGATGACACCAGGTCCAGTCTCATCACCAGACAGTCTGGACAGGACGTATGAAAGAAGGTCCCAGTGAAGTTAAAGCTCCTCGAGCGCAGTTTCAAAGTGTGGCCGTCCACTGTGACATTGAGCGGATAATACTCGCATTGGTCACCATGTCTGTTGACCTGGGTGCATGTGGAGTTGTTGTAATCAATTGTTATACTGTCTCTTCCTTTTAGGATCTCTGCGTCTGAAGAATCATTCAGACTGCCTGCAACTAAAACCCATCTTCCCTCAAAATAAAGAGGATCCAGTTGCTCCAAATGCCGGACCAAGTTTTCACAGACCAGAGGGGCTGACTGACTCACAGACACCAGGCAGAGAACCGTGGCAAATATAGTAAACATGTCTCTGAATGTCTTTCTTTTTGTTGCAATATTTGCGTACCCTCTAAGTTGCACGGTGGCATCACACTGACAGTGTTTGTGATTTTATAGTTGCTTCAGAAACCTTCACTTTCGCAATATTGCAAACACAAGAGCAGACTGTGTCCTATCAACTGTGGATTTTGTGATTATGAAACCGAAGAACATTTCTATGAACGGGTTACTTGGTGTTAACACTGGTGCTCTTTAGCCTTTGATAATGATGGTTACTCAGATGTTGTCACAGTCAAAATAAACACACAACCTTTCATTGATGTTCTGATGAGAGGCCAGATTGCGTCAGTTACTGGTCTTTAATACGTACATGTTAAAACCTTTTTTTTTTCTTTTTTTTTTTACACATAATAATCTCTTGTTAAGGTGAAGTGACTTAGTCTTTTCATCCCTATCATTCCTCTACTGTAGCAACTGATGGTCACATTATGTACATTTTCAATGAGTCAAACTTATATTTGATAGGACATCTGATCACCTCATCACTTCCCCTTTGCGCACTGACTTCACAGAAAAAAATGTGTCGAGGGACACAGCTAAGCCAAATATATTTTCCATTATAAACAGGATCAAAATGCATTAAAATAAACTTGAAACTGCTCATAAGTGATCACTGTCTGTTATTGCTATTATTGTATTTTGATTACCAGCAACCACCATGAAAGACAAAACTCAAAACATCTCATGTTTCTGTATCAACACAGATTTTATTTGCACTGTGAACACATCATATCCCACAGTCTTATGGTTTGCTTTCTTCTCCAGCTGATACTGGGATTGGACAAGGCTCCCTGGTAGGATCCATCACATAATGTTGAGGCATGTTCAGACACTCCACCTGTGACACGAACTCAGCCAGCTCCTTCTGGTCCATTTGCCTCCTTTTGCTGAAGAGGTAAAAATCAGTTGTCTTGAAAGCTGGTGTGTTCAAATTGTAGCTCATCACCACACAGTCTTCACAGGATGTTGCATAGAAGGTCCCATTCATGGAAATGTGCTGTCCAACCTTAGCGTGATAGTTGGAGCCCTCTATTACAGCCGTTGAGGTCACATATTGGCACCGACCATTAAAAACATTTGCTAGGACAAATGTTGAGTTGTGGTAATGAAGTGTTGTGCTGTCACTCATTATAACACCAGTTGCAGTTTCAATGATTTTCATACTGCCTGCAACTAAAGTCCATGTTCCCTCTAAATGTACAGGATCGAGAGTTTGCAAAGGCTTGACCACGTCCGTGCAGGCCAGAGGAATCGACTGGCTCACAGACACCAAGCAGAGGAGAGTGATGGCACACACGACAAACATCTTGCTGTATATTGAAACCATATGATTCTGAAAGTGGTGCCGCTGTGGAGAGTCTTCTGGCTTTATAGTTTCATCTGAGAAGGCCACATGTCACAACACTGAGTCAGCAGAATTCTCTGTATCGATCTTTACATGTCATTTGATTGCAAAGTTCTACTGTGTTGCAACACACCACACAGTTTTGTTTTTCCAATACTGAAACAGCAGAGGACCATTTCTGGGAATGGGCAGGTTTAAGCAGAATAACAGATGGATTTCAGAATTAAACTAATGTTTATCTCTAGCTTTTGGAAACAGGCAAAACAACAGTGTCACTTGCAGTAGTGCACACTATCTGCTACTTTAAAATGATTTGATTTGTGCTTGGAATTAGACACGGTTTAGATACATAATAGATAAACTGATATTCAGTATATGATTAACATTTTAAATTGGTTGATCAAAGAAAAACAAAAGGAATAGGAATGGTTTTCATGATTGTTACTTGCAGGTTTTTGCAACTTCCCCATGAAACAGAAATGTATTCAGCTGATATGAACACAGCTGTTTCGTCAGTTGATAGTTGAAACATCAAGTAATCTACTGTAAAAGCTGTCAAATCTACAGTAGGTCTTGTGTTTTCATATACAGTAGTTTGATACTCTAATGAATAATTTAAATACTCAAGTGGATCATTGATGTATGGTGAAACAGCACCAAGGAAAGTATCAGTATTTTCAAAACCTGCTCATGACATATTTCTCATGTATGAAGATTACCTGTATACCTGCAGATATGTCTCATACTCTATCTACAGTAATCAAGTGGATGGTTAATTTACAATAAATTGCACTGATCTTTTTTTTTTTTCTAGAGCAGTGAGTGACTGTCCACCCCCACTTTTTCAGAGACGTGCTGGCTTTGCATATGATGATTCTGGACATGGCACTGAGGGAATCTCAGCCCAGAAGGACTTATTTTCACAGTTACTGCATCCTTTTCCCCAAGGATGGCGAGAGCACAGACCTCAGGCAGCTTTGACAAGCTCAGTATAACTGGCATGAGCTAAGGATTGTTTGAGACATGTTGTGAGAAAAATCAGCTTCTCCAGATGCTGCTCTGTCTGCATCTCATGATCCTTATTAACTCCCCTCTTTCCCCCAGGTGAAAATGTACCTCAATTAAAGCAGGATGTCCATAAATCTACACAAATGCTGCTTTACACGCTTGTTTCACATTGACACAGCTTTTCCTGAGCAGTTTGTGTACTCATGTGTACACACTGTCAGTTTGTTGGTGTGATCATTTCATTCATCTATTACTGCTCTGTCTCCTTGTGGTGTCTCACATGCTCTGTGTAGATAATAACCTGTGACAATCTTTGGTCTTTAGCTCGAATCTACTCTGAGAACATTTTAACCAGTCTGTGCTTCACATGCAACAAGTAGAATTTCAATTTATATTCAATAAACCTGAGATTTGGTACAACTAGAGAAAAGGACTTCTCGTAGGGGTTCATAAATTGTTTATGACTACTGTTTCTAACATCTTGTAAAGCACACATGAACAATTATGAATAAGTTTTAGCAGACTTCTGCTGGGTCATTATTTGGGAAAATCATTGTATAAGTGTAATTGATATTTAACAGATTAGTTTGATTTGTAAAATAACAGTAACAGACAGAAGTGAATAAATATAATTTATAACGATTCATACACTAATATTTGAAAGCTGAATATATTTCCAGTCATTTTTGTTTTTGTTATTGTGAACCTGAATTACCTCTGTATTCCTGTGAAGGCCGGGGCGTGGCGTGGGGGGTATCAGGTCAGTCAGGCAAGCACAGTGTGGAGCCACATAGTTTTTTGACCTGTCCCGCCTCTGTGAATAATAATGGCAAAAAATCCAGAAAATTGATTATTTGCCAGTGTTTATGTAAACTTTATGGAGTATTGGGTATGGAGTTTTAAAAAAAAAGTGGGTTCATGTTTTTGTACAAGAATTAAGATGTCATTATGACTGATTGGAGCATCAAGTTAAGGTTTCATTCATGGAAACCTATCAAGTTGAATCAAGAATGCTTATTATTCCTCTGATGTACCACTGTTGACTGGTCAGTAGGAGCTTTATTGTATAAATTAACACATCACCCTCAAGACATCATGAATTAATTACAGTAGTGGTAGTTACTGTAGTTACTTAAGGCTTTTGCCAGTTACAGTATAAATGCTTGAGAGTCATTAAGACTAAGCATTAACTTGATCTTGCCAAAGAGGGAGTCTGTGTCAATGTCATGTCAATGAATTATTATGATTTTAAGTGTTAACAGCTGCATTAATAAGTAAATTATAAACCATTTATAGATCCTTCATGAGGGCAGTCCTTTGAAACTTGAGATAGGTCTTCTGTGAATCATCACCCTGAACTAAGAAAGAAATGGCATTAGGACACTGATGGTTAGACATTGTCCAGTGTGTTTTTTTTATGCTTTTCACTTGTTTGATAAACAGAAATGCTAGATAAACATCCAGTAAAGCTTTGTATGACAAATATCAGTTTAATCATTAAACCATTAACTAAACCATTAAACCATCAATCAATTCACAACTGACATCTCAGGCACTCTCAATTCCACATGCTCTCTGTATACAGTATATACAACCAGCTCTAGACACCCTATTCAAAATCTTCTTGTAATAATAATTAAAAAAAAATCATACTTTAAGGTTTTTTAAAGATAATACCTCTTAAAACCGACAGTGGCTCACAAAATGTTAAAATGTTCAGTGTTACATGCTGTTGCCTTTAAATTCGACCATTTCATACCATCAAGTCTGTATATTGTCAGAGCTTGTATCACAAAGTGAATAAAAATGTTTGGGCCCTATACTTGGATTAAAATATATCTAATAAAAGGTCACAATCAATGAAAGAACTCAGATTTAAAAGTCCTTAAATTAGAACAATATCTTCTCTCAACACCTCCATATGAGTAATACCAGATGAATTATACATGTAGATACAACATTTCAAAATAATACACTTTAAGTCTGTTTTTTTTTCTTTTTGCTCAACTGCATCTAAATTGTGCATTCTATGGCTGTCTCGTCTGCTCAACCAAAAGGATTAAATAAAACTCAAAAGCAGTAAGAAGTGAATTTAAAAGCATAGTCCTGGGTCCTCAAGGCACTTAAACGCAGACAAGCACAGGCCATACCTCCCCACTCTTCATATTGGAGAGAGTGAACTTCCTCCGAAGGCTCAAGAGTGAGATAGGGACATTTCAAGTGAAATGTGTGGAATGTAGGAGGAGGTGGTACAGTGGAGGGAAGGTGAAGCCGTTTTTGGACATGTTGATACAAACAAGGATGGATGCATAAAACAAAGAGACTGGGGAAGGAGTGTGTTATGAATTGAACACCAGAGACACAGACTGAGGAATACAGCCAGACCGAAGAGGGAAGGAGAGAAGGAGGGAGGGAGGGAATGAATGTACAGAAAGGGCATTTACATGACAGAGCAGCACTTGCACTTGGCTGAGTCAGGCGGTGGGCTCGCTCCCCCGTTATCCCTGGTTGGACTGTGTGTCTCTGTGTTGGCTGGGTTTTTAGCTGCTGCTGGCTCTGCTTCAGTGTTGGGGGCTTTGGCCTGTGACAGAAGAGGCTCCTGCTCCCCAGGCCCTGCCTCTGTCCTCTGGTTCTGCTGCGAGTCAGCCAGGGGCACCTCCTGAAACTGGCCAGGGGCAGTGGCAGGATCTTGGGCTTTTAATGCTTCCTCAGCTCCCTCTGGTGATGTTGCAGCCTCGCCCTCAGCCTTGGGGACGAGAGCAGGGGGTTGTGCCTCAGAGTAGACTGGCACTGAAGCCACTGCGGTGCCCTCTAGAGCAGTGGCCGGGGACTGCAGTAGTGTGGATGCAGGATCTTCCAATTGTATGTCCTGTCCTTCAGCTTTTGTCTCTCCATCTTCATTTTTGTTTGACTTAATGTCACCCTCCAGGTTTCCATCTCCAGTTGCTGTTTGTGCCTCAGCAGTCGCCTCAGCCTCCTCTGGTTGTGTGATAGTTTCTGGAGCTGCTTCCGTTGTTATCACCTCCTTCTCAGCCTCCCCTCCCCCTCTGCCCGCTTCTTGATTTGGCAGAGGGGTTTCCCCTGACACGGTCTGCGGCTGATCATCCCAGGGTGTAAGGTCCTCAGGTGCATCATCGCCTTCATCTGTGATGATCACACGTTCTGCTCTTATCACCAGACTTCCCTCCTCCTCCTCCTCCTCCTCCTCCTTATTAGTGTTGACATCTGGAACATGACCAGGCTCTGCCTCAGGAACTCCAAAGCTCATCTCAGGTTCCGACTTCATGCTAAAAACACCCTCAATTGCACAGATGGGCCCGTTGGTGTTGGGCTGAAAATCCTGCTCTGAAACCTCGTGATTGGCTTCTAAGGCTCCCCCACCATTGGTTAAGACAATCTCACTTTGTTCCTGCTGTGGCCTTTTGTTTGTCTTCACCTCATCTTCATGTATCCCTGAAAAAAAATAAAAATATAGAAAAAATATTATTGAGTATAAGAGGGAATATCTGTACAATTGAATCAATAAGACTAGATAGAGATAATCTTACATTTAAACGTGGAGTGAATCTGCAATCAGTGGACCACACTCTTATTAACCCTGATTCTAAGCTTTCATTTGGTTAGTGTGCAACTGTGCAAGCACCTTTCCTTGATTAGAAGTTGCTTTGCCACCAATTTGTCAGAATTCAGCACGGCTAATTAATGTGTTTTAATGCTGTGATAAAAAGGTTCTGCCATCAATGAATATCAACTGCCCTGATATAAAAGGCAGAAGATAATAAAGGATAACACTATTTTAGCCACGGGCCATACACTGCGAGGAAGACAAATGAGAAAGACAAGCAGTGAAGCACAAAAGTAAGACAGAGAAATGTAAAACTGTTTAAAACAAAGTCTCACGAATAAGAAGTTGGTGAAACAGTAAAAGACAATTATTACAAGAATAAAATTGATTCAGATTCTATGATCTGGATAAGAAAGTCACCTAACCCGAATGATTTAAACTCAAATAATGGTTCAATTTCATTTTCGGGACTCTTCCCCCAGCAGCCTGAGCAGCATCCTGAGCAGCATCCTCACTGACACGTCTATGTACCTGCTGCCCTCTAAAAATGCAAGTTGTGCACTTGCAGTTATTAGCATAAATATATATGCAACACCTTATTCAACATGCCTAAATATTCATCACAGCATGTATGAACTTTTTGTGAAGTATAGGCATGCCCTTGCCACTCCTTCCTTTACCATGCAAATTGCACAAGATCATTATGTGTGATGAAAAAAGACGAATGAACCTATAGGGGATTCCATGGTTTTTATGTGTGTATGGTTGGTGCCTCAGTGTGTTTTAAGAGCTGCAAACCCACCTGATGCTGGTGCATTATTTTCTCCGTTGTGCACAACACCATCTTGGCCCATTTCTGAGGAAGAAGCAAATAACACTTACAGCAACATTTGCAGATAACACACACATTTTCAGTAACAGCAGGCACGCATTGTTATCAAAAACAATGGAGCTTGGTCATCACACCTGTGCATTTTTGGAGAGTATCTTTGAACAAAATGTTAAATAATATTTTTTTTTTGCTGAGGACACTTTCTGACTGTTTACAAGCTTGTTTCACTGAAACTGATGTGGGTAAATGGGAAGTCAAGATGTTAAATAAATGATATCTGAAAAGTTAGTATCAGAAGGGCTGCTGACTAACAGGTAGTGGCAACCATCTAAGAAATGTGTCTGCACTGTACACTTTAAACATGATACATTAGTTAAAAAGGTTGAAGGGCTTTTCTCTGCATTCAGTTATGGATGATTGAGCTAATTGAATTTCCTGAAAACACTCAGGTTAACTCACAGCAAACCTCTACAGTGTAACATTTGCATTCCTTCATCATTTTTTCTGGTAAAAAGCGAGTGTGAAATAGAGTTTTCTAAAAATGCCCACAACTACTTTTTTTCCCCCAAATATTTCTACCAAATGACTTATCTGACTCCACTTACCTTCTCCAGCCTCTGCCACTTTTACTGCCTCCTGCCAGGTAAAAGCAAGATAAGAGAGAAATTACCATTTTTGTTGCCTAACTGTAAATACAGAGGACAACACAAATACTGGGGCTTTACAAAGGCTGTGAGGGAACAGACACAATCCAAAAAGATGTTTTTTTTTCTATATAATGTCTTAACAGCTCAGAAAAGCAGAGATTAATGTATCAGCTATGGATGAAGGATGATTATGCTGATTTTGTCAGAGAGGCTTTTTGCCTGGTCACAAGGGGGAGTTATTGAACCGGACAGCCCTATTTTGACCCCTTTTAGGACAAACACAGTTAAATGTACTTAACTGCATCAGAGCTGAACTGATAAACATGATGTAGTCTACAGCAAGTAGGCACTGTTTGTGCAGTTATTAAAATTGAATGCTGACTTTCCCAGAATACTAACATATTATCACACTCCTTCATCAGAGAGCATTACTTAAAAAGTAATTTAAAAAAATTTTCATGCACATGTTTGATTTGGCTGATTATGGCTCTCACTCGCTTTCAATCCCCTCACTTAAACAAAAGATTTGCTTGCAGAGACTGTGTTTCACCATCTCCGTGTTCAGGATTTAATGGGCAGGTCTAAAACTAGGGCCGCGTTACGTACCATAAACCTGCCCCCTGCTCCGCTCTAGGTATAAATACATTCAGTGCGAACTGGCATCTCTGTTCTGCTGTCCCACTTGCTTTGGAGTCTAGCTGAAACATGAAACAGCCAGCTAACTAAACGTAACACACAGGGGAGTCTACTAGTGTCTTGTTCCTTCATATAACGAGTTTACAGTGCTAACATTAACATATTCACACCGTGACAAAACATCAGTCACCGCGGGGGGAGAGGCTACCTCCGGTCACACACCGAGGATCCTTCACAATGTGACACAAACACACACAGCAGTGACGTGAACATCGTCTGAGTCTCCCTCATTAACACCCCTGTCCGACCAAACAGCTCATCTGCACAACTAGACACACGGAAGATCAGACATAATAACAGACAGAAAAAACAAACAAACTCTCCACGCGGTCTCAGTCAGCCACACGTCCGAGCAGACACACAGCTGGTCAAAAACCTCCAGGAAATAATTTCTAGACACTCTGGTGTCTAAAACAGGCAGCAGCATCAGTCACCCAGCTCCAACAGTTTTATAATCCACTGATATTATTCCCGTTTCCATCTCATTCCTCACGGTCAGCGTGTTTCATCCATTTGCATTGTGTGAAAAAAAAAGGTTTTTAGCAGCGCCAACAGCTGTACATGTTCCTGATCCCGGCCCCACCGTGTTGTTTACCCCGATCTTCTCCCATTGGGACACGGCCCGTTGCTCAGTCTGGACTCGGTACCAGGTCCAGAGATGATTCACTGTCTCCTTGTGTCGGCTAGGTAAAACTTTATTTTTTTCACACAATGTAAATGGATGCAAGATGCAAACGGGAGCAGCATTGTGGATTATTAACCTGTTGCACCTGGATGACCGGTGCTGCTGACTGTTTTGGACACCAAGAGTGAAGGTAAGAAATATCTCCTGATGGTTTATCAGCTGTGTCTCTGCTGAGGACTTGGGTGTGTGGCGGAGTGTTATCTTTATTTCATGACGACCTGTGTTGTGTACATGTTTAGGTTGTGTATGAGAGACGTTGGGTGAAGTCTAGCTCTCCTGCGATGGGGTGCCTGCAGCAGACACGCCTGCAGCAGACACGCCTGCAGCAGACACGCCCCCACCGTCCTGAGGCAGAGAATACTGCTCTTTTATTGACAACTTTGATGCAGAATTTTATATCCTTAATGACTTTTTTTAGTCCTTCAAATTCGACAGAGTGGTTAAAAATATGTTCTCCTGTGGTATTATAAACTTATTCTTGGTTTACCCAGTCTTTAATCACCGGCAATAGCCATAAAACTTAAAATCCTCCACGTATGCCCTCAGTTTAACTTCAAAAGTCAAGGTTTGGGTGTTGTTTAGCTCAGTTAGTAGAGCAGGTGCCCCATATATACTGTAGAGGCTATAGTCCTCGCTGCAGCCGGCACCATATTGAATCCCGACTCAAGTGGCCCTTTGCTGCGTGTCATTCCCCTTCTCTCTGCCTTCCTGTTTCCTGTCTCTCTTGACTGCACTATCAAATAAAGGCAAAAGGCCAAAAAATATAGTTTAAAAAAAAAGGTTAAAAGATGGATACATGATAATTTATATGAATATAAAAACTTACTAAAACACGATGGGGCACACATACACACAGAACAAGAGGGACAATTCTTTTGTTTCATTATAAAGGCCTTCAGCGAGGTGAGGTAAACATACTTGTGCTTGACTTGAGGTAAAACAATAATTCCTGAGAGGATCAGTGCCCAATTGTTTATGTAACATGGCTGCTTACATTCATGCAGTTCCTGCTTTTGAACAAGAGGTGCTACATCAAAGGTACATTAAGAGAAGAAATGCATTATTCATGGCAAAAAGCCACAGACAGAAGTTGTGGGAAATTGACTGGCTAATGGAAGATGATGGAGCAAGCTTGTTTAACACATATTCTAGCCCTCCTTGTGTCCACAGAGAGAGTGGGTGTATGTGTGTGTGCAAAAGGTCCTTACCGTTTGGCCATCCTCCATCTGTTCCTTCTCTTTCTCCTCTGCCAGACACTGGCTTTCCGACTGCAACCTGAGATGCACATGTACATGGAGACAAATCAAAACAGACCGAATCTACTAACATACAGTACAGTACATGTTAATTGCCCACCTTTGATGCTTATAAACATTATTTTAGCCTTATTTCATTATCTCAATAATAATCTCAGTGATACTGCTCTAGGCAATTGATTTTTCTAAAACAGTACATTGAAGTTTCCCCAGAAGCCATGGACAGTGAGGAGTCTTGCTTGAAACTGAGGCAGTGGACATGTGGACTAAGACTGGGATCTGGAAGTCTGCCCTCCAGGGACTTGACAACATTGTTCACTGCAATAAAGGAACATCTAATCCTGTCTGGCAAGTGTGCAGGGTGGATCACCCTCTCACTCCCTGCTTCCGAATTCAGTAGTGACAAAATTAAAACTCGGAATTTTGCCAAAGCATAGCTAGCCTACATAATGAACAATGACAACAAAATGACAAGATAACAAAAATAGAAAAGGGGAATTACACAGATATCAATTATACATGAAACTTCAATGAAACAAATGTAACAAAAATGTGTCAGTTCTCTTGTACTTTTACTAACTGTTTCAGACAGTCACAAACTGTCTGACAGGAGACAGTCTTTTAACTCTAATTTGTACACACATACACACACCACACACACACACACACACACAAACGCATGCACATACCGGTACACGGACACACACAACATTCACACACTCTTGCTGTACTTGTCAATGTCCTTGTCCATCTCCTGGGTCTGTGAGCCCCACAGAGGGGAGCGAGGGCTGTGGGGGTCCGGGGAGACTGGGGACAAGGGAGGTCCTTCCATCAGCCACTGGTCCCTTAGTGACTTCCTCTGGAATTAGAAAGAGGAAGCGAGTGACTTCAACTTGTATTGTAGCTATTTGTTGTACAATGATTATGATGATAGGCTACACCACTAGATGACATGAAATTCCTAGTGAGTCAGTAATGACAAAAAGATATTCAGTAGGCCTATGTGTAGGGTGACAGTATCTGTGATCTGTAACACCAGCTTGCTGATTTATGGGTCATGGTGCCAAATCAGAAAAACAGTGATACAATAAGCTAAAATCTGACCAAAGAGATTAATGTAACTGAATATTTAGCCAAGTAAGTTTAAGAATGTCTTAAATATGCCAGAACAAGTTCACAAGAGAAAATAAAATGCAAACAAATCAACAGCAACCCAACAGAAAATGAACAGTAACCTACAATGTTGAACTAACAGAGAACAGGCTAAGGCTAACTTGATTAGCAATTAGCTCATCATACAAATTGACTAAACAGCAAAATATAAGATCACAACTTCTGTGATTTGTGCCTAGTACAGTGTACCTTCATGCAGTCGTCCAAGAAGGGTATTCTGAGAGTAGATATAGGCCTACAGGATGCCTGTTTACTTGTTTACTGATAAGGCTTAAAGGCTAACAATGTCAGTTTGACTCTAGCTTGCATGTTGCTAATAACAGTTGCTACTGGCAACAGAGTGAAACCAGAGCAACCGCTCTGAATGAAACTAGCTGCTGGTGGCAGAGCAGTGACAAATCACTGTTTTAATGAAAACCACAACTTTGATATCCTTGCCAATTACTGTACATGAGAAATATTTTTATAGTGTTTATTTGGGGCTTTTTCTGGCTTTATTTTGACAGGACAGATGGATGGGGAGAGACAGAGAGGGGGAATGACACACAGCTACATCGGCCGCCTATGGGGCGCCTGCTCTATGTTTAAAATTATTAACAGATAAAATAGTGTTTGAGGTGTCACTGGAGCCTTTCACTGCCACCAACAATGTGTCATGAGACAGGTCCTCAATTTCCTTTGAAAAGTTCTGCACCCTGGCTGTTAAGATCCGCATCAAGCACAAAAAAGTAGGACTTATCTGACGATCCAAAATTCAAATAACATGATAATGAATCCTGCATTGACCCCAAAGAGTCTCAATCATAATAACACCATGGAGTCAGTCGTCTGAGAAATTGTGCGAAGGAGAATCCATCTACTCATGCTACATAGGCTAGGCTACTCATTTGATTTTTTTATGTTCACTGATCCATGTGTATGCTCACTTTAGCTACTTTTAGCTCCGTAAACACTGAATTATTGTGTGGTCTCAATGCGGTGCTCTCAATTACTGTAGAGCATGAGTGAACAGGGTGGATCATGTTGGAAACAGCAACAGCTAGGGGACTGAAGAGAAAGGCGTGTTTCAGAGACAGACAGAAAGAGAAACTGAAAAGGGAAGGCCAAAGAAAAGGTGAGACAAAGAGAAACAGTGTCCACGTCAGCTGTCTAGATTTGAGCGATCCAACAGAGAGAACATTGGCATGAATTTACAGCATGTGTGGGCACTTTCTGTTCTCATCTCATCTCTACACATCTCTCCAGGAAATAAACATGACCCAGTGAATAAAAGCTGCCTGAGGCTGCCTATCATTCCCTCCTGACAGAACATCAAACTGAGTGCTTCTACATTTTAGGAAGAGTGCAATTCTCACTAGTGTGTAGAGCTGACTCTCTGAACATTGTCCTCTAAACTGACGGACAGACAGACATCACAAGACTGCAGTTTACAAGTCTAATAATGATTTCATTTTTTTGTTGTTGCTTTTTTTATTCTCTATGTCCTTGCATTCACATAGGCCCATCAGTCCCCCAGATCCCTGCATGGATTTCAAGAAAAGCCATTTGAAAACTCTGCATGTCTAAAGAAAGAAATTATTTTCACCTATTTAACATTGACACAGAATACAGAAATATACGGAGACTATCAAATGCACTCTCATGAATGAGACCAAGTGTAATTTTAACTATCTACATTGAATTGAAAACTCAATTCAATGTAGATATTAAACTCACTAACAGGAAACTCCTTAGTGTTTCCTAGGAAGAGATAGTTTTCATGAAAACACAATAATAAACCACTTGTGTTCCCTTGGATGTCAGTACTAATAACAGAGGCTGCAGGGTGATTTAGTTTGACAGCTGTGTCACAACCAGTTGACCTTAGATCAAATGCTTGTTTCAGTAAGCATGTGTGGTGCTAAAGTGCCCTTGAGCCACATGGTGAACTCTTGCCAGCTCTGGGTATGCTGGTGTGTAGGTGCCCCTGGTAAGCAGAGGAAACTATTTTCATTTATGTGGATATCAATCTTCGAAAAGCCTACTGCAATTATTCCTCCAGATATTATGATTGTAATATGAGCCACGTTTTTTGTTTTTCCTCTTAATTTCCACTGAAATTCCACTATAAATGATGGTGATGTGATTTGATGTCTGTACCAAATAAGCATGTTCCCTTAGGTCTGGGGAATATGATTTCCAGGCCAGGGGGATCTTTGCATCACTACATTGGCTCAGCCAGCGCTTCATCTATCATGGCATAATGTGACACAATTTGCCTCCTGCAATTTGGATATTGCACTTGACCATATTGCAGGGCTCCAGATTAACTATGTCACTGGTTGCACAGCTGCTACCAACTTTCCTAGCTGGTTAGCTTAGCACTAACACATGATTCAGTCAAATCCTCATTTTTTGCTATAACATGGTATAAATATGACCAATTAGGATAATAAATGATCTTCTGTTATCAGTGAAATTCACTTGTGGAGACTTTGCCCTCACCACCGCTGTCATGAATTAATGAATGAGTTTTTTCATTAAAGAGATTCTGAACCTTCCTGTTAGTTCAAAAATGCAAACTGACATCCCTAGTTTTCAGAATTAAAGTATTATTATATTATATTATGATTATTTTGGTTATTATAATACTAACCTACAAACTAACTAAAAACAAAGCAACAGAGACACAGCGTCGCCACAACCATACTAACTAACTCACAACCAGCGGTTTTGCACATTTCATTAGTGTGCTGTGTGTCTATGAAAGTGTAGGCACAGAGTGCAAGTAGGTAGACAAACTGAGCGAGTGAAGGAAAAAAAAAAAACTAGTTTAAACTGCGATGCAATACATGTGGGGGAACAAACAGCACAATGAATAATGATCAAGCAGTCTCATGAATGAGACCAAGTGTAATTTTAACTTGCACACTCTCAAAAGATAGTTGCATATGCAGCCATTTCGGTAACAGTCTAGCCCTGACATTGATATTTGAAAAATATTTCAATTAGTTGTTCAGCACTAACACAAAGAACTCACCACGGCTACACTTTTCCTGCTTTGTAAGACCAGGTGATGCTCCAGGCGTTTCTTTTACTGCTGAGGTGAAAGCATCTGAAAGCCCATACTCCTCTCCAGCCCATGGCCTCATGTATTCAAAATCTGGTAGCTGTTAGCCAGTAGCTACTCACTTAGATATAAACGTCACAAAACCATCTCTGTTTTTTTCTAATGCAGCACAGAACAAGCCCTGCTCTGTTCCCCTCCCTGTGCCTTTGGCGAGCTGGACACAGTCCTCCTTAAACTTTATTGCAGGTCAAAAGTTATGCATAAGCTGCTGCTCTCTCCTATCACCTCCTTACATCTACCAAGGGCATAAAGTCAATGTCAAAGCTAATGAATGTACGAAAAAGCTATGATGATATCACCTCCTGTGAGAGAGGGGACGGGATAATCATCTTAAAATTAATTTTTGAAGCCTGTTGCAACGTGAATTTTGATCCAATAGATACAACGCATGAATAATTTTGTTGTGCACAAACTCACATGCGTACGTTCATGCATTATGCAAAAACATTCTCTTGCATGACCGCACCAGTACACACATGCATACCTGCGTGCACACAAACACAGGCTGCACAAAATTCACACAATTTGAGGAATGTGCCCCAGGGGCAGTGTAACACAGTGAAGTAGGAAGTGGGAAGGCCAGTCTGGAAATGGTGTGGAAACAATAGAGCAGCTCTGTGACTGTGAGTGTGTAAACACTCGCATAAAAAAAAAAAACGATTTCAGCAAAGGAAGGCTTGCCTCTAACCTTGCAAGAGTTTGGCAGAACCAGGAAGCACGGAAGGTTGCACAGTTCATCTGTGTGTGTGTGAACTGTGAACATGTGCATGTGTGTGAGAGTGTGTCTGCGTGTGAAAAGGAAATAAATTTGGAGGCAATCTGCTTGCTAACAAGCTGGAATGAGTCTGCAGAGGGTTTTAGCTGAGTGAAATGAACGCTGTGTGAGAGTCTGAGTGCATGAATGAGATGGGTTAGATCATCCTCGGTGTGTGTGTCACACCTTGAGCTGCTGTAGTCTGATCTTCTCGTCCTCCATCTCTCTCCTGGCTCTGTCCTGCTCATCCTGCTGCCGGCGCTTCTCCTGCAAGAAGATAAGTGGGAGGGAAGGAGAGAAATTGCAAAGACCATTAATTGAATATAGACATCCTGAGAGTTTGTAGAGAAGGCACACGAACAAGAAGGGGGGTGTGACTTTATTCTTTATTCAAGTAAAAAAGAAAGATGGGCTGAAACACTTGCATCAGCAGTAAGACACATGGACAAGCTAAATGAGTAAACGGGGACAAATACAGCGAAGAGGCAACTGTGACACAAACAGCAGTGGGAACGAGTAAAAAAGGGTACACCTGGTCACCATCTGTCACAAGGACACTGTCACCATGGACATCAGGTATACTCTACATCCCATAATACTCAGAGCAGCTGTCTCCATGGCAAACTGGTGTTGGTTTCGCGGGATGAGGGACACCCTGGCTCACCACATTGCACACTCAATAAATTATTCAGGAGTTAGAGACAGCTCAGAGAGCACAGCTTAGTCCCATTACCCTTTCTTTCTCCAGACAGGGTTGTCTCTGTCTGGGCTGTGGGCGGAAGTAGACAAGTCACCATTACTGTGGTGACACCTTATTTGTAAATCTGCCTATCACACTGATGTACAAAGAGAATTACACTTTTTGATTTTGAGAGTCCATGAGATCCTGTGGAACTGGTTTACTGTAACATAGCCTATAGCCACAATAAGGGCACTAATATGAAGGTTGTAATCCACAAATATGAATCTTTTCAATGATGACATGGCGGTGTCTTTCCTGCAGTGTCTGACCAGTTGTTCCAACGTGGTGAAAAGGCCATGTAAAAGCCAGGAGCATCTGCCCCATGAAATTAATTTCGCCTTCAACAAAGTATTGTTCAGATTCTCTAAGATCAAGCAGTCATTCTGCAAACTTGGTACAATTGTATGTTTTCTTGCTGATATCTTAATTTTTTCCCTGTATAATGATGAATTTCTCTTGAATACAAAGCAAAGTAACTTCGAATTTGATGATTTAAATGTTGAGCTAATAAGTAATCCATAATTCCTATTGTACTTAATTTCTTACTAAAAACATCACCGTGGAGGTCTGACACCAACAGAACATTAATGTTATTTTTTCAGAGCAGTGCATCGCGACAGAATAATTCCCGCATTGAGACAGACAACTGTCATCTGTCAGAGTGGGTGGCTGCTGACGACTGTGAAATAGCCCGAACTCGCTCTGCTTTTACTGTCAGTACAAATGTGATCAGCTCAACTCTGCCACTGCTGTGATGACAGGGATGCGTCAGAGTGCAACACATAAATCAGTGGCTGGATTCATCTATAAACAAATACATGTGCATGTGTTTGTGCAAGGACTCACAGCAATAGCCTCCAGCCGCTGCTTGTACTTCTCCGTCTCATCCATCCTGGCACCTGTGACACAACCACACAGAGATGAGGGTCAGAGATCAGAGGTTAAACTAACGTGAGACAAGTCAAGAGGATCCTTTTACTGGCAGAGTTGACTGTGTTCCCTCTCTGATTCTATTAAGTATTCTTCTGTGTTTTTAGTCTTTGCAAATGGAAAACTGTGGTCTAGACGGTCTGCAAAGAAGAAAATCAAACTGCCTGTCTGTGTTTGTCACTTGTTCAGTCCTACTCTTGCTCCATTAGAGGATACAGAGGCAGCTGATGGGTGGCAACACAAGAGCAGAGACAGGATTTCACCCTTTGCCATTTGTGAAGCATGTAATTGCACAACTTTAGAAGTAGACACCGGCATTGTCAGCCATCATGACCCATAATCCTCCCTGCCATTCCCACACTCCCACGCCCCTATTAAGCCCTGTGTTTCTGTCATGACACAGTCTCAGGAACCTCGAAGAAAATGAGCATAGGCAATATTTGTTTTCCCCTGCAGCTGACACTAAATGGGACAATATTTGAGCTCCCCAAAACTCAGAGGTACATGAGACTGCATAGACTGGAGTTGTACATAGCATCCGGCAGCACAGTCATTAATGAGTTCCTGCCATCACAAGTCGTAACTCTGCTTTTAGAGGAAAGCCTCCTTGTTTTTTTCAAATCTCAGGAGAGAAACAACAGTTATTTTTGCACTACATGTTTTTCTGCGGTGGTTCCATTAAAAACTTTATACAGTATGATGAAAATAATTACAGTTAGAGTGTGATTGGAAATTGATGTGGTTTTTTTTTTTTTTTTTTGACCCCAAGAGCTGAGTAGACATTATTGAAATTTCAATATGGCCAAATGCAGCCATCACAGTGCACAAGCTGCATTTAAATAAAATGTGTTGCAGCGTGTCATTATAAATTAAGCATTTTGGTGTTACAGAAGTTCCCTGCCCTTCACATCATTGTTTGAAAGAGACCTCAGCAGGTAAAAAACAACATTTTTACTATTTATTTTAGTGAAAACATTATAATTACTATTTCCACTCACACCCACGATAACTGTTAAAAAGAAAAACATCACAATACATTTTTTTTTCAGCCCTAGTTCAGCCCAAACATTTTACACAATGACAGCAACAGTCTTCCAGTCACTGACAATAGCGTGTGCTTTGTAAAGAGTTCTGTCCTACACCCAAAAAACACATTTAGCCATCACAGCAGCCGCGATCTCACACTGGGGGAGATCTGAGCAATACAGGGCCCCATTCCTGTAACAAATGCCAGTCTGTCACAACTTGTGTCGCTAATCGCCATCACAGCGCTTTGAAGCACAAAATATGTGCTTACCAACGCATTGCACACACACGCAAAACACTTTCCAGATGCACAACCTGCAAAACCTCATTGACGAGTTCATTTCTGAGACACGGTGGAACTATCTCAGTCAAACAGCAACCTTATAGTTTTCAATATACAAAAGCACAAGGCTGACTTGTCTTAAAGAGAAGAGAAAACAGAATTTTTCTTCCGCTCACTACAAAAATAAGCCACATAACTTGTTTCTCCCGAAACCCCCCTCCTTCTCCATCCAATGCTCAAATCCAATGCGGCTTCTCATTTTTACCCAGAAGGCAACTCAGTAGAGCTGATGCTATTGCTACTGCTCCTCCGATGTAGTAATTTCAGCTTCAGGGGGTGTTAGTTATCATAGTGAGAACCGCTCCCTTCCAACACCAGAAGGATTCCTTTGGCACCCTGCAGGTGTGGGGTGGGCTCACGGGGGAAAAGAGCCCACATAAAAGAGTTTGGAAATGTAGGTATACTGTATATGTAAGGGAAAACAGGAAGATGAAACAAGAAGAGGGCAGGGTAGAAATTTTGATGGGGAAACAACCTCTGGCATGTCTTTCATTACTCTGGAGTTCTGTCCAGAACTGAGGAGGCAAGAAAGACGGAGAGAGACAGTGACATATGAGAATGCATATTTGCGATTTATAGAGATCGAAAGACACGAGACAATGCAACCTTCAAGAGCGGCAGAGGTAGAAAAAGACACATTCTCATTTTTGGCAGTGTTTTGAATGACTGGAGGTGCAGTGACAGCTTACAGTATAAGCCTCCGTAGGGAGTGGAGGCTTGTGTCTCATCAGGGCTCCAGGAGAGCGCCTAGAATAGCAGCCAGAGATAAACAAGCAAACACAAACAGAGGCTTTGATGAGGAGGTATTGAAGAGCTCCCCGTAGACACACACTGACTCCGATAATTAGACATAATACAGGAGGGTAGAGAAGGGAAGGCTGACAAAGTCAAAAAGTTAAGAGACTGAGAAAGTCAAGATGGCTGGGGAAAAAAAGGGGCAGAGGCACGAGGGAGAAAAAGGTGACAGGGAACGCAGCTGCTTTGGGATTCAGATTCACAAAAAGGAACGACCCATGGCATAGAAGCAAGAAAAAAAATCTTTTGTAGAGGAGACAAAAGATTGTTCAAGAACTAGAAGAACAGGGAAGCTACAGATTAAACCTGCTCAGTTTCCTATAAGATCTTTATTATTATCAAGCACCCTCAGGTCAGTCCCAGTTCAACTGGATTTTTGGATTGTTTTATTCTAAAAGGGCCATCAGTTGCTCTGAGGGTTGGAGGTATGCAGAGAGATCCTTGGAAAAACTAAAAATGTCAGAGAAATAAATGTCACTATATGAATGCTGTTCTTAAATTTCTTATTCCCTCAATGATTGTTTGACCTCTCAGATCTATGAGGGTCATAATCCACAGGTTCAGAACCACTGGTTTATATCCGATCAGTTCATTAACTGTGGGGTTTATCCAAAATTTTAAGGTCAGTGCCAGGCTGGAGCCAGTCCCAGCTCAAGGGCAGGATAAACCCAAGCTGATAGCCATTAAAAATTAATTTGTCAAGACAGTTTTATCGATAGTAAGACAAAAACGCAAATTTACTTTCCAATATGAACAGCATACGGCAGCCCTTGTCTTTAATGATGTCGTGTGAGTTTTGTAAAAGATCATGTCTGTTCTTTCTCTTTGAAGTTTTATAAATACAAAATTTGGGCTTTAAGCAAGAAATCTTTGCACCTCAACTGTGAATTTTCACACAACTCCCACAATCCTCTTGCGGTATTCACAAAGTAAGGCAGCCCACAAATGTGCTCTGGGACAAAAGAAAAACTTGTTAATAGCACCCTTGCCTATATTCATTCACACTCCTTCTTATGCATCTTACAACTCATCTGCACTTAGTACAACACCTATGTGGCCCATGGCCATCAACTCAGTGGCCGTGTTGGTATTTAATTACAGCCTCTGGTTCACCTGTAGTAGCTCCCGTCACATGCCAATGCAAATGAATAAATTACTAAAGCCTCAGTTCTATTTAAAAAGACAGGTTCTTTGCTCCCAATGCATTCACTGGTCTCCTGCTCAAATGAATGCTGGCTGAGCAAGCTGTAGGCTGTTTGACCTCATTGGTATGGCCTCCCACACCAAGTTGCTCCTTGTTTACCTCTTCCAGTCTGTCTCCATCCCTGTACCCCCACGCACACTTACTATAGCCTTAAAGATCAGCAGCAGCTATGGACAAAACAAAAGAGGAGAAGGGCTGCCTGGAGTTAGGGAGATGGGAAATTGTAAGGTCTGTAATGATTAAGTGTTTAGTGGTCAAGACATGCTGACTCCTGTTGACAACCACTGGTCTTTCAATTCAAGAACAGTTTGATGTTGGAGCAGCACCCACAGCACCAAGACCATGACACTGAAATGAGTTCAGCAGTCATTCATTTACATCCTCAAAATATTGAGATAACGATGCTGATTATCATAGATTCTGTCCTTTTTTGGGGCCAAATATTCCTGTTACAGCAGGAAATAACCTGACGTCACTTTGCAGGCTGCAGGAAACTGTGAGGAGTTTATCATTTTCAGACAAGACAGCCATAATAAGTAATTCATTTAGAGCTTTGTTTTTGTGACTGACTTATCATTTCGATCACTCTTAATTATTCTATTGTGCCAGAACAAGGACAAACAATATCTAGCTGACCAACACTACATAACAAAAGTGAAAGTGATAGGACTACAGATGTAAACTAAGTGGATAGATGATCAGAAAGCAGTTGTTACTTGCATTCTTGTTGCAAATCAAAAGCTTCATCATGTGTGTGAGAGAAGGTAGAAACTCTCTTCAAAATACAGCTGCCTCAGTCATTCACTCTCGCTTGAAACTGTCTGCATGGCTCCTTTGCAAACATTCCTCTGCCCTCCTGCAAAAGAATGTATATTTGCCTTCAGTGTACGTGTGCATGTTTATATAGCAATGTATATTTGCCTAGTGGGGTGCCATGAAGTCTATATGCTGTGTGTGGTGACATTAGCTCTGTGGGAACAGATGGAAGAACATTAGGGTGTCTGGAATGAAAAGCTTTAAGAATCATTTAGTATCACAGCTCAGTGCTCGTGACACACAGTCAGCAGCTGAGTGTGTATCAGATTGAAATGGGGGAGAATGGGAAACTGAAGCAAGTGTTACAGTGTTACAAGTGAAGAGGCTGTGATTAAAAGAGAAAAAAATATCATTAACAAAACCCCAGAAGTTTTTCCACATACCAGTAGCACCACAAGCTGTCTATGCAAAAACACAGGTTTGAAGTATGAATATATAGGATACAGTACTGTATCTCCCAGCATGGAGTCAGGAATGAATGAGTATGGTATTCAAATACACCACTCCAACAAGTATAAGAGAGGTAAGAGTGCATGGCTGTTGACTTTGACCTCATAGGGACAGACAGGAAAACTGTGAACTTTCGGTCATGAGACTCTAACAGGACTGCAGCGAACAGGTCACCGCTCAGGCTTCTCTAGACTGGGATGAATTATTGACAGAAAACAGTGGGTATACTGGGTATATTATAAAGACACTAAACATATTACTATTAGCATCAATTTGGTTAAAAATGAAGATGTTCTTTTCATAAGGAAGGCATGTAGAGAGGCCAACACTGAATTTGCTGATGTTGTAAATACCAACCACTGAACACACAACATACATCCAACTGCTAAAATAGCTTCGAGTCCATGAGGGCGGGGGGAGTCATTATGAGGCCACCCAGTGACATTTTGTTTTGTGTGATGATGCAATTATGCTGCTGTTAGTCCGCTGGCCCCCCCTGCTTTTCTCCACTTTGAAGTTTCTGCTCCATTTCTTGGAGAGATGGGGGGGTGGGAGGATAGTCGGGGATTATTATAGCAAAGACAGGGAGAGAGGGAGAGAGCAGAGGCACGAGTGGGGTGTGAGATTGTGTGCCCTCAATTACATACTGTAAACACATTCGAGTCCTAACATTAACCGTTTTATGAATGTCTAATACCTGTATTAGTGGCTCTGTGCTGGAATCATCTTTCCTTTGGGATGGCTTTAGGCTCGTTTTCAGCACTGCTCTCATTATCCTGCCTCTCTTCCCATCGCTGGATTTGCAACACTTTTTTTGTAGCTACAGCACTAGACTGGAGCGTGTCAACTCCAGAAGAAAAGAAAAGAGTGGAAACAGAGCAGATAAGAATAGAGAAGCTGAAAAGGCGATGCTATTTATACTGCCAATAAAAGGGTTTCGATTTAAGATCTTTGAAAGATCAACATTTTGAGGCCTGTGAAACAGACGTAGACACGGTATTCCAAGGTCAGACTAAGTTGAAAACATCCTTCCATGTGTTTGGGAACAGGAAGAGCACAAACATCACTTGTCCTCCAGGAGATTAGAGACAGAATATGCAATTACAACGACCCTGATCTCTGACCGTGTGCATCCTCTGGCTGTCGTCAGTGGCCATGGCTCAGGAAGGGCCTGACTTAAACAGACGGCCGACTAACGGTAAAACAATTCCTAGATAGAACTTCAATTGGAGATGGGACAATCAAAGAGGCAATCACTCTCCAGCTTGAGGTACGGACAGAGCGAATTGTTGTAAAGTGCTTTTTCATCAGATATTGATTTTCAGTGGCTTCTCCGACTCAGACTGCAGCAGAAATTACATTATTGGGAAATGGATATCCTGCTTATCTAGATAGAAATAAATCTGACACAGTGGGAGGGTACAGTATCTGTGCGTTCACACCAAAAGCTTCCAAAGCGTCAAAAACGCTCGAGGGTCGGCGTCTGAGCTTCCAAAACAGCAACGTACGTTCACACCAAAAGCTTATCAGCCGCTTTGGCCGCTCGTCACGTGACTGGCGTCAAACTTCAGTCGCGCTGGTCATTGGGGAGCCGAAATACAAAAAAAGAAAAAAAAACGGCAGACGACGGACATCTCTATTCTGACAGGTTATCGCCGGTTGCCGCTTTGCCGCGTCATAGCTAATTACCATAAAGTTGGCCAGGGCTCAACTTCTAGTCTGTTGACGCTTTGGACGCTTTGGACGCTCTGGAAGCTTTGGACGCTTTGGAAGCGCGGCAACGCCTGTAGACGCTTTGGACGCTCGGTGTCGCCGGGCTCTCATTGAAAATGAATTGACTTCCGGCGTCTTGGACGCTTTGGAAGCTTTTGGTGTGAACGTACAGTATGTGTGTGTGTCTGTGTGTGTATATTTTACGTGTGCATTTATAATGTACATGTACACGCATGTGTGTTTTTATATGTGTGCGTGTGGTATGGTTGGAATTTGGGTAACTTGGATGGTGCTGCTGCAAGAGCACACAGCCAAGTTCCTCTTATTGACAGTCCAGGTTGGGGGAATGAAAACACTGCATTCCAGTGCTGTGTGTAAGTGTGTGTGTGTGTGTGTGTGTGTTCATGCATCAGTAGCGGATGCTAAGTTAATGTGCAATGCATGTGTGTGTGCTAACAGTCAAACAAACTTTGGCACGTGCTGGGAATTATCAAAGTCAACATCACACATCACAAGTTTACTCCAAGTCATTTATCACTGCTGCACTTCACAGGTATGACAGTCCTACTGCTGCCGTACCTCTCAAGAAACGCAGAAGCTCAAATTAGATGTGCATTTCAAAAGCATCAAAAGATGTAATCAACCCACCAATCCAATTTTTTTCCACCAGCATATTAACTCTGCAAATGCGTACAGTAAGCTCGCACAAATGATCACTACGGAATACGTGCACTTGAGAGCATCAAAGGCATCACTGTGAGGGAATATCAAAAGAAATCCTCCTACAGGTTGTGCTGTTCAGTGGTTAGACTAAAGCAAGTTTAATGCGCTGACAATTTGACTAAATCGTGTTGAGAGAATAGAGGATGATGATGAAACAATAGCACCTCAAAGGAGCAAATTCCTCTACTCTCGTTTCTCTTGTTTTGTCTCCGCATTATACAGGCATAAAAAAGGATTGAGGGGGATCAATGGTACACGTACACACACACACACACACACACACACACACACACACACACAATGGAGTCTCTGTTTATCGGGAGGTGGGCCGGACTTCGCCTTCGCCTGGCTCTGCCTGCGGGGTCCTTGTGCAGTAAAGGAAAACTTACAGACCCGAGACACACCTGCGGCACCTGATGTCTGTTCGGGCAGATCTCAAAAGAAATGGGTCATAGATGTTTCTTTGTACATTTAGCTCCACATAAAGTGACTTTCACACCTTTAACCTGGGTCCGGTTGTTCACGCCAAGGGGAAAATGTTTACTAGGCCTGCACAAAAATGTAAAATCAACGGAATAAGTCAACTAAACACAAAAGACAACCCGTCTCTTTCAGACTTTTTTCAACTGAAAAAATACTGTTTTATATTCATGTCAATGTATAAAAATATATTCCATACTATATGTATAATTGCGTGCATCATTTAGGGATTTATATTAAACGTTTACTGTTTCATTCACTGTACACTGACACACCTCTACTTCTGACCAAATCTGGATAAAATATTTGATCTCCTCCTCTCCATGTTACCGTGGCTCGTCTTTCCTTTTTTTCTATTTATTTAATTTTTTCGGCGCAAGCAAGCGAGATGAGCAAATTCGACATGACGTCTTGTCTTTGGTCCGATAGTTCAAACCTTCCAAAAACATGCTTTCACACTACGCAGCAGCAGACCTTGGTCCAGACTGAGACCACCTCCTGAGGCTGGACCAAAGACTCTGTCTTTAGTCCGGACTGTGGTCCGCGGGAGCTTTCACATCTGTCACTTTGGTCCAAACTAACTGGAAAGTCCGGACAGGGTAGGTGTGAAAGCGCCCCAAGTCAATCCAGACATTTTTTTTCTGCATTTAATGCTTGATCACAGTCTTCAACAACCGTAGAAAAGACAATGCCAGTGATAGAATTCATCCTGCATCATTATCAGAACTACAGATCCGCAAGTACTTTACTGCACATGCATTTATTTATCAATTCTTGTGTCACAAAAGTTCACCAAGATTATGAATATTTGTAGTCATAATAATTTGGAAACATGAATCCATGGTGAAAGGAAAGACACCTCTTAAAAGAAAATCCGTCTTAACAGATTCATCTTATCAAGTGGTCTCGCAAGAACAAAGGCAAACAGACAGAGTGTGTCTGATTCACACTGGACATGTTAGGTGTTAAAGTGCTGCAGGACAAAGGCTAAGTGTGAGTACATTTACCTGCCAGGTTGGCCCTGTTGTGCTTACTGACCAAGTCAATGCTGTCAGAACACACTTTGTGAAGCCAACATCTCCAGATTGTAAATGACTGCATACTGAGTGAGAAAAATCAAAAAAGAAAAAAAAATTAGGCTAAGCAGCAGATGTAATGAAACAGCATGGTGACGCCTTTGTGAAAACCTTGTCATCCACTCATCAAATCAGCAGAGGGACCGCAAAGATTAACACGGTCATCTGGAACAACATACATATGCATGTTGAAGATGAGGAATAATGCGCTAGGCAGCATGGATGAGTCATCCTGGCTCACTCAGTATGATTAACATGGAGGATTATCTATATAATCTGACTGAGGAAATCACAGATGCATTTGTGTGACTATATGCAATTTCTGGAGTGGCTCAGTTTTGAAAGTGTCAGTCTGTCGCACCAGTCATTTTTACATGCGGTATACCTCAGTACAGGATTATCAGAATCTCTGTGCTGGCACCAATTAAACTTTTCTGTTCTGAATGTTTTAAACAACAAACAAGCAAGATTGAAGCTCAACACAAGAGATGAGGACTTCCTCATGCATATGAAGATCAATGTAAAAAACAACAACAACCAAACAACAAAAAAACAGTTGGCTTTTGTTTGACTTGTGAAGTAATACTTTTTAGTATCATATGATATATGTCTCAAGACACCTAAGATTAAAGGGATAGTTCACCATAGAATGAAGTTTCGCTCATTATCTACTCCCCCTCACGTCGACTAAGGGCTGGAAGAAGTTTCAGAGTCCTCCGTCCTTTCTCTGAGTTACAGGGGGTCTTGGCGTAGCAGTGCATTTCAATGAAACTTCTTCCAGCCCTTAGTCGACATGAGGGTGAGTAGGTAATGAGCGAAACTTCATTCTAGGGTGAACTATGCCTTTAAAAGACAAACATGTTAACAAAATGTTTGTTTGTTTGTCTGCTCCCTTACAAATGGTTTTTCACATTTAATGTAGTGTAGATCTTAAATAAAGGACAGGTGGTTTTATATGCTGCATAGACTGTAAAGACCACCACAACAAGAAATTAATCTTACATGCTAATTTTTTTTTCACAAAAAGCTTAAAACTATTCAACAAACTAAAAACTAAGTTTCTTAGCTACAAGTTCAACAAGGAGAGTTTGATGCCCCTGCAATTCTGGGAACAATTTAACTACATTCATTACCATGGTAACTACAGGTGTGGCCAAATTAAGCCAATCGTAGAGTGTTTCTCGCAAGGTTAGCCCTGCAACATAACGCTGCTTTGAACACTTTTAGAGTTTTCTCTGTTAATTAACGTCATTACAGTACACTGGCCTAAGGGAAACCTACTCAAAGCACCTGGAACATTTTTGTGCAGTTGACAGCACTGACAAATCGCTGGTTTATGCCTCGCTATTTGTGTGCAGATACTCGACTAAGTCATGACCTTCTGCGACTTCAAAGCAGGAGACAGTCGGTTATCAACTGCCGCCCTTGTGCTTTAAGACAGACTGACTTAATCACTGTTGTCTCAATGTTTTGGCATTCATTACTTCTTCTATCTACAGCTCTATCTCCTCAGACACCACGCACAGACAGTTGAGGAGTATTAGTGTTCACGGAGAGGGAAAACACAGGTTTTTGACCCTTTGTGGAATGCAGCGTGTGTGTCTGAGATTACGCTTTGCATAGACGAGTGAAGATAACAGGCGAGCTAAGGCTTCTTGGGAACGTGAGACAGTGTACCTAAGGGCAAAATTACACAGAGCCACTGACAGAACATGTATCTGTGATTAAAATAAAGTCTGAAATAAGTCAAGTATCAATGGAATTGGGAGACAGTCAAAAAAAAAGATAAAAGGGAGCAAAAGGTATGGACTAATGCATGTCTCTGTTCAAACAAATCCAAGTGCAAGAAAATGTACGGAGAGCGCAAAGAAAGAGAACAGGAGACAGACAAGAGAGGTTTAAACGGATGACAGAATGTGAACTTGAGGCAGCAACGTTAAGAGGAGGGGGATCAGAGTTTGAGACACCTGTTCTGACAAGTCGTGACAAGACACTTGAGGCTGTGACATAACATAAACAATCTACCAGTAGGCACTATCTCCTGCTCAACGACATACAGTAGAACTGAGAAAGCTGATGTTAGGTGCCAATCTCCATTTTTATTTGTATCACCATCACATGCAGACACATGCACGCATGGTTTCACAAGAATCCCACTGTGACAGAATAATTTAAACCACAATGGTGCGCCTTCAGTTACAACCTTGTCAGTGCCAATTCACAATCATTAATTATTGAATATCTGCTGATGCCTCATCTCTGTCAAATACGGTGACGGCTGAGCTATATAATGGCTGCACTGTTGCACCCTTAGCTTAAAATAGAGGTAGCTTGAAAATCTGTAAAATTACAAGCCTGCATTTGGATGGTTCGGTTGGCCAAATAGTCAGAATAAGTACAGTAGGCGTTAATATTGTGTTTTTCCTGCTCAAAAGATGAATCCACCTCAACAGAATATTAAGTGTTTGTAATTGTGCTGATTAGTTAATAATTAAAGTAATTTCTGTAAAAATGTTTTGACAAAACAAGTCACTTGGCAAACGCATCCATGGAAACAGATAATTTTTCACTGATGTATTATACAGTATATTACAACAATTCAACAATTGGTTCTAAAAATAACTCAGATCTGATAATGACAATATGTTTTGTGAACTCAGCATGGAGCTATTTGAAAAGCTTTGATTCAATGACAGAAGATGATGGCAGATGAAGACCGGTCATGAAAAAAAACATGGATGTTCAAATATAGTTTTCAACCAAAGGTAGCACTTTTAGAAGCCTAATGGACCCACAAAATGCCAGTGGAATAAGGTCAACGTGACCTTTCTTTTTTTTCTTTTTTAAGCCCAAACTGGCTCTGCCTCACTGACACATGCTGTCAGGGTGGATCTTTATTAAAACTGTTGGCTGCAGGTTATTCGTTTTTGCTGCTTTGTGGCTTAATCACCAACCATGCTGCGCATTAGGGAAGGGTTCATCCGTGTTAATGGAAAGCAGGTTCTGACAGGTGGCATTCCCACAGGGCAATGGATTACAATAAACAAAAGGGTATAAACTGTATCTGGCTTGAATACCAGTCAATTTTAAAAGGCATTTTTCGGCGATGCTGTTAATGCAGGCAGGCTCAGGACTTCCAGCACACAATAGTGCTGGAGGAGCACTGAAAAACCACAGGAACATGTCACCATGGTTATACCTTTCAATAATCTTTCCTGTTTTTTTCCCCCCTCTTTCTACTAATGAGTTTTCTTATGTAGACAATATTTATGTTGGTAAGTGTCCATTCAACAATGTGTAAGACATGTATTGGCTTGCTTCAGTGATCTGTCTATGTGTGCAGGATTTGTGTATTTGTGTGTGTGTGTGAGTGAGTGAGTGAGAGAGAGAGAGAGAGAGAGAGGGAGAGAGAGAGAGAAACAGGTTTGGAGAGGAATGCAGGACTGGTGTAATCCAGTCTCGGTTCATTTTTGCTATTGTCATAGAGTCAAAAGCCTGTAGCCCTGTGTGCCATGGGGCCTCGCAGCTCAGTCACGATTACATTCATCGTCTCACAGCACACACTGCAGTCAAATCCACATCAGCACAACACAATGCAACATTACAAAGACAATTACGAATACAGCTGTAGGTACATGAAACCACGTCGTGAGAACAGAGAGATGATTTATCCAAAAAGTTCTTGCTCTGAAATAACTTTGAGATACAGCACATTCACTACCAGCTGATAAGACATTTTTCAATGTCAAGTCATAGAGTTTGCATAAATATATTCTGCAAGGGCGTTGAGTCACCTTGTAAATGTCTAGTCAGGGCAACATAATGTTTAACTTCCCTCCTTTCTCATTATCACTGTGGACAAACAAACTGAATTTCAACCCTGCATTAAAGAAATTACAGACGATGCTGCTGATCCTTCAATCCCCAGCCTCTCATGATCTGTGATTGTAGCTGTGGAGAAAATGAAGGTGGAGTTCACATTAACTGACTCATTCATGAAATATAAATGTAAGAAATGTTGATTGCAGCGCTCGTGGAAATGAGGAGTACTTGATTTAGTAAACATGATCATATCAGGTCCCATCCTAGCTGTGCGGTGACTTGACTTCACCTCCATATTAAGTTCAATGTCAGTGGGGAGGAGGTGTCTCTCCGTTAGGTATAGTAAACCCAGACTTTTATTATCTTGTTTATATCTGATCGCAAATGGCAGTGTCTGGGACGCTTTAAAGGTTAAAATAAACTATGTGAAGTATCTTGTGTTCATCTGACATTCATTTTTCATCCACGTCTAGTTCATTTGTACCAGGATCAAAGGTCTTGGATGGTTCCCAGGACCCAACACCATGGGTGAGCAACACTTCATACCACTTCCATGGCTAAAACCAGGTCACCAGGCCAGTGCTGGGGAATATTTCCTGTTTTCCATGGCAACTCAGTGTGTCCCATCAAGGTTATAGGCACACTTAAGAGAGTCAAGAGAGTCTCCCCTGACCTGGGCATGCAAACAAGTAATCCACAACAGCCCAGTTAAAAGGCATTATTAGCCTATGTCTGTAATTATATTATACACAGAGAGATGTGTTATAGTAGCTCCAAACATCATACTGTTCCATAACTAGTGCAAAGCAGTCCAACAAGGCCACACTGATATGTGGGTAGTCTTCGTGCTCCGCCCTGCCTGATGTGACTGACAAACTCAACAATTAGACTGTCAAGTTCAAGAAAATTGCAGCTTCTGATGATAAAAGCTTTGCCGTTATGTTAAACAGTTGGAATATTTTGTTTAAATGAATTTGAGACAAAAAGACATGGCATCAAAAGCCATTGTTACGAAATTCTAAGTCTCCAGCGATGACTGAAAAGGATGTTTATAGTGTATGTGCGGTGTAGCATTTCCGCCGTGGCTCAGAACAAAACCACAGACACCAAAACCACACAAACAGAATTGGCTTTGTAAATCAGCTCATTTCAACAGTGGGATGTAGATCTGTTGTTGGCATTTTTGCGCTATTCAGCAACAGGTGCATTTCTTACAAATTAGTTGTGAATTAGCAGCATTAAGACTTTTTCTTTTAATTCACGAGACAACAGCAACAAGCTTGCTGGCAGAGCTGAATTGTGACAATGCTTCAGTTTTGTGCAGAAATAATACAAATAATAATAATAAAAAGTTAACCCCTTCATCAATGGTTTGATGCATTTAAATAATTTCATGGTGTTCAATAAAACACACCCATTACTAATGCGTACTCATGCTCTGCCAGAACTTAAAATGCAAACCAGCACTTCAGTGAACAAATATCATTCAGGTAATTCTCCTGTTTCCTCCGTGCTGCACTTGATGACTAACCACACATTATGACTGAATAACTACAGCCATACAATATTGTCTTTATGTGACGTACTATGGTGGAGCTATTTATGCATCATGTTTATTCTTGCTTTAATTTTATTCATAAATACGAAAATGTGGTTTGCTGTGGTACATTATAGTTGCACAATCCTATCTATCAGACTGTCCTATTGTCATACTAAATTACCAATATCTCTATGAGTTGGGGGAGTCGGGTGCTGCTGTTAGACACCAGTTCATGCACAACTGAACTAACAGGCATCACCAGCGTTTTTGCGTAATTGCAAGCAACAAATCATACCCTCAGCATACTTTGATATCAAAATTCTGCCCAAACTCACACATTCAATCTGGGATAAAAGCACAGCATGAGATTAATTACTCTGTAGCCTATGATTTACGCCATCTTGATCGTTTTTGTTGGTTTTTAATGTTTTTTTTATCATGTGGTAACTAAAGAAGCTGACAATAGCCTCAATCACCGGTGAGTGAAGCTTGAAAAACTATTGATGTGATCAGTCACAATGCCGATTCAGACTATTAACAATGGTTTAAGATTATATGATATGTTTGTATCTGTATCTGTATATCACACCCAGCTAAAACTAATGCAGTCAAGCAATGCACTCCTGAAGGTGATGTATCATGCTCCATTTCTACAGCTTTTTGAGATATGTGTATATTCTGAAGTCACTAGTAGAGGCTATAGTTAAATGATAGATTGAGAGAAGGACACTGATTAATTCTGGGAAGCTAAAATGTTAACAAATCACCCTGTAAAAGATGTCTGTCGTCTTTTTAAAGTTATTTCCTCAGACCATTACTTTGACAAACATTACTTCTCTGGCTACTCCTTGTCTGCTTGATTAACACATTGTTGTTGGTGTCAACGGAAGGGCATACGCATTGTGCACAGCCCAGACAGGGTAAACTGAAGATGTTAAACGCTCTTCTGTCCTGCTCCCTCCCTCTCTCATGAACTGTCAGACGGGATTTTTGAGGTTTTATGTCAGCAGATCATTGCAAATGAAAGGAATGCCACACACAGCTAGACAAACAGAATGATTTAAAGAGCACCGTTTGAATGCTGCCTCTTTTTTTTTTGCCTCAACACAAAACAAGGAAAAGAAGACAGACAATAGGACAAGCCTATGCAATTTAGACTGCAGCTCGCACATAGATGTTACAGCGTGGCTGGTATGTCAGGTATGTTAGAACTAACGTGGTGACATAATGCACAAACATGCTGTAGGTCAGGTGAGCTCACTGTGGGGGTGATTTAGCATATAGTGCAGTATAGTATATAATATAGTATGCTATGTCTCCTCTCCAGAATGGCAATACTAAGAAATTAAATCATCACACTCACACATTCTTCTAACACGGTTTACGATACTTTGATTAATAGGGCCCTCATTTTACACAACAATACCAGTTAACTCATCATGGCTAGAGAAAACAATTACATACTCAACACATGAGAAAATAACCCTGATAACGTCACTGTGTTGTCAGGTTATTTCAAGGTTACATCAGCTTGAGCTTGGAGATGTTTAACAGGAAGCCTGCGGTACATGTACTTAGGGTGTTACGTGCCAAGCAGGAAGCAGAAATGGACTGGTAAGTGCAGTACGTTAAACTAACTCAACTAAAATATGAGATATCATAGACCATCAGTTTCTTGTTTTTTTCAATCTGTTTCAATGTTTCTCAAGTTTACAGAGGGAAATACTTAATTACTTAAGAGAGAAATCCATGTTACAGATGGACATCAAACTGTGATGGCTGGAGTTCTCTTGCACTTTGTGCCAAAGCTGTTCGCTGTACTTCCATTGTTTCTTCACTTCAATCATGAGACCTCTGTCAAAAACACAAACATTGTTCTTAGTGATCTCTTGTTTGCAAGTGCAACATCTTTGTGCATGCTCTGTTTCCTGAGTCTAATCTTCTGCTCACCCATAATAGAAGCACGGCGTGTTTGTGCAACCAGGCAGAGCAGTGGCATCATAGCATCGAGAGAGAAGGAGTGGGAAACTAACAATCACAGAGGAGTTAGTTTCTGATGACAGCGCTACAGTATGCACGGGACAGAGAGAGATATGCTGTGGGCGATATGGCAGTGAGGAATTTCCCTCTTGCTGAAAATTCATCCATCACCCATTTTGCCAAGCAAAGAAGAGCAGGATTTCATCACTCGCAGCTACTCTTTTGTCTCCTCCCCTTTATCTTTTGCTTTTTTAATCTCTCTCTCTGACCTGTCAGAGTCTGACTCTATCCTCCTCTCCTCAATGAAAAGATAAAACTCTTGCTGATTGGTGGTGCTGACGACCACACAGTTTCTCCAGGTCTTTTATCTGTCTTCAACAGCTCTCACGCTCACTCTACTCCTCTCACTTCCTCTTTGTACATTTGAGAAGATATCTGCAGATTCATATCAAAATCAAACTGCTTTGCAAACTCAGATCCACCTTAGCTATATGCTGTGTTCATATGCGTCAAAGCTAAACTTTTCAACTGCATGGCAACAAACAGGCCAGCAGATAAAACGGATGAACTACTTTTCTGTTACCTAGAATCTGCCTTTATTCCCTGCACACAAAGCATTTTAGTTACACATGGGACATCTAGTTTGATTCTTGCACAACAGAGCCATAACTTAAACCTGCGTCAAGGTAGCCTTCTTCACACAAACAGTACGCACCACTGCCATGGAACAGGGGGCCTCCATGACGGTGATGACAGCTAAGCTAATTTCACAATTTCCCCCGGACGGTCTAAATCAGAAGTGGTGCTGATCTGTGATCAGCTCGCCTCTTTGCTGCTGTGACACTTAAATTCCTGTGTATCCTTTGGAGTAATCATTTAGCCTACATGCAACTTCTTTGGAACCCAAAGGCGTATGCCTACATGTTGAAACAGACGTTCAAGGAAGTTCCTCCTGAGATGTAAATTAAGTCAGAGGTGAGTCACACCCCCTGGATATGGCCCCAAGCCCCTTCAGCCCCCCTCCCCAGTTCCTCAGCCTGACAGAAGAAGAGCCATGTCAGGAACTCCTGCTGGGATCTCTGCTTGTAAAGCCGTATGCTCAGCTGCACACTAAGCAGAGTTTGTTTGATGTCTTCCAAATTAGAAACTGGCTCTTAATATCAAGCTGCGGTTAAAAGTGATGAAGCAGCTGTGAATTTTTTTTTTTTTTGCCATAAGGTTAATAAGTCATATGAGAATCAGGAAATTAATGTAAAATTGATCTGTATAAAGAAATAAAGAACTTGAGATCTTGGCTGCATTGTGTGTGTTTACTGTCGGGGGTGTGGTGGGATGCAGCTGCAACAGCAGCAAGGAAAGTGTCAGAAGATAGTCTCGCTATCTTAACCACTGCATCATAAAAGTCATGGAAGTACCTTGCAGGCTTTTGCTTAATTACTCTCTATAAAACCTTTTAAGTATAGCTACAGACCAACCGGTTGCTAGACACACATTATGGGATAAGGTAGCCTATCTTCTCAGATAAAAAACTACCACAACTGAGATAATGTATTGAGCTGCCAATGCACAATTTAACGCATGTCTGTGTCAAAGTGTAAAAGTGATTTCTAGTTTGGTTCAGTTTGGATTTAGGGGACAAAGGATGTAAGAAAATATAGTGACTTATTCACAGCCAAATAATAATTGATAGGGTTTTTAATCTATAACTCTTTTGTTCACAGTGTTTAACAGAGGTCAGACAAGTCAACAGCTGCCTGGGCTGTCCAGCTCTGGCAGGAATCACTTTCACCACTTGGCCCACATTCAAAAGGTGTCAACCGGGCACATACAAGCAAACTTCTTGACCAAAATTCAAGTGGGGAAAATGCTGTTCGAACCAAACCAAAGTGCACTTACCTGTTCAGACTGGGCCACTTGAGCTTTTTTTTTATTTAGTCCAATAAACTGAAGAAAGAAAACGAAACCAAACAGGAAAATAAGAGTCTACAGGACACACGGCAGAAAAAGGCGAAAAGTGAGGCAGAAATCCCGTTAGCAGCTTCTGGGACTTTACGAGACCAGAGGAGTTACACACGACACCAAACTTCCTCCTCGTGCAGCTGAACACCTGAGTAGCCTCTGCGCCGAGCGGGCTCCGAAAAAACACCGAGCCCCGTCACACAAACGCCAGTCGACACGTCGTAAAAGTCTGCCAAACTTTTACTGGACTTTATGTAGTTTCACAAGGAGAGAGAAAAAGAAGAAAAAAAGCCGAGGTGAAGCCGTCTTCAGAAAGCCGCTCTCAGCGCCTCCCTTTCGTGTCTGAGCCCGTCAGTGAGGGGGGAAAGAGTCGGTGTGTCCGGTGGTTACCTGACTCCAGTCATTACGGTGAGGCCAGCCCTCCTCACAGCAGCAGCAGCAGCAGCAGCAACAGCAGCCTCATGTTTCCTGTTGTCGCCCTGAGTGCAGAGCAGAGAAACATGCAGCTGCCATCTGCAGCAACAGGTTGAGTTGCTTTCTTCTCTCATTTGATTAAAAACGGTGAGGAAAATAAAGTGCCATATATAGTTTTATACGGGGAAAAGATCCAAGTCAGCAGTGTATTTCGCGCTTACTCTTCATTTAAATGACAGTCTAATATGCTACAGATGCTTCAAGATTGCCATTAAGTTTTAACAACTGATTTAATTAGCCTACTTAGAATCATGAAATCATTCTAATAGGCTTTAATGTCAGAGGCATAAATGTGCAAAAATGTAATATCTGTTGAATAGAAACAGAAACTAGGTTATGGATATAATTATATTGTGAAAAAGATTTTTCTGGATGAAAGTGGTGCCTCACAAGTGCAGCCTTTCTTTTAGCTCAAGTAAGAGATTACTTACTGCCTTTTAGCATTCAGGGAATATAGTCTTACATTTCTAATAATATTGTCCTTTTTGGCATTGGATTCCACAAGTTCTCCGTGACAGCATTAAGCACTGCTGGATCTATCTTGGAAAGAAGGATACATGAAATCTGATTGAGGAGACAATAAAACTAGACTTCTAGTGACATTTGTTGATTGTGACTCATCCGTGCTGGATTAAGCAGCTTTTGTGTGCATGTCAAATGTAACTTGTGAATTACAATCTGAATATCTTTCTGTAGTTTTCAATGAAAATATGAGTGAATGGAAAATTCTGAGGACATTCATGGGCATTTGAGCAGTGGATGGGTTGGTCTGAAGATTTCCTTTGTTCTGTATGTTAATTCCAGTACTTCTTTTGTGTTGTAAAACAGGATCACTGAGGAAATCCATCTTGGCTGCTGCTGTTTTTGTAAAGGAGCAAACTACCAGCTTCTCACTGCCATCTTTCATAATGGGAAGGTGAGTGTGGCATATTCTTAATATGGTAGGATTAGTTGAATTTTAAGGAGTCATTAGTCATAAATTCTGCTGTTGCTACATCGCCAACATCTCCCTCAATATATGCAGATGCCCAGAGACAATACTGTTCAACAGCCGACTTTATTCCTGTTCATGTTTATGTTTTAATTAGAGCTAATCAGTCCCTGGTCGAATCATCTTGTCACTTTTAAGATAGACTGATAAGCAAACATCCATTCGTGCTAACTGTGACTTTGGGAAAAACTTTAAAACACATGAAACAACTGGGATCTCCAACTGTCTCCAACTTTTTCAGTAGGCTATGTATCATAGGCTTTGCTTACTTTTGTTTTCCTGCTTTTATTGTATTGGTAAACATTTTCTTTGTCCATAAGGAGTTTGTGTTTTCATTCAGATGGACTTCATGTAGCAGAGTCCATACTCTCTGAAATTGTCCTTGATAGTATTAGAAAAAACAAATTCTCCTTGAACTGACCATACCTCATGCCTCATAAGTCCCAAGGTGACCGTGGAGTTGGAAAGATAGAAAGTTTTGTTCATGAGTGGCAGCCAGGGCGGACTAAAGAAACAATTCAACCACTCTATAGGTCCGTGAAATAAAACTAGGCCAAGTTATTTTTATGTATTTTTCATTATAGCTTACTCATATTTCATTTATACTACAATATACTCCAGGCTAGTTTTCAGATTAATTGCTCTTTTTTAAATTTGACCAAAATTAGGGTATTAACGCCTGAAGTCATAGCGTAACGGCATCTTTAGAGATGGTTAGTATTTTAGCCTCATAAATTACAGCTTAGCTGACCTGTACTGTATCTTTTTTATAATCCCATTTTAGTAAAAATCTGATTAATTCTTTATAGCTGAAATTCCCTGGCATGGCAATTTGAAGCAAGAAAGTCCTTGGCTCTGATCCACAGTGATAGTGTATGAAATGAGCACATTCACTGACTCGGCCTACTTCTTATTCCCAAAGACAAGAGCGAGTCTTCACATGAGCAGCCAGATAGTAGGAGCACAGAGGCTCATATTGCTAGCTTTGCCTTTGCAGCATGGAAAATAGTCAGTCTGTTTTTTTTGTGAGTGTATTTTGAGGTGAGGTTTTGTTAGCGTAGCAACATTTCTTTAACAATACTGAGTGCATGTGCTTTTGTACCTGTGTGCTCATGCATATGAGTGCCAGCACCTTCTTAACACTGCTCTTTGTTCGGTTGTGCGTGTGCTTGTATGTGCTTGTGTAGCATACTGTAGAAAGAGCATTTGTCTCTATACATTTGCTCCCCATTGCATACAATACGCATGTGGAAAGGGAATGAGGTTGGTTTGTATTGTGTTTTGCGGTATTTCATTTTGAGATAGTCAACAAACCAGTGCAGATGCTTGTCAACCGAAAAGATTTTGTTCACCATCTGAAGGGCAGGCTGGTCACATATAACAAAGTGTGAAAATACTTTGGTTGTATGGTTGTGCACTGTACATATGTACTGTAAGGGACAGGTTTGTCCTTATTACTCAACGAGAATGTCAACATTGAGTGACTCTACAAAGCCCCAGGTTGCGATAAATGTGTTGTTTTTTTTGTTGTTTTTTTTATACCCACTGCCAATATTTCGGTACTCTCTAATATGTGCATATTGCAAGTAGTAGCTATAGCATTTTGATTAGGGTACTGATTTCATGGCCACTTGGGGGCAGAAGAAACAAGAAGTGAACACAGCACTGATATGATGCACTCAGCAGGCACAGTGCTAGTTATCGTAAAGTTGTTTCGAAATTTGCCCGGTAAAGGTTGAATTTAGTCAGTGGAGAATGAGCAGAATACCACCATCTATTGATCAAGATAGGAATTGCAACGACAGAAAAATAATTCCAGCAGTTGGTTGCCAGCAGTGTTACCAGGTGCGTGATAATATTTGTATGCTAACCTGGCCCTGATGTATGATCAATAATGCCAAAAGGGCCAACTGGCCAGAGATTTTTGTGAACCTTGAAGGCATCTGTTCCCATGAGTGATGTCCATGTGTTTGTCCCAGAAGAAGCATGATTGGCTGAATGGCACCTGTTCCCATGAGTGAAATGTCCATGTTTGTTCCAGAAGAACAAGTCATAGATTGGCTGAAAACGCAATATTTGTACTCTGTACCCCTCTAAAGGCCTTGTGGAAGTATTGTTTTTGAAAAATTATATAGCTTTTAATAAGCATTCTCCATATCCAACTTTTGAGCAGATAAAACAGAGTTTTAGATATTTTTGGTGAAAAGAACAACATGGGCCAAAAATCCAAAACAATGATGAAAGACACTCCAAAATCCCTTAAAATTAGGGGATAATTTGATATGGGTATATCTTATCTTATCTTATCTTATCTGTGTATCTGTTTGTGGGCTACGCACTCAGCCCTGTGTACTTGCTTGCTCTATTTAAGAGTCCCACAGTGTTTCATCTGTCTCCTGTGTCCCTGTAGTGCCCTTGATTTCACAGTGTGTATGTAAAGGCATGAACTGTCATGCAGAAAATGCTACAGAAAAGTGCACACCAGCAGCGCATGAGTTAAAGTGATGGTGCGGATAATAAAGATGTCCTTTGGGAGACTGTAAAAGACAGATATTAATATAGTCACTGAAGTAGTAAAGTGGTTTCCTTGTCCTTGCAGCAAGCAGGTAGTCCTGTGGCATTAAAACATTTTTACATAAAAGCCTCTATGTGTAAAAACTGTCCAGGTGTTATGAGGTTTGAAGACAATGGATTATGAATTCTGTGAAATTACTGCTATAACCACACATGGACTTTATGGATGTGTTTAGCTGTAATAATGATAATGCAAAGAAAACTCGTAGAGGAAGTAAATGCGCTGCCATATTGCCTGATACTCTGCTTTCTGATAAGGTTTTTGAGATTCTAATCAGAAATGTCACAATGTGAGTCTGAGCTTGTTTTCTCATCCACAAGACGCAAACTTCTTGATATCTCAGAGAGTATTGGATCTATAGTTGCATCAGTGCGTGCTTATTTGTCCCAGCTTGTGAGGGGGTTTCATTCAGGCATGAGAATTGAATGGTGTGTGTGAGCAAGGCCTTTTTTAAGTGGCACTTGTTTCATTAATATTGTGTATGTGCTTTTAAAAGTGTAAAAGAGAGAGAGAGAGAGATATAGTGTATTTCTGTTTATGCACATTTCCTCACTCATTTTACTCTGTGATTGCAGAGAGTTACCATGGGAACTATGACATCTGTGACACCATGTGATTTTATCCATCTATCTCAGAATAAAATACCTCTACCGTGAGAGGTCCATAGTCCCTCTCTAGCTGTGTGTAATTTGTTTGAGTGCAGCAAGAGGGTGGAAAGCTTTTACAATGCTGTATCTTATACGTTTGGCTTAAAGGATATATTTGGAGAGTTGTACTGGCAAAGGGCGAAATTGCAGGCTATTCCACTCCTTGTCCTCTTTCTTCTTCTTTGATTTAATTTCTCTGAGGCATACTCTGACAATACATTTTAACATAACTGAAACCCTATACTGGATTTTAAGGTAAAGAGATATCATGACCCTAGTTTTTCATCTCTATTATGTTAAAGGGACAGTTCAATATTTTGGCAAACTAGCCCGTTGCCATTATCCCTATAGTCATAGCAGTAGATTTGTTACCTTTATTTGTCGGTGCAAGCTAATTTTAGAACGACTGAACAGAGCTACGCTACGGAGGCTTCTTAGTTTCCCTCATCAAACTCATACACAATCCAACAACTCCAAAACGCTCTTGTGGACAAGTTGTGAGCTGCACATTCACCACACTATGAGACAGAACGTTATAAGACAGAGCTGTTTTCGAGGTAAATACATGCAAAACCACTGATGCGTGTTTCCTTCAGGGACAGTTTTTCAGCAAGCAGTCTCTGCATTTGCCTCGAAAACAACTCTCGTAACGTTCCATCATTATCTCATAGCGTGGTGAATGTGCAGGTCACAACTTGTCCATGAGAGCGTTTTGGAGTTGTTGGATTGTGTATGAGTTTGATGAGGGAAACCAAGAAATCCCATTAGCCTCCATAGTGTAGCTCTGAGCAGCTCACGACTGCACTCGGCCATTCTAAAAATAACTCGCACCGACAATTAAAGGTAACAGACGGGCCAATTTGCCAAAATGTTGAACTATCCTTTTTGAGGGAATAATTTGGAATTTAGTGAAATACGCTTCTTAGTTTTATTGCCAACAGTTCGATGATAGCATGCAACTCTTGTGTTTGTTTGGAAAATTTGAAGCCTCAGAAAAAGGGGAAATAGTTATCTCTATGTCCAAATCCAACCAAGTCAAATAAATAGAAAATGGCAGTTTTATATTGAGGATTTATGGAGGGATTATCCCTGTTGAACAGTTGAGACTGCAGGAAGTAACTGTGCCCAGCTAAGAACTAGAGAAGCCTATGAATAAGCGACATGCACTGATCATGGGAATGAGTGAACTTTAGAGGTGTATCTTGGTGTTATCTTTGGACAGAGCTCAGCGTGGTGTGTCCCTCTTCTTACTGGTTTTGTGCTAAGCTAAGGAAGCAACTGGTTTTGGCTGTAGCTTCATGTTTACTGACATGAAAGTGGTTTTGATGTTCTCATCTAAGTTTTGACAAACAAGATGGATAAACATATTTTAGATTTTCTTTTGTAGTTTGTTTTTGAATAACATTCTCTCTCGAGCAGCAGTGCAAGAACAGAGACGAAGAACTCTGGGCTGGGGTCCACATGAAATACAAACCTGTGCAGCTGTGCCTTTGGGGTATTTCCCAGTGTCCAGCAGTTGACTGGAGCTTGTCTAAACAGGCACCAACACACTTCAGTGTACATGGGCAGCAGTAGCCTAATGCAGGAAAACACACTGTCCCTGTTGTAATCCTGAAGGAGACGGAGAATTTGATAAATGAAAACCCATGCAATATGCGAGTGTATGCACGTACACACATACATAAGCAGGTTTATGAGCCAAAAGCTGATGGTGAGCTTGCACCTGAGGGCCCCTGACCCATATACAGTAGGACCACGTGCGGGATGCGTCCCACTTTTCCACTTGACGGTGCATCATTAACCCGACTGCCCGAAGTTGCAATCCCTGCTCACCTGAGCTCCCATTGTCATTCAAGTTGAGTACAGAAACACAAATCCTAGACACCCACACAGAGACAAAACACTATGCCTTCAGATCACTGTGGGCTTTTTTTTCTCGCATTCTGATTTTTTCCATTTTCCCATGATTAAATCCACACATACACACTCACACATAACGACAGAAACACACAGACCTGTGCACTCATGGTGTTTGCCCGTATCAAAGTGGTTTCCTGGGGTACTAAAGTGCACAGTGTCTACCATTTTAGCCACAGCCTCTGACACACATAGTCCCTCCTTCCCTCTCTCTCTCTTTTACTCTCTGTAGATCTCTCTCTATACACTCTTTCTCTTTCTCTCTCTGTCTCTCTCTCTCTCATACACATGCTGGATCCTTTCTGCTTCCAGTCTCCGCTCCTGCCTTTTCATTCTCTGATTCCCTCTTCCTAATCTCTGTTTTTTCCTCCTCCTCTTTGCCTTTTCTTTCTTTTCTCTCTCTCTCTCTCTCTCTCTCTCTCTCTCTCTCTCTCTCTCTCTCTCTCTCTCACTCACACACACACTCACACTCCCCCTCTCCTCTCTCTCTCCTCCTCTCCTTGTATCCACCGGCAACTGTGCTGAGCAGCCTCGCTCTCCAAGCCAGTGGATCCCTTCACTTGACTAATTAGCCTTGAAGTGCTGTTGAAGATCATCATATTTAGCTTAGCGACCTAGCGGCAGGGTGCAGACAGATATAGACCGGGCTGGCTGCAGGCTGGGTGCCTGGCAGTGGGCAAGCTCTCTATCTCTCTCTATTCACACTCAGTGCCGCCGGCTTCTCAGTGGCGGAGCGGCAGAAGTGAGAGGTGGTTTTGCTTTGAAAGAGACGATAAGGGGAAAGAGAAAGAAGCGGAGCTGAGACCACAACAAAACCACAGGATGGGAGTCCGCTGCAGGAGCAAATCCTCCTAGAGACGGAGGGCTCGGAGGAGACGGTGGTCGCCGTGCAGGAGCACAGAGTGCAACATACAGAGAATCAAGGTAAGAGTTTTTCAAGCCCGTTACTACCCCGATTTTTCCTCAGGTTGTTTTTGGAAACAGATTGTTCTTGAACATGTGTGTGTGAGAGAGAAAAAGAGGGAGAGAGAGTGATTGTTCATCTCTATTGTGCATCTCTATGACCCACATTGTTGAACCCGAGGTGCACAGCAGGAATTCTGTGCAGGATGTTCTCTTTCTCATTCTCTCTCTCTTTCTCTCTCTCTCTCTCTCACTCACTCTGTGTGTGTGTGTGCCTGTCTCTCACACTCACACACATATGCTACACAAACACACTCAGGCATCAGCTGTGTGGCATCACTTGTTGGTCTGATATTCAAGGTGACATGTAATGACTGCCACATTAATGGTCACTTGTATGTGTGTGTGTGTGTGTGTGTGTGTGTGTGTGTGTGTGTGTGTGTGTGTGTGTGTGTGTGTGTAAATGAGCTTGTGCATACAGGTGTGCAAATATCAGCAACAGTCTCTTCAAATAATGTGCGTGTGCGCGCACCAACGAGATAGTGAGTGGCTCTTTTGTCTGAGCGGGTGCCAGTGTGAGTCTTAAGAATGCACATCATAGTGAACGACATGGACAGCAACATAAGAGACAATCAGTCACGCCAGCCTCACGGCTGATTGCTTCTCACTGCTTTGGAAGATGGTGCATAAGAGAAGACTGTAAATACAGCTGTATGTGTGTGTGTGTGTGTGTGTGTGTGTGTGTGTGTGTTTCTATGAAGACAATCTGTTTATCCCCTGCTGCAACTTGTACAGCCTGCTCTCTCTGTGCTTACGTTCAATGAATGCTCTTACACCAGACAAAACCATTAAAGCCGTTGCTGAGCCTCACCAAGAGTAGAAGCTTATATTTACACTGATATGGTGGGATGCTCGTGGGGTAGTGTTTCCCATGAGGCAGGCTGGTGGTAGTGGAGAAAGAGGGGTAAAAACAAGCATGTGAACCATGTTATGAATAATTAACACACTTAAACACACTGAATGTAGTCTGTACTGCTCTCTCTGTGTGTATGTCATTCATTCTAACATTACACAGTGCACACATAAAAATACACATCCGTACAAATGGACATTGTGACAAGACTTCTGAAGGAAATACATTTTTGACCATTTGTGGCACACCCATGATGAAAAATCTGTGACACGGAACAGAAACTGTCATGAGTGACGCCATTGCCAGATAATTGAAGTTCCACATTATTGAGACTGTGACAGCACCTGGGGTGATTTTATAGAGATGATAATTCCTAATCTCCAAATCCTGGATTGAAAGGACCATTATTCTAGCTATGCAATACAGACAGTTGCATCCCTGGTGTGTAGGCTGCTTTAAAAATTGTACACACATTTTAAAAGGATTTGAACACAATTTCTGGAGTCACAGCTTGTTGCTGGTTCAGAAGTCTGGCTGTCTTCGATAACATGCATGTGTGAGCTAAAATTCACTCTTAGACTAAACTGTACCAGACGAGAGAAGATCAGTGAATTCAAATTTCTGGGGGTATTACATCTTTAATGCTTGAGTTATTAATGCACATACTGTGGTGGTCCATAAAACATTTTCCAACATTTTTAATAGAAATCTTTCCCTGCTCCCCTCACATAGAAATACACACGATTTTATATGTTTGCATAAACAGGTTGAATTATATAAGATTTCCATACTCTTTTCTTCTTTATTCTTTACTTTGTGAATGAAACGGTCATTCATGTCATTGCTTCATCTTTTAAATGAAGCATTTTATAATGTAAATTGTTGATAGGTATTCAGGTGATTGAGAAAGCATGGATGCATTCCAACCTTGTGAAGTGGCTTCCTCCCCTCTCATCCTTTACGGCCATTGATCGGGGAAAGGGCTGACAAGGCAGCGGGGATTTGCCCGCAGCCATTAAGTCAGCGAGATAATTGTTGTCGAGGAGATGAGTTCGTAAGCTTGATATCTGAGAGGAAAAACCAACTGCTGTTTGAGTGAATAAAATTATGTTGAAGATTGCAGAGGACTTCTGCTTGACGATTGATAACATCGTGATTTCAAAGTTTGCAATTGCTGTTTGATTCAAAGAGGATCTGTACTTGGATAACTTTTTGAGGCACCCCAAAACTTAAAAAGCCTGATGCTGACTTTATTAAGCATGAGCGCAGTCATTTGCATGTCATAAATCCCTGAACATCTCCTAAGCTGGCCTTCCTGCTCTAACTTCCCTCACCACCCCCTCCCCCTGTTTCCTCCTGCTCTCACTTTTGGGACTAGAGCTGTTTTCTACCTCTACCTGCTATTTCCCCCCAATCACTATTATTTCCCATTGCTGAGTCTGCTGGCTTTCACCCCACCCTGTTTACTTCTGAAGAGTCTCCAAACGTCTGCATCATGACTTTGCCTCTCTCTTATCTCTTTCTGTCAGGCTTTTGTTTTTGATCATCGCTCCTCTGTTTCCACTCTACTTCTCCTCCTTTCAACCTCACCCCCCTAATTTAAGATTTATGTGTGTATGTGCGTGTGTGTACATGCATGTGTACCCGTGTATATGCCTCACAAAGAATGTCTTTGTGGGCATCTCTGCATGAGTGAGTGTGTGTGGATAAGTCCAGTCTACTGTACTATAGGTGTTCATTGTCATAATAATAATAAAATCAATGTCTTTATTTGTTCAAACCAAGGTAATATACAATAATAATACACAATGATTTCATATTCCATGGTCAGAAAGGAGCATGGAGAAGATAAATCTTCTGTTGCCTGCCCCTCGCTCAATACAGAATTGTACCAAAGATAATCTCTCACAGTCACTGAGCAAACAGTCTAACAGTGGCACTATGGGAAACAATCAAACAGATACCTAACAAACAAAAGAATCACACTTTTGCAGTAACAAAGAGAGTGTGTGAATTAGTTACTTGTGTCATAAGTTCTCAGTGTTCGTTCTTGAACTGGAGCTCATTTTCTGCTGTTCCAAATTTTTTACCCAATTGACACCCTGATGCATGAGGGCTTTTGGTGGCATGGTAGGTTTGAGGTTTATTAGTGGATGTCTAGTACATTATGAACTCGAGGTGTAAAGAATCACTATGATTGCAAATCTTCACACAGTATTGTTCACTGTGAAGGTCTAAGCACACATGAGTGGAGCCATTGATGAATCTCTGAGAAACCCATCATTTACAGTATCTGCTGAATGTCAGTGAGTCTTTATCTTCTCTCTCACATAGACACTCAACTCAGACAGGATGGACGTTTCTGGTTATGATTTTAAATGTTCAGTGCTAACATGTTATTTCTATAACTATTCATTTCTATGGCAACTACCCTATAGCTCAATTATGATCACGGTTATGCAAGTAAAACAGTATGGAATAAATCTCTGATGACAGTGGTGAATCTGTTCAATTCTGAGGTACTTTATAGAAATAGAATTTTACTATTGTAGTTGAAAGATGAAAGATGAGGCTGAATTTGACTACATGATATATTATTATAATAATCACCTTTTTCCTGTTACTCCTCAGACTATTATACTGTAGTGTCTCACTAAGGTCTACACTGAGCCAGGCACTGAATATACATAAACACTATACACTGTTGTATCACCTGGATGACTGTGACTCATTTTAGTCAATAAGGTGCCAGTCAGGTCTTTTTCTTTGCAAATAAGTCAAAGCAATAGTTACCTATGGATGAGTTTGAAGTTTATCTTCGTGCGAGTAATATTATTATCTAACTCCCCTGAACTGTAGTGCTTTACTTCCTAGTCTTTAGTACAACTCAACATCACCTAGTCTGCTCTCAATGTGTCAGCAAAGGCAGTTCTACTGTATGTCAAACATAACACATCAAATGTAGAAGATGGAAGATTTACATTGACTTTTCTACCCACAGATGATGGACAGTCGGCTAGCAGCACAGAGGGCGTTGAGAAACCTCGGAGACCAAAGCCAACAGAAGACCAGCACCTACATTGTGCCCTGCTTCCTGTTTGTGGAGGTGAGTGTTTGGACATTCAGTATATTGTTCAATAGGGAGAAATACACAGCTTTATGGAGTCGACTCACAACTGTGAATTTCCGCCTGGTGTGACCTGAACAACAAAAGTGTTTTGGGTTGGGGTTTTTTTTTGGCTCTGACCTGAAGGCAACATTGTTATATTTGGCTCAATTTTACACGGCTTTACACTCAGGCTTTTGTGTGCTGATATTGTGGACTAAGGTGTGTAAAATGTGCTGTCTAAATGCCATAGTTTCATACGAAAGTGGGCAGAAATGGAGCCCTAAAGTGTTTACTCTGTGGATGCTAAGTGTTGGAGAAATCTCTGGGAGGCTGGAGTCACACAGAGGAAATAGATGGACAAATGCAGGCACATTTAAAAGGCTTCTACCAGTGAGTGTTCTCCACCCCACTTTTCTTACGTTTCTCCCACATCTCTTTCTTCCAACATTTCCCATGTTTCTCACTGTGGATTAACAACAGTGGCTGTCGGTTGGGAAACTGCATCAATTAGCGGGCTCTGTTTTCAATTCACTGACTCCCAAAAGAAGCGATTGATTTGATTAAATCATCACAATGGGGTAATTACCTTCAGTCAATGACTCACTTAGTGATAACATTCAGCAGGAGTTTGAAGGGAACCATTGCTAAGGTATTCCAGCAAGGGGCTTCTCCACTGAACTTTTTACTCATGACTTCCTGGATTCATCTCCTCTCTTCTCCTCTACTCTTCCCACGACTCCTCTCTTCCTTGTAATCCCTAAATGACCTCGTGGAGTGCTCATGGCCTCAGCTATATTTCCTAATTAATAGGCCTAATTAAGAACGGAAACCCAATTAGCCCGTGCCACCGCTAACACACTCCAAGCCTCCAGGTCATCAGAGCTACTGTATAACAACGATAGCTGAATGAGCTGTTTTTTATACGTTAAATGAGACTATTTCCTTTTGAATTGAACCTTAAATTATGACATCGCTTTTGTATATGTTCAGGGTTTGCAGAAACGGCTAAATAGAAAGTTGACTGGATGAGTCAGTAGTTCAGGTTTTGCCAACAGATACAGCCAACAGGCAAACAAGAGAACTGAAGATGAGTATGGACATTTTTTTCCCGAGGCAAGCATTGATCCTGTGAAAGGCTGGTCTCATTCAAAACAAGTCCAGGGGAAAGTGTCTTTTGCAAACTACATCTTTCTTTAGCACAGCTGCATGCCCAATGACCTCAGATGAATCTCCTCAAGGATTTTCTTCAACAATATTATAAGAGCCAGTTTAAGATGTCCTATTATTGATTAAAGGGATAGTTCACCCAAAATTCAAATTTCACTCATTATCTACTCACCCTCATGTCGACTAAGAGCTGGGAGAAGTCCTCCGTCCCTTCTCTGAGTTACGGGGGGGTCCATGCAGCAGTATTTGTCCATAATGGTTGTCAATGGACACCAGGGGTCCGTTTCAGGAAGCAGGCTCAACAAACTCTGAGCCAAATCCTGAGCTCAGGATGGACTGAGCCTGAACTGGAAAACTCAGAATTTTCGGTTTCAGAACAGCTGATCAGAATTAGTTCAATCAACGCAGAATATTGAGCCTGAGGGAGGCGCGTTCACCGTGAGCACAAGAAGCCATCATCAATGGAGCACAGATGATACGATTCACAACGACAGAAAAAAAGAAACAGAGCCGCGAATCTCACTCCAACTCAACAGGAGAGTTTAATGTCGGCGTATGTGGAGGATGAACACATTAAAAAACATCAAACTCAGCCGAAACCGCGTGAGCTGACGTGGAAAAAAGGACCGCAGTGTGTTCACTAAAGAACTCTGACAACGGGGCAAATACATGTTGACGTCCACTCATTAGTGTTGTTCAATAGCGCACTCGGTAGTGCGTGTGCCCTCCACGCAGTCAGCGTGGGTTTGATTCCACGGCGTAATAGTGGATTTTAATAGGCAATGCATTTTCTCATGATTATATAGCTATAAATGAGTAGTCTATGTCGTTGTGTGTAATCTGTGGCTTCTTAAATATTCCCATTTTAATTTGATATCTCTATTGATTTGTTCAGCTGTATCTACTTCAAATCAAACTGTAGCCTAATACATTTGCTCCATTCTTGTATTCCTTGGCGATCGGTTCATGTAATTGCTGAATAGTTGCTCCACCGAGGGGCCGACAGAGGTTTACTGTCTTCAACTATTTCTACTCGCACTCTCCCACATGAAAACCTGCACGGTCTTGTCTCTGCTGTAGCGACGAGCCGCTGTCTCGCTGCTGCGTACAGTACACGGATGTAAAAAACAACAAAAAAAAAAAAAAAAAAAAACTTTTTAAAAAGCTGCCGTCTGTGAAAAATCTAATGACAAAAAATTAAAATAAAATCTGCTCCGATTATAATGAATTAGCCACAGCCTCCACGATGTGTAATGAAACAGGTCTAGATAAATCCTCCTAATGATCCGCTCTTTGCCTTTAAATAAGTTTCACTTCCACGTCCACGACTTAATTCACTAAGTGACATGATGTCTCTGCTTCCTGCTCCACGCTCAGCGGCATCAACCTCAGGTTAAGATGGATCAAACCTGCCACGGAGCAGGTTTGCTTCACAGCACATGTTGCCGTAGCGACTGACTCAGCATTACACTGATCCTGCTCTCTGAAACGGAAAATTCTGAGTTTCCCTCATCTCAGGCTCAACATACTCAGAATTTCCACAAATCTCGCTTCTTGAAACGGACCCCAGGTTTGTTTGTCCAAAAAGACACACCAAAAAACATCCAAATACCTCCATACTGCTTGTCTGTAATGTCCCTCTTGTATTGAAGCCCAGACATGAGAAATTGTTCCGCCGGTCAGTGCAAATCACGTGAGATGACACAGGAAGAGCAGTGAACCGAGGCACTGAGAGCTTCTGCTTCAAACAAGCTTAAAACATAGACTTATTTAATTTTTTCCGGAACAATTTCTCATGTCGGGGCTTCAATACAAGAGGGACGTTACAGATGAGCAGTATGGAAGTATTTGGATGTTTTTTGGTGTGTCTTTTTGGACAAAGAAACCTGGTGTCCATTGACAACCATTATACGGACAAATACAGCTGTGTGGACCCCCCCATAACTCAGACAAGGAATGGAGGACTCTGAAAATTCTCACAGCTCTTAATTGACATGAGGGTGAGTGGATAATAAGTGAAATTTGAATTTTGGGTGAACTATCCCTTTAAATATGGTGTTAAGACATAATATTTAGATTACTATAGTTAATGAGTATGTTAAATAGTGGATTTTTCTATACTGCATTTCTTTTTCTATTATCATCACAACTGATCACAATTTATCCATAGCAGTTGATTCTGCTGCAGGGTCATAAAAGATCTGAAACCATGCTGAGAAGTCATCATAGTTTTGGATAGTCATATGGTTTTAACCATGGTAGAACTGATAACTGATTTGACTTGTCTAGAAGATCACCAAGTCAGTACTGGAACAGAGTCAGAAGTGAAAATGGATCACCTGCTGGGATAATGGCATATAGAAATGAACCCCCGTTTAGCTTACCCTGGACTTTCATAACAAGTCAATACAAGTTGACTGAGTGGCCTAGAATTTTGGAGTATTGAAAAACAGCCTCATTACTGGTTATTCTTCTCCTTCTTCATTTCCATTCACTGTCTCATTCTCACAACCTCCTCTTAAGATCATACAATAGGTTTTTCATCCTCGTTTTGCGCCACATCCAGCACATGAATCCTATACACTCTTTGCACACAACAATATTCTTCAACACATTGCTACAGTATTACCGCTGCATCTCTTTATAGCACAAATATCCCACAATCCCTGCAGATTTACGTGCGGTTTTAAGCTGGCCTTTCTTTACTTTCATTGTGCTTTGGTATTGGCTCATTCTCAGCATCCTCTTGAGGACTTGTTATAATGATTTTCCAGCTTTCTAATTTTTTTCATAGTGCGTCTTTAATATCTCTAGGCTCCTATCTGTCAGAGGTGCTCCTCCCCTCTTCCAGTATTCTCTTTGACTGTCTCTTGAGTACTGCCCAGTCCACATCACTCCTCTCCAGCACTGATTCTCTTGAGTAATTACATCTTTTGCACCACAGATCTCTCCATTATTCCCCTTTACTTGTGAAGCTTCAACTCCCCCTCCCACTTAAAAATGTGTCTGCTGCAGAGTGGACCTCCACACTCCTCATTTCTCCACAACACCTCTCCCGATCTTCATGTTTTTCTCTTGGGACTGCAACATTTCTTCTCATGTCTCTTCCTGTTTCCGTTCACCTGCTCCACCTGCTTTTATTTGCTTCTCAAGGCAGAAAGACCTTGTCCTTAGAAGACTTCATCCTCATGCTCACCTCACATAGCAGACCGGAGGGTAACATGAACATCTCCTGGCCTGGGGACAATGTTTCTTCCCGTTTTGTCACCTTAATCAACTCTTCCTCCAGGGCTGTGCCTGTTGTTTTTATTTGCTTATTTTGTTTTGGTTGATGGGAATCTTGGAATCACTAAATATGCACCTGAATGAATCTGTGTGCTTTGCAGTAGTTTAATAAAGGGCATTTTTAATTCCATCCCCCTTCTTCTATGTTCATACTCTGAGGTAGCTCGCAGTAGCATAGCTCCCCCCGGAGGGCACTCACTCCTTTGTTGTTACATTAGCATCTCATTAGCCATTTCTTTTCAATTGAAACGCCCAGTCTTATTCCTCTTCCTCTCTTGTGATCTTGTTTCCGATTCCCTCTCTCTTTCCCTTTTTCTTCACAATCTAAATCTCTGTCTCTCACTCTCTGTTGCTCTCTCTGCCTCTTCTTCCTTTATCTGTATGACAATGGCCTACTCCCCAGTCCCATTGTCAGTTCGCTGCTCCGTTTCATGTCAAGACTTTTCTACCATCTCTAACTTTGATTACTGGTTCTGTCTCTCCCTCTGTTCACACTTTCCAAGTTTCTTCCCTCTGTCTATTGTAGTCAGCGGTTTCTTCTTACGCCAGATTAAGAAGTGAGAATGATTTCACACGATTTCACTTTTAGCAGCACAGGATGAAAACATCATAATGGAAAGCAGATAAGTCTTTCTTCCTCTCCTCTCTTTAGCTCTGCATCTTTCACCCCTCTCTCTCTCTTGTTTTCACTCCCCGCTGCTGTGGCTGCCGTCATGCTGTGAAGCCACACAAGAGACTAGTCTGGGGCCTAACAGAGACACTGCTTCAAAGCCCCCTCTTTAAAAAGTCATTTTGATACAACAGATTCCTGACTAGCTTTAGACACGGGTGGGTGGGAGAAGGGTTGAGAGCTGGTGTGATCTAGGGCAGGCGGGCCTACTGTGAAAATCTGTACTGAAGCTGAGCTACAAAATACTCCAAGAGGACTCCTTGAGTGAAAATCTCAGCGTGTACAACTTGCATTAATAGTAGTGTGGGCTCAGCTGAAGATGAGATAATAATTACTGTTAACTCTTGGTGAATGCACTGTGGCTACTAATTCATGGCACCCAGCCCTCTGCAGTGTGTATCCAGGCTTTCCAGCTTTGCTGTTCAGCCCCGATTGCCAGCTCAGAGCAGCTTCCTCGTCTCTGTTCCTTCCTCATGCCTCGTTGGCTGCATCCTCCCATGGCACAGCGAGTTCCATAAAGTAAACAGACTGCTGAGCATCAGACCACGTAATATTTCAGGTCCGCGGCCTGTGCTGTCTCTGATGATACTCTAAGGTGTTGGTTCATGGCTGCTTGCATCCCTCATTTCCTTGCCTCCCTGTAGATGCCCTAGATTCAGCCTAATCAGTAATTTCTGTTTCTTAACTTTTTTTTGATTCATATAAAAGCTGATACTCGGGTTTCTGGCTAATTTGCAACATAGATAAGCTTTGAATGGAGAGAAATTCAGCCCCAAATAAGTTTTCAACATACAGTACCTGACACTTTGATCAGTGATCCTGAGGTCAGCACATCTGGCAGGTACCAAAGGGTTCATATTGAGTTTAGTTTGTCTATAAAACATTCACTAATATACAGTATTAAAGGTACTGTTGGAGATCTTGGAAAAAACAAAAGCAAAGAAGTAAAACAAGCAACATCATAACACACCACCCAGCATCAAGCTAAGAGCTACACTGCCACCTACCAGACTTCAGTGAGGTACATTAGATCTTAACAACTATCGCCCAATTAGTATCATTAGTTCTGTTGTTAAGATTCTTGAAAAACATATCTTTTTTTCTCTCACTACAACATCTTGTCTCCATGTGAGTCTGTTTATAGACCCAATTACTCTACAACCACTGCTTAGCTTGGTGTTGCTTTTAACAGTATGCAGATTTGTCCATACAGAACCCATGACTGTATCATGCATCAGACTCTTAATTGGCTACTTCTCAGCCTCAGGCACCACTTCCATTGGCTCCAGTTTAGTTATAAATGTCTTCACTTTAACTACCCCCTCTACTTTAAACAATACCTAGTCCCCTACCGACCATCTTACTCTGTCAGACATTCACATCAACTGTCTTTTCCTGTCCCAAGAACTTCAAAAGAAATTGGTAGATGTTCTTTCAAACACAAAGCTCCCTCTGATTGGAATAACTTACCGCCATCCATTAGATCTGTCACTTCCTTCCATCTGTTCAAGACCTCACTAATGTCCTTGTTTCAGACCCCATGCTGTTTAACTCCTCTTTTTTGTGTTGTGTTTACAGTATGTGACTGCATTGTACTAGTACTAACTGATTGTATATATAGGACCCCCTGGAAGACGAGATGATACATCTCAAGGGGTTATCCTCCAATAAAGTTTGACTCGTTGAAAACTCTGATTACGCACATGATTAGTGCACAAGCAGGGAGGGAGGGAGGGACAGAGATGGCAGCCCAACAGTTTTATGATTGTTATAGCACTAGATTTTACTGTCAAAAGTGAACGTCTTTCGGGGACACTAGGGAGCAGTTCATCATCCCTCAGTACTGGAGTTTCCCCACTGGTTGTTGCTCTTCTTGTGTTGCCAACTTAGCACCTTTGTGACAGAATTTACTGACTTAACATACGAGAGTCGCTGTATTTCTCAGTAGGTGTAAGTTTAGGTTTTCCCTGTGTAGATACACCACTCTTTGCCAAACACCTGCTGATGTAAATGAGCTGCTAATTTTCTGTACATGTGATTATGTCACCAGTAAACTGAGCACAGCCATTGTCTTGAACTTTTATGGTGATTTTGTCAGACAACGTTGTGGTCACAAAATCTGGTTTTCAGCAGTGCAGAGCAGCAGGTCAGACATGACATGTAGCCTACAGTAATTGACTGCTGGTTGGTATAATAATCTTGATGAGCCACATTTTGTTAAGTGTTTCTGAAACAAAGAAACAAAAAAGGAAAATGTAAATGAGAACAGCTTGAATGTGACCCCAGACTCCAGTGTCAAAATCCAGCATTTTCAGACATTTTCTCAAAAGGTTGGTGCTGAACATGCTCCAACATCAAGTATTTGGTGACATTATTGCAGAAAACTTTAATTGTAGGCAGCGGGGCTTATGATAACAAACCAAACTTCAGTTTTGTTTCATCTGTCTTTTTGCTGATCATAGGTCTTTTCAGTCCTTCATTTTGCTGCCAAGTGAATTGACTTGAGGAAACAATTACCCTGCTTGTTGACAGGATGTGTGTGTGTGTGCGTGTGCGCGCACGGCCTGTGGCATCCTTTCTCTGGTTTTAGTTTTGGTGTGAAAACAGCAGAGCAGCATAAGTTGCACCAATTATGAACAGCATCAAGAATGCAACAGATCCACAGTTGCCCACAACAAAACGTCGTCCTCTCAGCGTGTGCTTACTTCATCCTTACTCCCTACTGGGCTTGACACAGCCTGAGAACATCTTCTTCCTCCAGGCAACACATTTGTTGTGTGTGTTTACTCTTTTCTTCAAAATCATTTGTTCCAAACAATTTTTTACTTGTGCCAAGTCCAAGACTCCCCAATCCAACCTGTACTGTACACCGAACTTCTCCGTGAGTCTTCAAAACAGCTCCAGAATTAGAGTCATGACGTAGAATGTAGAAGCGCTTTAAGCCAGTTAATATACAACTAATGATTATTTTTAACCTCCTTTAACTGCTCCTTATGGGCAATTTATGCGCCATCACCATGATTATAACCACATGAGAGAAAAGTACATGAGCTCATAATCACATCCCTGAACATTATCTTATAGTGGAATATCTTCATTCTCTGCTGTTAGTTGTCACGCTCACTTTAAACACACACACACACACACACACACACAGAAAGACACAGTTACAGCTTTCTCTCATATAATTCTCTCCTTACTTTTCCCCTCATTATCTCTCAGACTCCATGAATAGTACCTGCCTGGCTGTCTGCTGCACTGGGATTTCTCAGCACTAGGTGGATGTTTGAAACACTTGTTAGCTGGCTGCTTCCGACCTGTTATCACTTTGTGGAGGGAGGGATAGATGAGAGACCGTGTACATGTATATCACAGTACACTGCAGCTTCATATCATCTGCAAATATTGAATAGAGTAGCCTATCTAGGCTGCAGCGCTGAGGATACATTACTTTATCTAAAATAGGAAGATCCATGCTGGAGTTAAGTCTCTAAAATACAATTGCTTATATAAGATATAATCTTGCCTCTTGCTTTTGCGTCCTTCTGAGCTATATGCAATAATAGGATTCAGAAATACAGACAATTTTTTTTCTGCTAGCCATGCTGTATGTTGTTGTGAAAGATGTCAGCCTACTATAGGAAAGATTACATCCAGGTCAAACTTGTTAGTGAAATTATTGATGGGAAAACATTTCAAGATTCATCCTCTTTGTGGAAAAAAAATCATTAGTAATCGATCAGACAATTGTTTATTAAAAAAACAACATATATGCGATAATTTGAGAGCTTTGGAATGAAAACCTTTAATTGTTTTATTTGGGGAAACATGTTTGTGTGTGTGAGCCTGTATCTGCTTTTATTCTTCGCTGAATGCGGGGGCATGTGTGCTGTAGGACTGGGGATTTTGTAGAATTATGTGATTGTTCTTCAGCGTGTTGCAGCGAACATTTAAATGTGCTATTCATGGGTTTGTAGTCCACTGGCGTTGAATGGAGGCTGTCTGCTTTAAAGAGGAAAGGAGGAGGAGAAAGGAGACGTGAAAGGAAGGAAAGATGAGTGAAGGAGGACAGAGAGTGAAGTCGATACTGTAGATACAGTGTGTGCGTAATTGAAGCAGATATAATGTAAGTGACAGTGATGATGATTGAGAGACATGGGGGGAAATGCAGCCCGAAAAGGGGGGGGGGCACGGGGAGGGGGGGCTTGAAAATGGCTGAGGAAAGATGTTTTCTGACAGGAAAAAAAGAACTGATGAATTTCAGATAAACAAGGCATGGTGATAGAAACACAGTAATCAGACAAACAAAAGAGCTGGGAGATGGAGAGAGAGAGAGAGGGAGAGAGAGGAGGGGGGGGGTTACATGTGGGTGCCCAAAAGATGAATGCCTGCTTTGATCCTTTTCCTTTCCCTTGTTCTCTCTTTGTGTTTTACCTTTCTCTCCACTTCACCCTCTTCAGTCTCTCATAGATCCTCATTTACTCTCTTTCACCTCCTCTCCCCTGTTGTTTTCTCCTCTCTCCGCTGCCTCTCAGTTTTATTTCCCAGTGGCACCCTCGGCTTTGCCGTGCCGCATTCGGTGATATACTAAAGTCTCATTAGCGGTTTATCTGTCTGTTTATCTTCTTCCACTTTCCCTCCGCTGCTTCTCCCAGATCTCTCTTTAAGGCTGTGCCCCTCTGGCTTGTCCACCGTTTTCCACCAGTCGGCTCATCTGTCTTGCACTCGACATGCTCGTTGGGTTGTAATACAATCTGGTGGCAGCAGGCGGCAGTCAAGCCCATCCGTTGTCATGTTGATTCTATGATACGCCTCAATGAATATTTTAGGCTTTTCCCCCCTCAAACATTTACATATAATTTATGTAGATGAGCCTGTGTGAGAGGAGGGTGGTGTGTGTATGAGCTTTTTTTTTCCTTGTCTTACACATGCAGGGGTTGTGTCACAGTTTGGGCATGTGTGTATGTGTGTGTGTGTGTGTGTGTGTGTGTGTATGTTTATGTGATCTAAAATTGGACCTTGGCTTTTCTTAATCATCTATAATCACCCAGTGATTATGTGAGCTCTTCAGGAGACCAAAAGGGAGGAATGGTGTACCAGCCTCATCTCATGCTAATTTGGGGCTGAAAACTGTGTGAAGTCTCCTGGAATTAATGTCGCACATATGTAAAAAGCAATGCTTTGATGATGCCAGGTTTTTGCTCCGAGGTGTTTATTTTGGCATTCTGCTCTAAGAATATGTTTTTAAATGTGTCTTATTAATTTTAGGTGCTTAATGGCCCTCTTTACAAACTATTACGTAAAATATGACAGGAAGAATTATGTTATACCCTCAGTGGTCACTTCATTCGAGACACCTGTTTAGTCTATTTCCAATCCAATAAAACAACCCTACTATGAGCTTTGTAAAGATGATCACTTGGACGATGGTTTACATTAGGCTATATTAGGAGGTGATCCTAACTGTTACTATTAACACACATAGTGTTAGGGGGGCATCATGCATTGCATTATACACTATCATTTATATCCAGTTTATTAAACTGCAGTGTTTATCTGCCTCAAAGTACAAACACATTGTTGGTGTCTAGTGTGACATCTTGTTTTCCATTTTCCTTAAGCATGATAAACAGAGACAAAATCTTCTGTTGACATATGAAAATGTGTTTAGGAGATGAGAAACAAGACTGTGTTGAACTGGTTTCATTGAAAATATTATCAAATTATCAAAATGCTGAAACTCAGCCCGCATGTAGACAATGGGCTTTAATTTCATGGCGCAGCGCAGGGTAGCGCAGCCTGTGCAATGGTAATTTCGTCTGGCACAACACAGCGCGCAGCGAATTTGTCAATTCGGTAGACTGAGTTGCGCCGAGATGGGTATGGCGGCTCAGCAGTGGGAGGTCTCGACAGATTCAGCTTGGCGCAGTGGCAATGCAGTGGCGCAGTGGAGCCTGCACCTGCAGAAAGCTCGCCAGCTCCAACCTGGTCTACTCGCTGCTAGGCAATGCGCGGCCGGTCTAATGGTATTTTTGGCTCACTGGACAGACAGGTTACCGGAATGTCAGGCACATTTCAATGCAATAAATTATCACAACCACTATTCATTGTAACTATCTGAATCAGCACATGACTTTATATCTATATTGATTTTCCAGTCGTATCTGATGTCAGCGTAATGGAAACCTGACTGAATTAACACAGCTCAAACTATGATGCAAACGAAAAACAAAAAACAAACAAACTATCATCTCTCTCAGCCAACCACAATGAGCCTCGGCATCTGATAGCCTCGTGTCACCAGGCTCTTCAGAGAGGAGAAGAGCCTGTTTCTCCGAATTTTGTCTGCATTCTGGTTAAGTAAAGTAAAAGTGTTCACCAACATAAAACTTATAAAATAGACAATAACTTGTAATGCAATAAAAGAAAAGGTTAACTTAATGACTCTGGATTTTCTTGTAAATTATATTCCTTAAATTAATTCCAGCTTGGTGCTTTTATTTTGACGGAAAGGCTATCTCTCTTGCCCTGGTTCAGGCTGCTTACCAAAACAGCAAGTCAACGTCCCCAGACTAGGTAGTGTGGATACGGCATCTCTCATCTCAGAAAATTCAAAACAAAAGAGAAAAAGAAAGACAACGCAGCCTTCCGATTTCATCCCCATTAAGCATGATATTTATGTCGTGATCTGTGCACACTACCTGATCTTTGTTACATGGGGTTTAAATATAGGGCACTAAATGTGAGTGTCTTTATTAGTGGAAAAGGGGCCGGGGTGTGTTTCTTTTTTTATTTGCTCAATGCGCCTGGACACACCCCGTTGTCGCGGCGCAGCCTGCGCCTGGTCTATGAAATTAGAGCCCAATGTAACAGTCACTTCCAAGCTGTTTCCAAGCTGCTGCTCTACTCTGCTAAAAATCCATACAGTATATTCCCACAACATCATCTGACAAAATAAAATGACAAAGACAATGATATCACAGAAAAGTTAGAACTTCATTCACATCAGCTGCCAGTTCATACACTGTAAAACCGGATAAGTTAATTCAACTCAAAAAATTTGTTGTAACTGATTACATAAAAATTTTTAAGTGACAGTTACACAATATTGTAAGTTAAGTAAACATATTTGGTTAAGTACTTTTCACTACATTTTTTTAAGTTAAGAAACTCTTCTTCATTTTGTTATTACTACTCAGTATTTTTGTTTTCAGAGTACTTAAAAACAATAAGTAGAACTAACTAAAACATATTGGTTATGTTAACAGAAAACATTTAATTTCTAAGCAAGACAATGTTCACTTTATATTAACTTTACTTATTTAAGTTCAATATACTTAAATATTTCACTTAATTCTAACTTAAAATTCCATATTAAGAAACATGAAATACATACTTAATACATAAATTTTATTAAGTAGCTTTGAATATAAAATACAAACATACTTTGAGTAAACATTAAAAACAGATGAATTTAAATACAAGTTACTCTTTTATTAAGTAACAGCAAAGTAACAGTGCAAGTGCCTTTATATAAAAAAAAGGAATTACATGCTGAAGAACATGGCAATATATCTGATTGTTGTTAACTGTTACCGTATATAGTATATCGCCAACCAAGTTCACTTCCATACAGTACAAACACTCCAAAAGTAACATCAAAAATACAGTACTGGTAGTAGGCTACTTATAAAACAGTGCAAAGGCCTAAGAAAATGGCCAGAGGAAATAACCACCACATCTATGAGTGGACAAACACTTGTGATCTTACAAATACACATTTTTTCTGGGGGGAGCAAAAACAAAATCAATCACGAAAACTGTTTATTGATTTACTGTTTGGTTAGTTAAAATTTGAAGAGCTTAAAATCACTAAAATCATAAGGGATAGTTCGAGTTTTTTGGCATGAAGTTGTATGACATCTCACCATTAGTGTTGTGCCTCAACAGTGTCAACACTTTTCCCCTACTGCATCCTGCAAGCACAGTTGTGGCATTGTTGCTGAAGTTGGATCTACAGCTGTAGTGCCACCATTTATTGTTCACTCTGTCTCTCAGAGCTACAGCTGTGGATCATCACCCGTACATTAACGATTCCACAGAAATGGCTACAGCAGTACAAAGAGAATAGCAAAAATGAACGACCTACTAAGAAGCTACTTGTTTTACAGTACTTCCAAAACAAACTGTTTTCAAAAATATATATATTTTGTACTGCTCTAGCCATTTCTGTTATACACATCCATATAGTACAAACACTACAGCAAAAATCACTTTTGAACAGTAACACATTCAAAATTCACTGAGAATACTGTTGAAACAGATCTCTTTTCAAAAAAGAAAAATAAAGTGTATCAAGTGCATCCTGTGCAAATGTATCAAGTAAACAAGCAACCTGGTTTTTGTATGTCCATACACAGGAAATTACTCCACTGCCAAAATGGCATTTTTAAGGCTCAACACCCTAGGCTTCAGCTTCCCATCATCCAGGCCCATCAAGACTTTCTGGGTAAAGTCAAATGTATTGGCCAAGGCTTTTGGGTAACTTAGATGCAGCGCATAAATCAGTGCAAAAAGCATGATAAATGCATCAGCGAATGTGGGGAGCTCAATAACCATGTTACCCTCAAGCACGACTGCAATCCTCTCTGGGCAGAAGAATGTAGCATCTGTTGAACTGGCACTGATCAAGAGGAGCCCAACTGGTACGTCATCGATGTCTGGTTCGTCAGACTGTGACATCTGCGGACAAGAACAGAGATGTTGACCCCAAACTGCCTCAGCTATTTCACAAAAATACTTGCGGTAAATGCATTGTTAACTAACAGCCACTGTGTGTGTGTGTGTGTGTGTGTGTGTGTGTGTGTGTGTGTGTGTGTGTGTGTGTGTGTGTGTGTGTGTGTGTGTGTGTGTGTGTGTGTGTGTGTGTGTGTGTGTGTGTGTGTGTGTGTGTGTGTGTGTGTGTATATATATATATATTTTTTTTTTTTTCCCTTTCAAAAGAACTACACAAAAATTCTCACAAGCTCTTATCTTGAGTAATCAGGTCATGCTTCCTGGCAAGAAACATAACATATTCAAACACTGAATTTTTTTAATAAAAAACAAACAAACTGATTTTCTAGATTCGAGTAAAAAAAATGTAACTGGCATCCCATAACATACTTACATCCCATTGCTTCAGAAATCCAGAGTCATCCTCATGCAAATATGCAGGGAGAGCACGGAGGACAGCAGCACGTCTGACATGGACGTCAACTTGTTCCTTGGGTGTGAAAACATATTCTTGCTTTACTTGCTTTTAGAGGTCAGAGTCCTACCAAATATAAAGAAAACTATTGTAGCGTCATTATCAAGCACCAAGAAGCTTACACAACGTACCTGGAGGTCATAAATCCTGAAGATCTCACTGAGGACTTCTGCTACTTTCCCTGCCCGTGCAGCTTTCTTCCTGAACAAGCTCAGAAAACGGGGGGCGTGTTGATCCAACTCAGCATAGAAGCAGTTCTTCAGGTTGATGTTTGAGATTCTGTGAAACTCTGCACAGATCTGTAAAAAAAATAAAATGATTGCTTAAGTCAGAGCATTGTATATGTGTCTTTCCTGAGGAAAAATAAGACACATGGCAATGGAAACGTACATGGACATACTATGAACACTTGTTAGCTTTTGGAGAAAAATTAATCTACACTAGAGTAAGACTATTTAAGTTCTCACTGACAAAACCACACAAAGGAATTAAATTTAGTACATCTACTCAAATGTGTGTTGTGAGAGACATATTACCTGTGACTCAAGTTTGAGGGCAGGCCAGCGTTCCAGGATGTCGCCGACAGGTGGCTCATCATCGATGACCTCTTTGCGCCGCAGGGCAAAGGTGGTCTGCATCAACTTTCCAATCAGGAGAAGGTTCTTGTCACTCATCTTCACTTCATCTACGATTTGGAGTCTCAATTGTTCAAGGCTTGCAGCATCTTCACCTCTTGGGAAATTAGGAAGGAAATTCACCTCTGCCCTCTTTGGTCTTTTGATGTTAGCATGGGGAGCTTGTCTGTCTGGGTTGTTTCTGCTCCTCTTCCCAGAATTTACAGCTACCTCAAAAATTCCTGCCCGACTCAACTTACTACGGTAGTTCCCCATTTTAAACTTCAAACTATTTTTCCAACCATACCATCCTGTCTGAGATCCTGGCTCTTTAAGACAGGGATGCTTGGTGACAAGTGCTTCTGCTACCACTGACAACTGCTTATCCTCAGGGTATGCTGTGAAGCTATGCATTTTGTTAGCAAGGCTCTCGAGAATATGATGCTTTTGTCCCTTAGATAACCTAAGCGTTCTCCCTGTTCGCTCATATGTAGCATTTCCCTCATCAAGTAAGAATTCGACGTCATGAGAAAAAGTCGGCACTGAAAAAACATCAGGCCATCTTTCAGCCCTGGCTGAAGTCATAGCATGAGGCAATATTATTGTGTCATCTGATGCAACTGAACTGGCATCACTCTCAGACCTGATCACTTTCAGTACAGCCTTCTGCGGAAGTTCTTCAATGTCTACAAGTGAACATAACTGCCCATCAAAATCTGGATCTTGGTATGCTAGGCTAAAGTCACCGTCTAGCCTAAACTTTTCTTTCATCATAATTTTTAGCTCATCCACAGATTCTGGACGTGAATTGAATGTCATCTTTCTGACAATGTCTGGGGAGGTATGGACATGAAGGAGGAAGTTTTGAGCTGCCATTTCCTATCATTAAGAAGGAAAAGAGAGAGAGAATTCATTAATGACAACAATTTGGCTGAAAATAATTGCCAACAATTTCCTTCATATTTCATTTTTCAATACAAATCACTGTTTATGATTGGTGCAAGTCATTATTTTAAGCAGAAGGCACTGTTTCAAGGGACTGTATAATAGAGCTGGGCAATGTAAGGATATCATGATATGGGACTAGATCATCTGGTGATATGGCATAAGTTCTGTCATTTCCTGGTTTTAAAGTCTGCATTACAATAAAGTAATGTTACTTTTTGAACTTACCATACTGATCTGGCTGTTCTATTATATTCTCATTACTTTCAATTATTAATCAAAACTCATTGTGTAAATATTTTGTGAAAGCACAAACAATCATCCCTACGATATTGATGAAATATTAATAATGGTATTTGGTCAAAATATCTTGATGTTTGATTTTGCCCCTATTGCCCAGCACTATGGTACAGTGCAGGTGCCTGCTTCTAAATACATTTTAATGCTTCAAGTCTCTGATCAAAATAAATCTTTTTTGTGTCAACAGCAAGTGTCCATCAAGAATGTATGCTGTGAGGCTTACTGTGTCATTCAAGTCTGACGGCTGATGCACAAGGAAGTTGCCTGTAGATGTCAGCTCAAACGATCTTAAATGTTCGATGTACCAGCACTCGTAGTCCCTGCAAAGAAAAGACACAGAGATGTTCACAAGCAGTACATGTTCAATTCTGCTGAATTTTGGAAGTCCTCCAGTCTGGCCTGCACGTTTTACATGATATGTTCAGTAGACATACCAGGTTGAAGGCCCCGTTGCTTCAGCCTGCAGAGAGAGAGAGAGGGAGAGAAGGAGACAGACAGACAGACAGGAGAAAGAGAGAATTAAAAGTTAGACAGGCTGCAACCTTTATAATGTAATGGAATATTTTTCTATCAATAGCATTGAACATTCATCAGTTACTTAACATTACAGGCATTGCATGAAACACAGTGTTGTTTCAAACTGTAATACACAAAATCCAAGGACACCCTAAAAAAACTGTTAATGGAGAGGGGAGTCTCAAACAATTAGGATATTTATTTTTCTATTTCTTTGTTCTGTAGGGTTTACTTACATGTTAAAATGTTACAAGGTGAGGAGCAACATAGAATTCAGTCAGAAGGTAGTTAATATATATCTTACTGATACCTTGCTTGCATAAAGGCTTTGCTGAGTATAATTGTGTAAATGTTTAAACAGGCTGCTTAATACTTTTAAATATCACACTGTATGGACAACTGTTTCAGCTGTAAAGTGTGTTATTATGAAAAAAAGTGTGTTACTTGACTGTCCGATTTACCTGACAGGCAGTTCCCTGTTCCTCCCCTCTAACAGGACGGCTGTCCGTCTGTCTTCGCTTCTCTCTCCCCCGCATGCCTCTGCGCTCCGCTTGCACCGCACCACCCCACCCCCGTAAACGAATACTCGAGTAGCGGCCTCAAATACTCGGATAGTAAAATCTGCTACTCGTTGCAGCCCTAATCTTCAAAACAGCCCTTACACCACTAACCGTAAAATGTATAAAAGCCTATAGCAAGTAAATAAAGACCTGGGATTTGATTTCTTTAGCACTTTACTGATTTTCAGTTTTTACTCTTGTACTCTTTGGAAGTCAGGTTACTGCGCACAGACCGTGGACACGGGACCTTGGCTGTGACCGCGATGGGTTTTTTCACACAAAAAATACAGGCTTTAATTTTATTATTAGCTTACCTAACATAAGCACAATACACATGGAACAACGTTATAGCATTACAATTAGGTAAAACCTTGGTGCCAACCATCAAATTTTACTGAAACATGCTAAATAAAATTAAACATTTTGAACATTAATTTGGAGGGGGGAAAAAAATCGTTTTTAGTAGTTTTGGAAGAAGTTTGATACGGGGGCACACACCGGATACGTCTACTGTGTACCTGTTGCTCAGCACGACGGACTCCTTTCGACCACGTTTTTTCGCTAAGCTAGGCTAAGCTAAATTCCGCAAATGCTAACGCGTAGCCTACAGCCAGCCACAGGACGTAGATACAAAAAAGGTGTTAGTATTAATTTATTAATTTAACGTTAACAAACACATTTTCGAGTGCTAAAACTACGTTTGAGCTGAGAAAAATGAATTTAAAACAAAGTAAATCAACGCAAGTTCTGAAATGCATACCAAGAAATTACTCACCAAAGCAGTACGACCAAGGAAAACATAAGAATGATGGCAGTAAGCGCTGTCAGCACCGTGGCAGGAAAGAACGGCGGGTGAAGTCCGTCAGGTGTGGCAGTTTGCATGATCCGCAAGCGAGGGCGACAGTAATGGCGGACAAACCTCCAGTTTGACGGGCAGGCACGTCGAATCACGTACGGACGTACGTGACGTCATCACGTAGTTTAAGAGTTGCTGTCAGATGATTTGAGTACAATGCATCACAATCATCAAAGTTGTAAATGACTGTAAACTTAAAACTGGAAATTTGTTTAAATGACTCAGCCCGTTTGTGTTGAAATGGTTGGTTTTTAAATTATGAGTTAACACATCTCATCTTTTTTGACCAGCTTTGACTGTTCGGTCTTACAGTGTATAAAGCCTGTAGGAAGGTCAGGCCTGATGCTCATGTAGTGACAATACTCTCTGTGAAAAGTGAAGTGTCCAAAAATGTTGCTATAATTGTTGCTTCTTTGAAAGAAAAGAAATTGCTACATTCTTTTGTTTGACAGTGGTTTGTAATGTATCTTTGATGATCAGGGAGAAGACACCCAGCACCCAGCAAAGGATAGAAAACAATCCATTCTCAAATGTGCTCATGTAGAACTACAGTACCGAGCTTCCTCCTCAGTGGGACTCATTTCCACCACATTCATACTTGTCATGCTATGGTGCTCATTCACAAACATATCAGACATTTTGAGAGCGAAGCGAAGCGGCATGTTTCCACTTCATCCTGAGCAGTGTGACATTCGTCCTCTCCCAGCAGGGTGCTGTCATCTCAACACCAGCCTCCATCCAGACATTCTCACCCTCTGTAAACATGTTTGACTTTATCAGTTGACTTTTGTGCCATCTGGACACTCCACACACAGACCAAGGGGAGACGTGCACCACTTATGGTTTTGACCCCCAAGAGACATTAGTGATGCCCACATCTATTTTCAACACTCCTTTTCCAACCCCACGACACATTATTATTGTCACATTTTATTTTCCTCATTTCTGCTTAAAAGACTTTTAAGGGCAGGAGATTTCCCTCTGTTTCTGTCACATCAGTGCCATATTAGTCTCTTTGATTTTCTCGCTTTTACTCTCTTTGAAGTGCAGAGGTATGAGTATTAAGCCTTAATTACATGGCTTGATAAGTCTTGTTAGTTTACTGGGGCAACCAGAAAGGGGTCATCATCATCATCATAAATCTGCTTTATTTTATAAACTCTGCTTTCATCCTGTGGCTAAATTTATACTGATAGAATTTAGTAGCTAAATCAAACGGGGATTCAACCCTCATTTGTCATTCCTCTCAGTGAAATCAGCCCCAGATATTAAAGCAGTGAGCTGGCAATGCCAAAATTGTTTGGTGCAGAAAAAAGCTGCCTATTCCTTGACATAATACGATGTTTACTGTTACTACTGGCTTAAAACCTCCAGGGACAAATACATTTCATTATTATAACCAATATAATACACGTTTTATTAGAAGAAAATGTGTGACTATACAGTAATATTAGTGTCTTATTCCTAAAACAGCAGTTGTTGAGTATGTGAGGGAGTATGTGACCCCTTTTAAACCTCTTTTGTATATCGTGCTTTCAAAAATTCACAGGGCTTTCATTTACTGCATTTTTGAAATGCAATTACTCAAACAAAGATGTGGGCAGAAGCAATTTTCTTTTGATATCGGTGGTCAAAAAAAGGAAAATATACAAGTGTCTGATCCACTAAAGGATGTAGAGACTGGCAGGGTTCGTATCTGCTAAACTGAGTTTATTCTCAAACTGACAAATCTCTTCAGATCAAACAGTGACAGACAGCTGAAGGGCAAAATCTCATGTGATATTTCTGCATCGGATAAACAAGATTTATTGCTTACACCGAACTATCCGACTTTATAATTTTCAAATTCGGAGATAGAAACAACAACAAACGTGGTTGTATTCCCACTTGTCTAAACTGAGTCTAGTCGGAGAAGAGGTTATCTGTGTCAAAGTAGACCATACCAAGGCTCAATACCTGGCTTTCCCCAGTTGTCAGTCAGAACTGAAGAAGCTTCTTGGATGAGAGATTAACCCCAAACCCTTGCGGAGATCTTTAGTTTATAGATTACATACATCATACAGTAGTAGATTGCCTAGGAGCACCTGTAGCCTCACACATCTACTCTATATTAGAAATGTGTGCGACTGGGATTAGTCGTCTAAACAATCAAATGTTTCTACCCTCGCCAGCTGGCACCACAGATATTGGTCAGCTTGACTGTAATTCATTAATATTTTACCTGTTAACCTCTCTTCCCACACTGATGCCCACAAACAACATTCATCATTAACTTGCAAGGAAATAAATGTATGCAATAATTAGACAGGGTTTAATCGTTTTCCTTGCTTTCGGACAAGTCAAAATTAAATGTCTGTTTTTACTTTTCACATCACTATTTCTTGTACGAGCACACAAATAAATGAAACAGCATGAGTAAGAGAGACTTATCACAGTCACATCACATGATCATCAGTTCGGAGAAGCTCGGGCTAGTGTGGGCTTGACTGCCTGCAGCAGCTGTCTATGGTTCTATATTGATGACTGTGAGTGTCAGAGATTCTCATACAGACTTGAGTACAGTATATGAAAACAATACTGTATGTGGACAGTGGTCAGAAGTTACACCCAGCGTCAGACTGGAGAGTTCATCATCATGTAAGGAATCAATCACATTAGTCATTCTGATAAAATCAAAAGCTGCTGTTTAATAGAGCTGCAGCTTTAGATTTATTATTATGTCCTCTCACTGGAGACTGAAAAAATGGACAGCTTTATTAGTTTCAGAAGATGCTCCAAATTTAAGATTAAGCCCAGCCCTCATGATATGGTGACAAAATTTGCACAGGGACAACGTCGGTGTGGTTGGATGAGTCAGACAAAACACTGTGTTTTTTCTCCTGCTTTTTAAAAGCATTACCACAATTGCTCTTTAACCTCATGCGCTCAAGCTGAGACAACAAAGGTCCACTTAATGATGAAGTCATTCAAAACCAAACCACGATCTTTCTTTACCCGGAACATGGTCACATCAAAAAACTCTGACCTAGAAACAAGAAATAAAATATATTTGTCCTGCAAGTCCATCCTCAAAAATAGCAATATGAATGTTTGCCTAGACAGTTTGAAAGTCATTTTCAAGCCACCCTGCAAGTGAAAGGCTGAAAAAGGAGTCATGCAGTGAATCTGTGGATGAATGAGGTGAATGGTTGTCTGAGTGGAGGCGACAGACTGACATTATATCATCAGATGCAAGAGCGGAGGCTTCTAAGTTTTCAGAAATAGTTGTGCAAAATTCAAAACGTATGTACTCTTTAGTCAGAGACACATTAAAGAGGCTGGCATCATGGCATGTGCTGACCACACATAAACAACACATGCACCCCTGTGACAGAATGATATTAACCTGCCTGGACCCTCCATGACCCTCCTGCAGCTTATGTTTGTCAGTTGTTTCATACCATACACGCTCGCAACACTTTAGAAATACTTTTTATGCAAATTAATATTCCAAGGTGACTTGTGCAGGATGTGTCTGTGAGTTAATGAGGAACCATCAACCTGAAGTTGCTCTGACCTTTATGAATATTTAGACAAACTACAGTTGCCAAGTGCACAGGAAGTTGGTTATTTGTTCACGGGGGAGATGTCACGTATGAGCTATGATCCGTTTTTGTCATCGACCACGACTCCTGTCTTCTCATGTATTATTCCGCAGACATGGTTGTTCGAGGTCTCAGACTGACAGCGCAATCAATAAGCGCAGCCAATTTTAATGCTCATGTAGTGTAAAAGTCGATGCGAGATGACACGCGTAATCTCCCTGGGAGGTTTTTTCTGCAGTTGTCTTCAGCGGTTTGTTTAAACTTTGATGGGTGTTTGTGGACCTCCCTCGCTCTCGTCCTCCCACCTCTCTACACCTCCCTCCCTCGCTCTATCCCTCAAGCCTTCTGTAGCTCGGCGAGAAGAGAGGAGCCGGCGATGGAGAGAAATGTTCACCGTGGCGTGCCTGTGTCAGAGTTCCTCTTCAGACATGGGAAGGCAACCACATACTCAAACAAACTTTGCACACCCACTCGCTCACAACACACAAAGCTCATGGAGATGGAAACAAACATGGAAAAACACTGAGGAGCGAGTTGCTTGATATCCGTAGACTATATATAAACTACAGGCTGGAGGTGTTTGTGTGATTTGCCAGTGTGTGTGGATATGTGTGTGCATGTACTGAGAGTGTGTGTGTGTGTTTTGTGTCCCTTATGATTTTGCTTTTAAGGGCCTCAGGGCGTGTGTGTTGTCACTGAATACAACGCCCCCCCATGATGCTCTCATCACTGGGGACTCTCAGCGCAAAGACTAAGACGTCTCACATAGACGAATTTAGGCAGATAAGGCTTCTGCATTGCCATGGAAACATACAGATCAATTATTTGATTTTGCATTTAGGGAATCATCCACAGAATTTGAACAACTCGTGAAGGAAACCGGAAAAGGAAACTTGCAGAACAGCAGATCTGACAGTAGAGCAAAGCATGTAATGTAACGAGCTTGAAATAGGTCACTCTCTTTCTCTGTCTCTGCGCCGTGTTCATTGTCACTCTTCAATGTGTAATAAAGCTGAGTGTTGCATCTAACAAATCTCCCTCTCTCCTCCCTTTAGCATTTGACCAAGTGGGTACTCTGTCATTTTGTAGAAAGATATAAGCATGTTGGAAGAGATCTTCTCAGTGGTTTGTTCCTCGTTCAGCCGTTTGTCTCCATGATTCTTTTCTCGTTCAGAGCTGTAAAGCACAAATAGGATTTAACATCAAATCCAATTTTGCATTAATGAAAAATAAAATCAGAACAAACACAGATAGCTTGTTGTTAATTTTAACTGAACATGACGTCACTCGATGACGACAATGCTTTTTGCCTTTATTTCCTATAATTACATGAATGCTTGCTGTTGTTGGTGAAGACACATTTCAGTTTGTGGTGTTCAGTTTATTTTCGTAATTATTCCAGATTTTCATCACAGCAATTCTTCCATTGAATATTCACTCTCAGCCATTTACTCCTTATTCTTAATGTAACTCACCGGCTATCTTCTAAACAAAAAACTGACGTGATGCTAGCTTAGAATTAAGAAATTACTGGATGTGTACCAATTTATTACTCTATATTTTGCCCAGAACCTCATTAAGAGATTCTTTGGAAATGAAGCACAACTCTAAAACAACTTTAGCTTTGGTTGTTGCTGCAGTTGCAGAATGAAAACTAAAAATTAAAGAAACAGTTCAACATTTTTGGAAACAAGCATAATTGCTTCAGGCTTAGTTGTGTAGTAATAATGTATTGACCAGACTAGGAAGTCACAGCCAAGATATAAGATGTGTCCTAATTCAGGGGTCGCGTCCTATTGGTGTTGCGTCACAGTGAGTATAGGCTGACCCAATTCGGTGACTCCTGCAGCCAAGAAATGTAGCCATCTTTTGCTCCAACTGGTTTTTAACATAGTCTGGTAATGGCAGCAAACAACAGCAGCTGAGAACAGACTAGGTCTTCATATCTCAGGTTTTAGTGAATAAAGTTAATGTGTTGTCAAGGTGTCCAGGCATTAGGAGCTAAACTTTGCACAGCTAGTGTCACAGAGCATAAATTCTCAATTGAAGAGATGAGATAATGAAAGGCCACAGCTTTGTGGTCTCAGCATGTAATGCCCCTTAAACAGAGCTGGATATCTATACAGTTAACAAATATAACTACTGTAAATAAGGCATGCATTAGTGTTCTTTTTTTATTGGACAGACTTACGAAATCATTTACCCCTTTTTGCAGGTCTTCTGGCTACATATACTTGAAGCTTCTTCTCTAACATTGACAAGAAAGTGACTCATTCATTTCCACAGACATCAAACCACTGGTTTAAAGCTTCTGTCACAACAGTTTGAAATGTGATCCTGCTTAATGGTATTTTAAGGCGATGTACACAGCCCTCCATCATCCTCAAAGAAGAGAATAAATGGCTCTCTCTGTCCCATACTGTATGTCTGCTTCCTAACACTTGTTTGTTTGTTAATGATGATTATTATCAGTGAACTGATTGTGGAGTCTACAAATTCTCACCTTTGGAAATACAGGACAATACTGGGAAAAATAGTAACAAAATGACACTGAATGAAGTAACATCATGAAGAACTACATGATTCTCATTAGTTTGTGTTGTGTAATCAACAAAAAAGTAAAAACTGATACAGATACAGGTACAGATTAATGGAAACCTACTGTAAATATTTTTGTGTGTAGAGAACTGGGCAAAGAGTGTGCTGTTTATTGGAGTATAAATGAGTAATTAATTAGTAACTCGTAATTAGTACTCGTGCATCTGTCTCATCTGTAGAATAACATGCTTTCTTTGATGTTTTCTATGTTTATCACTCCTTTTCCCTCCCCATCTCTCTCTCTCTCTCTCTCTGACACACACACACACAATCTGTTATGAATTCCTAATTCATCTACAGTATATTATTTAATTTTTAAACGCCTATGAAGGTCATATTTTATGCTTCATGGCTTGTGCTTTGCATACAGCTGGTGATTCAGTTGGTACTAACTTAAGTTATTCAGAGAGTCACACACACACAATTCTCCTATCTTCCTTTTGCTCATGTGATGCTCTTCTCTTTTGGTCTTTCCACCTTTTGTGTTCTCCACTGCTCTTTATCACCCCATACTCTTCCAAAACCCCATCCCCACAACCCTCTCTTGTTCCCATCCTTGTTCACTTCTTCGTCTTCTTCTTTTCCTCCACACAGCCTTATTTTGTCTGATCGTTTTTTTTTCTTTACCCTCCCACTCTGCATACTGACACTGCTTAGGGGATCTTTTTCTCGCTCCATATCTCTGTCATTGCTCTCTCTTTCCCCCCTCTCTCTATCAGTCTTTCTCCTTATTTGTCTCCCTTGGTCTCTATCTTTACCTCCCTCCCTCCCTTCTCTGTCTCCCTCCCTCCCTCCCTCCCTCCCTCCCTCCCTCCCTCCCTCCTTCCCTCTCATCCTCTTCTCACTATCTCTCCACGCACACTTGATTCATTTTACACATTACGGAAGCATCCATCATTTTGCGCTGTGAAGGAAAAATCTCTCTCCTTCCTTTTTTTTTTTTTTTTTTTTTTTTTTTTTCCCATGACAACATTTTCCACTTCTTCTTTTTTTGCGTCTGCCTTTTCTCTCTCAACCTCTACACTCTTCTGGGGATCCAAATCCTAAAGCTGGAACCAATATGTTTTATTTCCAGCTGGTCATCATGGCAGGGACCGTTCTGTTGGCGTATTACTTTGAGTACACGGACACGTTCCCCGTGCACGTCCAGGGCTTCTTCTGTTTCGACAAAGCCTACTCAAAGCCGTACCCAGGACCAGAGGACAACAGCAAGGCGCCGCCCGTCCTCGTCTACTCCCTCGTCACTGCCATCCCCACTGTGACGGTGAGTCTGTATTTTCAACTTCTAAAAATAAATAAATAAACCTCCACAGGTGCTCATCACATACAACACGTACGCACACACACATGAACGGACGTCGCAGTCACCTACATGTGCACACGATCGACCACGAACATGTGACACACGAACACACGGGTAGTTTCTCCTCATCAACACGTGGCGTTTGTGGATTGAAAGAGGGGAGCGAGGTGTGTAGGTGTGCGTCCTCGTGGTCTCGCTGCTCTGTTTGTGTGGATGCGTTCTCTGGCATAACCATGGCAACGGGCACTATATTTGTCCTCCATAGAGCAGTCGGAGATAGCTACAGTGTAGAGAGAGCCTGTCCTTATTTCAAGACTGCATGGCATTAAAACAGAGGAAAAGCATCAGCTCTGAATGGCTCCCATGTATTTCTTCACAAGATGAGGCACAGTTTCATTATTTCCACCCTCAGTCTTCATCAAAGACTTCAGGATGCATATGGAGGCATCTTTAATTATTAAACATCTATAGAGAATTATAATTTGTAGGTCATGAATTCAAGACAGAATGTACATCAGCGAATCAGACATCAATATTTAAGTACTTTATTTTGCCCATTCATTGTAGTAACCCAAGTTTATTACACCAGCACTGAATCAGCTTCAAATGAATATTGTAATGACAGTAATTGTTGTTATTAGCCCGGAATATACTGAAATGGCGGCCATGCTTTCTTGCCAGTACAGTGGCATATTATTAATAATGAAAGATAGCTTCACATCCTCATCAAAGCTCTGTCTCCATGACTGTCTGTATTGTCCCACAGGGCTTGTCCCTTTGATGTCCCATAGTTAAGTGGCGTTACAACATGACTGCCTCTGAGCCACATATTAGGGCAGTGTTATTGTGCACACGCACACATACATAGACACACATACACTTAGTTACAAAAAGTCCTAGGTCATTTGCTGCTGTATAAATGAAACTATCTTCACCTTAATTTGTAACTCTGTGAAATTAGTTATTCTGAGACGTGTCTGTCAAAGCAGGTGATTTTTGGACATGCTGGACAACAGTTTGCGCTTTAGAGTTTCCAACAGCAATGTTTTTTTTCTAAATCACATATGACAGATGCACTTTGTGTGTGTTTATTTATGTAGTTGTGTTTGCTTGTTTGGAGGCTAACATGAAGTAGAATGGATGGGTGCTGCAGGCGCCACAGTATGTTGATCTGTGCAGAGTGGGAGCGGAGTGGCGTGATTTTTGCCTGGAGTGTGAAGCGGCTTTTTTGAAAGTCAGAGCATCTGTGTTTTCTCTCGCTCCAAGAATATCGCTCCATCCCACGAGCCTCTGTTCAGATATGATAAATAAGGGCTCAGATATTCATCTCACTTCTCTCTCAAATTTGCCTCAGACTTTTAGCCACAAACAGAAATCAAACGACACAACACCACCACAGACGGTTGCTGTCACAGCATATATCGCCTTTGTGTATGTCAGGACTGTATCTCTCTGTGTGTGTGACAACTGAAACTGATTTTTTAACTTACCAGAAATTCTGCAGGTTTCACTTATTTTCCCCTGAACTGCTCTCTCTTTTTGCTGCTGTCTCCTTGTATAATGATGTGCAGGTAGACAACTATCTAACTGTAGTTCCTTAAAACATTTATTTCAAGGGTTTTCCATAGGTTTAGGATTTGTACTTCCAATCAGTGGCAAAAACACTGTTCCATATGACTGCAAAAAACACTGAGTCCCTAGTGTGGGTCTAGCCCCAAGAATCATGTCTCCAGGTCCTAATTCCACCACAGACTTTGTGAGTTTTTCCTTATTCTAATCAGAGACAACTGAAATGACATCAGCAAGGTTGTTTTCTCACACTTGACACACACTTAACCTGTGGAGTGTATTGGCCTCAATTGAACCATCTTTAAGTGGATCTCTGTAGAGAATGATGCGACTGTAAAGTTCATGAAACTGCTACCCTGCTCCCACTTGCACTCATGACAAATGCTGATGTAGGTGCCACTGCTTATTAATTAGATTTAAGAACATGTTACACAGGGGTAGAGCTTTGTTCCTGTGCCACTGAGAGCAGTTTGTCTCATTTGTATGGATGACATGATACACATTTCTGCTGATGGTTTCAGTCTTCAGTATTTCACAGACCATAGGAAACTTGATGTGCTGTTAAAGACAGGAAAGAAGAGGACCGGTAGCTTGGAAACACAGGATTTAAGATGTGAATGCTGTTTTACAGCAGATTTATTCAGGTTATCCATCCATCCATTAGCTATACGATTATGGGGTTAGAGCCAATCACAGCTGACAGAGGATGAGCACTGGATACAAGTCTAACATGACATAAAGAGTTCTAACACATCCATTTTAGATTCAGATGAATCCAATGTATATTGGACTGTGGGACGGCGCTAGAGAATGCAGACTCACCAAATTCAGTCTCCAAGGAACACAGTCAAAAAGCTCCAGCAATAACTAAATGTCTTATATTTTGTTTATTTTGTTTTATTTGGTGGAGCAGTTGTGACATTATGTTTGTTAAGTGTACTGTATGAAAATGCTGTAAAGTAAAATATACAACAGTTAATGACTTTTAAAGACCACAGAAAAAGGCCAGAAAGTTTGAATTTGAATGTAATTGGGCCTAGACTCATTACAGTAAGACAGAACTCACTCATGTCTCTTTGTTGAAACTGTCAACATGGAAGAGCATCAGTGATCGCAAAATGAACCTGCAGGGTTTTAACAACTCATGCCCCAGCTGAGTATTGATGTGGTAACTACATGAGAATTAGAGCAGCACAATGCTGTGTGCGTGTCTGTGTGTGGAGGAAAAGCGAACGGAAGTGAGAGGTTGAGTGAAATAGAGGCACTTGTGTGGTGCTTGGCAAAAATGCTCTAAGTTTCAGTGCATCAGTGAAGGTAAGTATGTGGGTGGATGACGGACACCACTGAAATGGGTTCTGTTTTTGCAAGTGGGAGTCCATGTGTGTGTCTGTATGTTTTGTGCATGCATGTGTGTGACTAGTGCCAGTATCTGAGGACTAGTCAGAGTGGCTACAGGCAATGTGTATTACTCTTTACAACAGATTACACATGTGCACGCATGCACGCACACACACTCACACACACAAATGCACAATACATAGTCTATCTATGTGCATGCACCAGACAGCCACAGTGTAGGTGACATTTCAGCACTGAAGCTAATTATCATGCCAAGCTGAAAGTATGAGCGCTATTTAAAGCATTTGCAAATTATTTATGTATGTGCTTGTACGCAAGTGTATGTGTGTGTCTTGTCTTTGCCATTCACCATGGACCCTGCCATCAGTCGATACGTGTGACCAATGACAGGATCAAGTGTAATTGTAGGCTTACAGTAGAATGTATGTGTCACAGTGTGAGCCTTCACACTATACGCAGGCTTAGCGATAATGCTTGCGAGCACAAGCAAGAGGATATGAGGACATGAATGAATGAAGTTTTGGATGTATTCTCCACCTTTTTTATGTGGGTCAGATGCACAATACCAAATACTTTTGCCCTGGAGAGCTTTGTTCTAATGCTGCTAAATATAAGCCTCTCAAACAGTACGGCAAGGCAAAGTGAAGGCACTCTTTGAGAGGACAGACTATGAGAGTTCAAACCACAACAAGCACGCAACACAATGAGAGAAAAAGGGAGACAGAGGTACCAGAGAGAAAACAAGACAAAAAACAAAACCCCCAAAACAAGGCACGGAGCAGCTAAAGGATGAATCTATAGAGGAGGAGAGGAAAAGGGGAAGAACAGAGTCTGTCCAGTGCCATTAAGCTACTGCTCACTGTTCCAAGTTTGTTTGATGCTGTCTGTTAAACCTTGGGAAGAGCCTTCATGCATAATGCAGCTCTATGTGACAGAAAGATGGGGACTGGGGTAAATCATGGAGACAGACCATATCATCCAGTCATGCCAGAGTTTATTAAGAGAGGGCTCTTGATGCACGATACACTGCGCTGTACTGTCGTTGCCGTCATATCTTGAGAAACAGATGGTGGATGTAGTCAAAGCCACTTTGTGTTTGGACACTTTAATAGCTTATGCGGTCCAGCCCTCTGTGTGAAGAGATGGAGAGGGACAAAGGCAGAGTTAAAGCAGATGCAGATATGAATAAATGCAGGATGCTGAAGTCAGTGTAGTCTTTTCAGCAGGCAGAGGTCAAAGGTCAGGATGACCCAGAGCGGTATGCCTAAAGCTGGAGGGGTAGGAAACGGATGTTGTTTGTTTGCTGTCCTGATTTATAATTTTCTCTACACACAAATATACAAACAGATGACAGGAAACTGGTATTTCAGACACAAAGGTAATGGGGATGTTTTTCATAACTCAGGAGCTGCTTTTTGCCAATTTAACGCAATCACATACAAAAATCCATCAGAAGAGACAGAAACATAACACAACTTCAGTGAAATGGCCACAAACATGTTATATATTCAGTACCACAACTGTTAGCTGCTTTAGCTCTCATACAGTGTCCTGTTACTTGACTCACGTGCAACATGTCTTGAGGGATGCTAAAAAGCATTGTAAGGGAAAATGCCAGGTCACAGCAAAATTATTCAGGAAAAATGATCTGTGTTTGATAATGAAGTAGACGGTGCCAAGTTGGGTGAGGTAATGACTATTTGTGGGTTTTGCAAAGGGTTTCGGTTAAAAATGGACAATAGGAGGAAAACTACTGCTTCTAATTCTTCAGAGCAGCTCCATGATGGACTGTACAATTTGCTGTGTTCCTTCACATGCTGTTGTTAAAGGTTAAAGGTAAATTCATATGTCAAGCTGAACTCCCCCTCCTTCCTCCATTTCCCTGAAGTAAGACAATTTCATTCAAATTAATTCATGTTGCTGTTATACATATGTTGTTACTTTGGATTTTGCCTATAGCGATCTATGGCTTCCTCTCCTACTGTGATACAATGCAGCAGTACGACAAAATCCAATCTTCTTGATTAGGTCTCTGAAATAAGATGGAAATGTCAAATCTAACTGTAGCCAGCAACACGCACCCCCACCCCTCCTCCCATCATAAAAACTTGAAATACAAATTGGTTTCCTTTTTTCATTAGGGGATTCACATGGTGGGAGAGGCTGTAGGTGAGCCCTGTGTGTCGAGGTGGCTCCCATAATGCACCCTGTCTGCTTCATTATCATGCAGATTTTTAGCAAATTATGTTGTTCAGAAAATACAGACTTTTCCTGTTTTATTTTCCCTTTCCTCTTCTATATTTACCTTCTTTTGTTATTGTAATCAGAATTGTCATCTTTGACAAGCAGCCTGAGGAAATCTACACACACACACACACACACACACACACTGAGGCTGATATAAGCATCTTTACTTGAGAGAAGGGAAACAACAACTCATGGAGTTCATTCACACATTTAGCCTTTTTCATCTGACATTTCAGAGTTGATTGCAATTGTCATCAGTCTTTTATCACTTTTATCGTATTTTATCACACTTGCAGGGGTAAAAGCACAGATCCATGCATGTGCTCATCAGTCCATATGCAAATGACCCAGAAGTTTGCATACTGTTTAAGCCTGAGGACAATCCTTCATGAATAATGGAGAATCATATGACAGGCACAAGAGGATTGGGAGGAACCATCGAGCAGGAGAAAAGATTTGGGCGTCACACTGAAACTTTTGCATTGTTGTCCTGGACGGTGTACTGTTTGGGGATCTCCTCTTTAGGAGGAATGTACTGTAGGGGAGAGGAAAGGGTTTTAGTTGAAGTGATTCTGGTGGTGATGTGAAATGTAGGCGTCAGTCAATGTGGACAGCATGCCTTTCAGCAAATTCCTAGTGCATGTGGCATTGTTTACATTACATACATTACATCAAGGCTAAGGACAGCACCTGACAGCATGCTGTGTCACCCATTAAATTGTATGATGGCCAGGAACAGAGATCGCTCTTAGGAAGAATGAAATGCACTTGGAAGAGTTTGCAGTGTAGCCAGCACGTTTGCGAATGACAACAGTGTAATTAAGGTTGAAAGTGGTGTGTTTAAAGCAACATTGTGGAGTTTATCGGCCTTAAAATAATGTTTCCAGACTCACTGCAATGGTAGAAAAATGGTTAATAGGATGAATGGTGCTGCCGCTGCAGCCTGAGCTGGGTCGCATCAGCTGAAACTGTAACTTCCCTGCACGGGTCGGATCACTGGATCACTTTTCCCCGATCCGGTCGTCGCCATCGTAGCCGCCACCGCCGGAAAATCCAGCCAGAGAGCAAGTTTGGTGTTAATAAATAAACCAAAGAAGAAGAAGGCGGAAGTAAACAAGAAGGAAGGAAACAGCTGAGATGTCGCAAAATGACTCTGCTCTTCACCTCATCGCTACATGCTCCTGAAATACAAGTTTTTTTGTCCTCAAAGGCCACCGTCACTTTACCAATGGGAGGTGTGAGTGTGAGTGAGCGCTGCAATCTAGAATCTGAATGCTAGATATCACGGTTTTTCCCCTATTTTACACACTGGACCTTTAATATCCATCTTCGCAAAAAATGCCGTATTTGATTGTATAGAGTTGATTGATATCACCTATATCTACCTATGTCCACATATTCATCAGTGTGTTTATATGTTGAAAAGAGAGACAGAGGCTGAGAGACAGGGGAGACGACAGATAGACGGATCAGCGTGTCAGCAGTCGTGCTTACGGAGCGTTGGAAAAAAGGGCAGGGATAATAAGGGATAATCATGGCTTTATCCTGTCACTGCCAATCACAGTGGGATGAAGACAGCAGGCCATGTAGCCCCATGTCGATACGCCTGACCAGTTTGGCGTTGCCACTGTGATAGCCTGTAAGACACGCTCTGTCCCATAGATGAGAACCCTAATCCAGCCATACGCTCACACCCTCACTCTGGAAGATTAGCTGCAAGGTCTCTTCCCACACTCATCCAACGATCACTCTGTTTCTACTTTAGAGGAAGCAGATTGAAGGAATGTAACTTTTATAGGGAGACAAGGAGAATATAAGGAGGCGGAGATAAAGATGTGGAGTAAGTAGGATAAGGAAAGAAAAGAAGAAAATAAAGTTGCTGTAGATGAAGAGCAGAAGAATGGGGTCATATCTCAAACTGTGGTTAAAAACCCTACTGTGTATAAACAGGATTTTAGGCGGTGGTGGGGGAGAAAGAGAGAGAGTGAAAAGGAGGTAAGAAAGGACAAATTGTATTTGTGTCGGAGAAGAAATAAACAGAGAGATGTTTAGTTGCTTCTCTCCTCCACAAAGACCTGGGAAAGCTTCCCAACTACAAATGAAACAGTGTACAAGCAGAGAGAGACAGAGAGAAGGAGATGGATGGAGAGAGTGTGGGTGATGATGAAGCTGAAGCAGCTAAATTGTCATGGTTACCATAGCTGGTGTGTGAGAGGGCTGCCTGCATAGTGTGTGTGTGTGTGTGTGTTTAAAGTAGAACACTGAGCTTGCAGTGTCAACAGATGTCATGTGATATTTGGAGAAGCTTTATGTAGACACTGCGTAATCCTTGTGAAGGTTTTTGTGTTTCTTCTCACAATAGCCAGTAAAGAGCTGCTTTCAGTCGGCATTACATCATTTTTAGAAGGTGGGCAAGTGTGGAGGAAATCCACTGAAACACACATAATAAATATCCGTTTAACACTAAACCAGATATGATTCATGTGTGTGCACCAGTTCTCGGTCTAAATGCGTAGCTAAATTTAGCCTCACCATACAACGTCCCCAGGGTGTTAATGAAGAAAGAGAAAATTAAAAACTAAAATTTGCGGTGAGTGTAAATTTCCATGCTCCCCCTTAAGCTTTAGTTGCTTTTTATATGTTTTGACGTCAAACAGGCATTTAATGCTGCATCACTTGTTCCTGCTCTGATTGCTGTTTTATTACTCATAGGACATGGTGTATATGTTGTGCTGTGAGAGTGTTGATGTCTCTCCCTGCTGGGGTGTCCCTGCACATGTGCTGAATTTGAATATTTTTCTATTTGATGTCATCTCTTGAAGATGCTTCTGTTTTTCTTTTAGGAGAAACTGTAAAATTGAAAGTGATGGTTGACTGAACATCGAGGATGCAGTTTACTGTTCGTCTCTGCGCAGTCAGAACTTATGATTAGATGCCTGTTGACTGCTCTATTTTCTCACTACAATTAGGTCTTCAACCGAATGTTTTTCCTCTGACATGCTCTTGTATGCAATGATCACCCTTTCATCTTTTTCTTTCTTCACATCTTTCTTCTTTTGATTCTCGTTGTCAGCTTTTGTCAGAGACTCCCAACACCCAACAATCCACTGTCACCATGTCACAATAGGTAGAAACTCACATAGAACCAATTAGGAGTCACTCAAACCCCAGGATTTTCTCCCATCACAGTCCCGTTTGGCTGCTCATTCCTGTGACCCACTGCACAGACATCCTTTCACCTTATCTATGTATCTGTCAGAGTTGAAAGGTTGCATAAGAAAAACTCCAAAGCACCTCCCCCCAACCCTCAGCCCACCACCACTGATGGGAAACTCTCACTAGCAATCCCTGCAGTAACTGTTTACTGTTTACTTACACGTGTCTGCCTGTATCTCACCATCTCTTGTGACTAGGTGGGATCTCCCTTTATCCCTCCTACTATTGTAGGATAGAGGTAATAGAGTGTAAAAAACAAAGTAATTGCCTAGAGAACACAGTCTGCTGAAACCTAATTGGCAATCACCTTGTTCTACTGGATTTCCAGTAAAGTACAAAAGGTTATCTTTCAGTAAGACTTTGGAAATTGCAATTTGAAAGTTAACACTGAACCATTTGCCAGGGCTCAGTTGTCTTAATACTGTCTCTATAGAGTTATCAGTGTCACATTTTTCTTAATGAATAATTATTTCTGACAGAAAACATCAGTAAAGTTCCACTGTCTTACATGCAGTTGCAAAAAATGGTTGAAAAATTAGGACATTTTTACTTTGTCCACGCCTGACCCATCCATATTCACCCTGGGTATAGACACCTATAGCGGAAGGTGTCAGTTTTAAGTAATATTGCTGCTGTGATCTGAATCTGCTGAAATCTAATTGGCAATTAAGTATGACTTCCACCCTGTGGATTTCATTATCTTTCACTATGATTTTGGAAATCAAAATTCGAAAGCTAACTCAAAGATATTTGCCTGGGCTCAGCCCTCTTCATACTATCCCGACACCTTCTCTTGCATGTTTATATTTCATAATCTGAAATGAAACATCTTTGAACTGGATGCATTTTAATTCCTGAACCAAAAAGCAACATCTTCTTCAAGATGAATTTGCAGGTATTACTACTTTCGTAGTTGAAATTAGGGCACTTGTAGGGAAGTGTCCTCATTTCAACTATAAGATCTGTCAACATCGACTTCTCAGTGTCTCAGTTCACAGTCTAGTGACTCACATTTTTTGTCGTTCTTTTATTCAAACGGGTCTGAGATCATGACCCAGTTCTGAGTTTGTGCCTATTTTCTAAAAAGCTCTGGTTTGGATTAAGAGGCTTGAGGTCTGCGGCACTATTCATAGTTGTTGATTTAATTCCATGTTCTTGAGATACAAACAAACAAAATGGTTCAATGAAGTGAGTTTATGCGAGGGTGGAGAAACACTGGCAGGATAAAACTCACCTCCGACCCTGACAGCCCTGCTTTTATGACTTTACACCGACAGCAAAAAAAGAGAATATATGTAACAAAAAATGTGCCCATGCTCTGTTTTAAGGCATCAAACACATCCTTTTATATCAACCCTCATTCCTGACCACACAGACTGCTCCTGACATGACATTGTATAATGATGCACCGAGGGACGGCAGGCAGCAGTCACCTCAGTATGAACAGGCGTACACTGACAGTCTGCAACACACTGAACCTCGGAAACACTCTGTAACGACCCCACCACCCTTCTCTCCATTTCCTCCATTAGATGCAGCCTGATATCTGTTGTGTTAGTGTTTCGGGTTCCCATGGATGTCAGTGGATCTCACCTTCTTACTCACAGTTGTGTCTAGTTTTGTGCTACTTTTCTTCAGATTTCTTTGACTCTTAATAATTTTTCTTTCACACACAAACTCATACATAGGTTATTGTTTATTTTCTCCTTCAACCTTTTCTCATTACTGTTTTATTAGGGAATGTGTCCCTTTGTTTGTAGACCTACCAGACGTTTTTCTTACTCAATTTCCTGCTGCCAGGTGTGATATTGTTAGCTGTTTTGAATTTGTGTAATTTCTCTTCTTGTTTGGTGACATGCCAGTGTGCGTGGGCTTGTGCTTTTATACTCCCTGTTGTCTAAAAGGTAATGACATGGATTGCAGGTGCTGTATTGTAAATGTCAAATGGCATTTTCTGTTGATGTGCCTGTGTAATTTCTGCTAAAATGAAGCTGTGGCCTCTGTGTAACAGCTGTTATAGGGTCACGTTGCTACATTTGAGGCAAGATGGTATTTTAATCATGTTTGTTTTTAAACTGACTTTTTACTCTCATCACTTAGTATATTTTATATTATATTACATATATGTATAGATTGATTGTGTGGAGTAGGGGTGCATGAATAAGAAAACCTCAGGATTTCATTTGGTTAAAATGTCAGTGTCTCCACATGCAGCTGGTAAAATGGTAAAAAAAAAATCCCTATTGATATTCAGCATGGACATACAGTAGCTACAGTGTTTCAGTTTTATGTAATGTTGCTGTTATGATGTGAATAGGACATCAACGGGTCTTGTCTGTGTATTGCTGGCAGCAAATACAAAAAAATAGGTGCGTTGCTACATCTCTTGATGACACATGACAGACAGACAGGCGGTGTGAGAGACTGAGTGTGTGCCAGGATGAAACATGAAGCTGAAGATGTTCCACAGGTGTCATGCACACACTGATAAGGTGTCATCTATAAGATAGGTGAGCTAAACTCAGACATTTCAACCAATGCTGTTACAAGAATGAAAACTATGAATAGACTTTTTGGAATTGATTTATCAATTAACTTAACATCAGTAATCCTGAGTATAAAGCCTTACTTTAGAGCCTGTCACAAAAAGTCACAACCAAATTTTTTTAAATGCATTCATGTCTGCTTTTGGTCTCTTGTGGGGGAGCACATCAAGCTGTGAACACAACATTGGAGTAATGTTGTTTAGAGGAAGGCGTTATCATGTAGTCGCCTATAGGGTTGGTGTTTTTTGGCTTCTATTAAATCCCCAGGGAAATATCAAGCAATCAACAGTAATTTACACTAATTTTAGCTAAGAAACGCTCTGAGGACAGAGTCACATGACAAGTCTTTGTGGGTTCACAAAGACTCATTTGATCCATTGTTAAGAATACTGATTGCAGCTTTATTTACTGAGTCTGATACGTTTCTGAATGTGTTTGTGTCATGCTATATAGAGACGTGTGTTCTGTGACTGCATTTGTCAACTGTGTATCCCTGAACTCAAGGCTTGCAGCAAGTGACACATATAGCCTAGTGAGATTTGTGATTTGTGTTATTCACTGTCTGTTAACTTTGCCGAAATGACCCAGACGACATGTAAAAATGTGCATGAACAATATAAATCCAGGTCAGTTTTCAGGGCATCGGAACTTGTGAGCTTTCAGTCCTACATTTTTCTGTCACCTGCTATTTTAGTATCAAATTAACCACAGAGCATCCATAAAAACAGAATTCTGTTAAATGTCTGCAAGCTGTGCACTAGTAAAAGATCAAGAGATTGCATTTATATTCAATGTGTTAATATTGATTAGGATACAAAGACTGGAGAGAACCAAGGTTACACTCTTAGCCCTGTGATATTATATTTTTCTATTACAGGCTTTTTATTGTGATTAAAGTGGATGTTCAGTAAAGCAACAGGAAGAAACCTTTCTGTGAAATCGCGACAAAAAAGGATTAGTATTGACACTTTTTAATACATGGCTGTTGGTGAAATGTAGAATGTACCAACTCAGTGGGAGCCCATCACCACTGAATGTCGATGTGGACACATTAGCTTTGGGAGTAGCTGAAAAAAGTAATTGAGCGAATGATAAAGGGGTGGACATGGCAACCGCTTCACTAATGGGGACGTAGACTTCATTCTCCAACGCAGCGTGAAGCGGGGAGAGAGGAAAAGCAGTAAGACTGTCCATTGTCTGATGTTATTATCTGCAGCTGCTGCGTTATGCACAATTCAACACAAGCTGTACAGTGATGACGAGGAGTGCTGCTGTCGCACTGGAGATCAATAATTCATCCAAATGTGAACCCTCAAATGTATGTTTCTAAAGTCATCTACACCATCAAGAGATGTGTAGATAGCCTCTGTACATCAGAAATGTTTCTCCCTCTCTGTTCACACATGCCCCTCAGTCTCCCTCAGCTTGATTCCTGTGGTTTGATGTTGCCTCATTCTTGAAAAATAAAAAAAGCAAAATGGAGATACAGTAATGTAAGTGTCAGAATGCAAAAGACCTTTTAAAAAGTTAATGTTGCCAGAACAATTATATTCTCTATTAAATACATGTAATAATTAGCAATCGGTGTTGCGGTTAACTGCAAATAGATTTGAATTAGACTTCACTTCAATTAAAATTAATTAATAATAATACATTTTATTTGTAAAGCACCTTTCAGAAAGTAATCTCAAAGTGCTACAGAAACCAGAAACAAAATACACAAAAGACTAAGAGAAAAATCAGACACGTTAAAAACAAGTACATTAAAGAAAACAGCTAAAGGGAGATGAAAGTGCAGAGACAATAGTAAAAACATCTAGGGACAACCTAAGAATGCCTGCCTGAACAAAACGGTTAACCTCTGCAATTCATTGTAAGAAATGATGGATTTGGTAGGAGAAATCAGGATGCAGCTCTCTGGTCTTGGTGTCGGTTGGCTGACATTACTGTTTATTTCCTGTTATTTTCAGCATCCTGTCACTGCACATTGTTTGTATGTGTGTAACTGTACTTTATGTGGATTCATTTAATGTCTTGTGGCACAAGCGGCTACAGTATGATGGTTACACATCCTGCTGCCCTGCAGGTACTTTCTTTTTTTCTTTTTTTTTGAGGTTATACTAGATTTTTCAGTGCATGATCCGTTTCAATTGATTCATTTCCTTAGATTGCTTTTAAAAAGAAATGGCCACATCACATGAACACCTTTGTGCAATGTGGCGGTTAATAGTTTTTTGTTGTCGTTGTTTTTTTCCACAATCCTTCTTCTTTCTCGAGTCTTTAATCTCAGTTTCACAGTGATTAATTGACTAAATCATCTTTATCAAGTCTCCTCTTCCCTCTTTACCTCCTGTACATTTTTACTCTCCTTCACATTCATGCTGTATAATTAAATCCCAAACAAACATCAGGACAGTAAAGTGTTTTAACATGAACTAGACCAAACCTGAAATCATGTAATAGTTTTCTTTTGTATGAACACTTGTAGCAAGAGATTTAGACCTCTTTTATAGTCTTTTGCTGAGCGTTTCCATGGTGTTGCTTTCTGAGTAATCACTTCACTACACATGTTTCTGTGACAACCCGCAGATGCTCAGATTCATTTTTATAACACAATGAATCCGGTTCAAAGAAAAGGAGGGAAGACTGCTTTAATTTCCCACAGCCTAAATCTTTGTAACAGCCTCTATGAAAATCAGAGCGCTGTGGTAACCGTGTGTTTCAAGGTAAGCCCTTTGTAGTCTTGTCTGCTCAGTGGATTTCACTGTGGGCCAGGTTCTATCGTTGCAGAGACAAAGTTCAACAGGTTTGAGCATCAAACTAAAATATACAGATACTGAGTGGGCCAGCTAGGACCAGTTTCCATGGCATTATAGCCTATATCATGGAGTAAGTTAGCATCTCTCTCTCTCTCGTCTCTGTAGCATGAGCAGATACCTGCACTGTGGGAATGGGTGTCATCGGAAAATAATGATATTGATTTTTAAAAAAGGCAGTTTGATTGAGGTTGTATGATTTTGTGGCCCAGGCTATACCACTGAACTTCACAAAACTGGATCATGTGTGCTGTTGTGTTGTACTGCAGACTAACTGTCCACTAGCCATTACACTACTGTAAGAATATTTAACATTTTCAGCTGCTGTGCGCTCATTTTAGCATAAGTACCACAATGCTGTTCCAGAACGTATATAGGATTATGAACACAGCTGCTGGCATCTACTGTAAGGTTGCCTTTCGGGTCCGGGTTCGAGTCATTTTAATCACGGACATGATTTTGAAGCAGCCCAGCGGTAAAAATAAATAAATAAAAAGGAGCTACATATAATCCAGCTGTCTAATCTCTGGTTCCCACCAGCTCTGCCAAAGTGCCTGCAGCAAAGTACCAAACCTCCTCCAGCTCTGGGGATAATGATTTATGACTGACCCTCCGCACAAACCTCCCTGCAGAAATAAATAAATCATCGTCAAATTTGTGAGTGCATGGTAAGATGATGTCAAGGCAGCTCAAAGACTCGCCTTACGTGACATTTTCCCAAGGACCTAAGGTTCAGCAAGACATTTCAATTTCTTTGGAATAGTTGCAGAGCCGAGCAGCCGATCTAATGTAAATATGTTTGCACAACGAAAATGGCCGCCTGTCATTGGTCGATAGGGTCATGCGATTGTGTTTTCTCTGAGGTGTTTAAAACGTCTTATTCTTACTCCTTTACAAACGTGACCTTACTGCTGTTTAGCCTTGCAACACTTATGACATTATTTATGCAGCTCCAGTATTCCCACTGAACCTCCCATTGGCTGTTGTGAATCCATAACTTCAATAGTAGCGTAAACCTTGGCCTTCATCTGGCACACGGAGCGCAGAGAGCTTTGGTGCATTAGCATCGTCCCACGCTCCTGACTCTGGGCCATGTATATTGTATGAGTACGTAACCTACATCAATCCATGCTTCTGTCAGCAGGGGTGCTCTGATCACACAGGTAGTACACAGGGTTTAAAGTTTAATAGAGTCCAGGAAGGTGTTTTGTGGTGTTTAGTCAATCTGTTGCACTGTCAGACGCGATCAAGGTCCTGCTGATTTGACTTGGGTTTTTATAGAACTGCCTCTAAAATGGCTGCCAGAAGCTTTGGGGGTGTGTACTCCTCAAACTAGCATTTAAAATGTGTCAAGGGTGTAATAGTAAAACTTTAATGGAGGTTTTATTCAGGTCTGAATGACCAGGTGAGGTAAAACATTAGCTAATACATTTCAAGTATTTCATGGAAGATGTGTTCAATTTATTTTATCTGGCAAAGCCACTGTTCACTTTGTAGGTTGTTAATATGCATAATATTATTCATTAAAGTATAGTTATGGTTTTTATAAAGCTCTAGTAAAAGTTGTACAGAAAAACAAGAAAGAGAGTTCAAGGACCTATAAATGAGGGTTTGAGGCGGAAAAACTCCCACTGCTTTAGAGTGAGTGGGAAGTGTTAATGTTGGGGTTTACTAATGCAGCATAATCATCCCAGTAGTGAGAAAAAGAAAAATGCCACTGTCACAAGGATGAGCAAGGAACGCTCATGAATAATTTTGCAAAGCATCGTATTTAACTTGATTTTGATCTGATCAATCCTTACAGTTGTTGTCTTTCTGTTTCTGTCCTCCTTTCTTTCTGTGTCCCAGATTCTGATCGGGGAAGTGACCAGTTTCTTTGTGAAGACAGAGGGAGCTCAGGAGAAGACTATAGTGACCGCTGACTGCTGCTATTTCAACCCTCTCCTCCGCAGGATCGTACGATTTCTGGGTCAGTCAACGTCCTAAAGATCAGAGGTTCTCTTGCTTTGACTAATGGAGCCTACGTTACTCTGGGGTCAAGGCTCATTACAGTTTTTCTCGATTGTTTCCACAGATTTTCTGAAAGAATGCCTCATACTCTCAGAACTCTACACACAAATCAAAAAACACACAATGTTATTTCTTCTCAAAATGGTATTTTGTTTTCAAATGACACATACAAACCATCATATGAAGAGACATTTATTAGTTCAACACTAATGAGCTCAATGTAAAACATTAGGATGAATGGGAAAACGCATTCATCATAATGACTTAGGCCTTTTTTTAATGCCTTTTTTTGTTCAGTATTACACTATTACACTACTATTAGACAGTGCATACATAAGTGTGTTGTAAAATATTTTAGAATATTGTTTTTATACTCAACACACAAATACACAGTAACAAATATATTTTATATTTCCCACAAAAACAATGTACAAAGTGTTCTGTACATCAACACAAAGTTGCACATAAAGTGGTCTACATACAAAACAGAATAAATGTACCGTATTGTTACAGTTAGACGTGCAATTTGAGTGTAAATGAATTGTGCTTGTAGTTTAGCAGAATTGGTTTAGGGGGTCGGTGCATCATGAGTTACATGGTATTGTCATTGTTTCTCAAGTACCAGTATTTGTGTTTTGAGAAAAACTGTAAGACTTGCACCAGCACGCCTCAGAAGAGCTATTCTCTTAAGTTTGGGGCCTATGAACTCATTTCCTCTGCTTCGCTCTTTGTGTCCTGTTCTGTCGATGTTCTGTGATCTTTTTTCATCATCATTAAAGTGACAGACTGAACTTAAGAAGCATAAAAGCAAAGGCTATGTATGTCTGGCCTTTCTCTCCCACACAGGCAGCAGTCAGTGTACCCATCTGAGTGCTCGTCTCTGACTCTCGCCACCTTCATTGATTCTTCTTTGAGTTTACATTATGCACACGCTCATTCTCCCTCTCTCTCACATCTTCTCTTCGTCACTCAGGTGTCTACTCCTTCGGCCTCTTCACCACTACCATCTTTGCCAATGCTGGTCAAGTGGTGACAGGAAACCAGACACCTCATTTCCTGTCTGCCTGCAAGCCAAACTACACAGCTCTGGGCTGCCAGTCTCCTCTGCATTACATCACAGAGCGCCGAGCCTGCACGGGAAACCCCTACCTGGTGGCATCGGCCCGAAAATCCTTCCCCTCCAAAGATGCAGCTCTCAGCTTTTATTCAGCCATTTACACAGTGGTAGGAGGCTATTATGGGGCAGTGGGTGAAGGTGTCTAGCTGACTTTATGACGTTCTGGTTGGAAGTTCATAAATACATAACCTGCAATGAATGTGATGTCATACAATTTCAACTTTATTGATAAGGTCACAGCAGCATTGTACCCTGTGGGTTCTCCGACTTCCTCCAACAGTCTAAATATATTAGACTCATTGAAAGTGCTCATATGTGTGAATGAGAGCTTGATCAATATCAATATACACATAACAATGACACTTTATATATTCAATATATTTTCTCCACATACAGAAATCCATTTTAAGATGTTACATACAGTATATACTGATATTTTAGTCATCCTTTATCTTTTCAGGTTTCAACATTTACTAGAGCCATGATTTAAGTGCATATAACATATAAAACCTTTGTTCTCTTTTTTATTGCAGTGCCATGTTTCTGCCATTTTTTAGAGGCAGTAAAAGAATTATAGCTGTGTGTTTTAGTGATGTCGTCTGTGCCTCATCAGACCACTCTCACACGCTTGCTCTAAAATTCACTGCAAAGTGCGGCCTCTTGTGGCCAAATTCAAGCTGTTCACCTGATCAGGCTGTTGAAGCTGTTGCACGGTTTGAATGGTCTCAGCTGGCTGACAGGTGACCTAGCGATATGTGTATCATATTTCAAGTCTGTCTCTGTCTTCCAGATGTATGTGACCCTGGTGTTCAGAACCAAAGGGACTCGTCTGACCAAGCCCACCCTGTGCCTGGTGCTGCTGTCTCTGGCCGTGCTGGTGGGAGTGGTGAGGGTCACCGAACACAGAAACCACTGGAACGACGTCCTGGCTGGGTTTGTCACTGGCGGGGCCATCGCTGCTTTCCTGGTGAGAAGCGGAGGAGGGAGGAATGGAAGAAATTTCAGGGATATAAAGAGAGGCAGGAGGAAGAGGAGATCATGGTAGATGAGTGTAAAAGGGGAAAAAGACGGGAGGGAAACACAGCAGAGGACGATTAGTGTGATGAAGGGAGAAAAATGCAAAGAGAGAGCAGCGTTGGCGTAATGTGGGGAGCAGGAGAGATGGTGGGAGGATGGACTGATGATTAAGGCAAACTGGAGACGAAATAGCCTCAGTCTGTGTGACGGACACACACACACACACACACACAAGCTGTTACACCTATGAGTGTGAATAGATTGAACTGAGGAAGAATTCAAATAGCCTCATTTAGTCTTGGACCTTTTGGCCTAAGTCTATTTTCCAGAAAAACTTCGAGGAACATTGTTAACTTTAGACATCAAAGTGCCGCCTGTGGTTCATCCTCAAGACTATTGCGTCCTTTTAGTGCCTCCTCCCACAATTCATTCTTCCTCTCGCTTGCTTTTATCTCTGTCTCTCCCTCTCACAGTGTAAGTGTCCTCCTCAGTATCTGTTTCCCATGCACACCCGGAGCAGTTCACACACCAGAAAATCATCCATCTCCGTGGTGCAGTGGAGCGAATCCCTCTCCCCCTCCATCCTATTTTACCTCTGCTCTGTACTCTCCATCAGGTGTCGTGCGTGATCAACAATTTCCAGCCAACCCAGATAGCGGCACCGCCCCCTCCGCCCCCGCAGCGCCCGGACCCATCCATCGGGCTCCCTCTGCTCAGTCTGCCCCGTGTGGAGAGTCCACTCGAAAAGTTAAGTGGCCTCCAGGTAAGGGAGTGGGGGACATTGTTAAAATAATCAAAATGATGAATAGGATTTGTTCATGTATTTGTTTTAAATGAGAGGGTTTCTGAATGTTTCCTATGTGCCTCTTTCTGTCTGACTGTTATGTGCACCCTTTCTTTCGTCTAGACATCGTCATTCTGCAGTCTTGTCTCTTACTGTTTCAGTCAAGTCAAGTTTCTCTTCTCTATTCCATCAGGTTTTAAACTCCCAAATGTTTTTTCAAATGTTTTCTATTCTTTTCTTCCCTCCTTCTCTCTTTCCTAAAATCCGTTCTTTCCTTTACACCCCTGTTAGGCTCCAGGGCTACCGTATTCTGAGATCACATGACCATCAGCCAATCCCGTCCCCCGCCCCTCCCGATGTTCTTCTCCCCTCACGGCGTTGCCTCACCAGCGCAGTTTAGACCTGCCCTCCGAATGCCCCCCGCCCTGCCCCGCCCACCCCAATGGACGACATCCGCTACGACGAGTCAAGTCAACACAGGTGTAAAGGTCCAAAAAGAAACAGGAAACGGGACAGTGACACGTGCACATGGAAACCCTGGCTGATCCCTATCATCCGCTGAGGACCAATAGGAGAAGGAGATCAGTCCCTCTGTCCTGTTCTGTCCTGTTTGTCATCCAAGATGGCCTCCCTTTTCTTTTGGGTCTAAAGACCTAGTGACAGACTTGCCAAAGCCAGAGCTGTTAAAGCAATACTGTGTTCTTCTCCCCTGTCCTCTTTCCACAACGGTGACCTAAAAGACTGTTGGCTTGTGAAGACTTAATAAAACAATCAATCAAAACAAAGGAGAAAAAAAAACTCAGCAGAGCTGAGAGTTTGGGGATGGAAGGAAATCCCAATCACAAGTGGATTGTCCTCAAAAGACCATTTTCTAACACTCAGGACAAAAAGAACACAGGACAAGGTTATAAACAAAGACCTTTAGGTGATCAAAATGCAGGTACCGTCGAGTATTATGGTACATATTTTTTCCTGTCCTAAAAAACTAACAAGAGACACTGTCAAAAGGAAAGCACTTTCGTATTTGATAGCGCGAATGAACCAATTTAGCGTTCAGGAAACTGTGTTGTATCTTATTAGTTTCGAGGGGGATATTGGTTCGATCTCTTGCTGTATATTGCGTGAAGTGATAGAAGGGAGATTTTACACACACTAGAGCTGGGCTAGTGATACCACATTTGTTTTGGGGCATCGGTTAATCCATCTTTGTAGTGGACAGAACTGGATTTCCAGCAACCTTCATCAGACAGACATCTTTTAGCTACTTACTATTCAGGTGTGTGTGTTGTGATTGTCTGTAGGTTCTCCGTCCCTACTGTGAAATATTTTTGAAAGTTTTATCATTTGACTTAAACTGCCTTTTCTCAGGTGCAGTTGTTTGTCAGTGTTAGTTTCCATACAGTTCACCCTCTCCTATTTCCCTTTCAGCATGTCACGTGTCTTTTTTTTTCTTTTAAATTACCTTTATGGAAACAATGTGATTTGTCCTACATCCAGATTACACCCAGATTTTATTTCCATAATGATTGTGCTAATAAAATGGCATCTGTTTGTCTTTGTTTTACCCCTCTTCGGTCAACCATCGTTTCCTCACACTGTCTTCATAAACCCAATGGCATATGACGTGTATGACACAGATGTAAAATCTCTGAGTTTTGTATAGTTTTGTACAGTAAATAGGTTTATTCATGCAGTATTATACAACATTATCATTATGTTTAAATTGTGTGAACAATGTGAAGCTACCTGAAGCAGTCTTTAGGAACATGAGTAGTAGCCTGATCTGAAGCGGGTATGTAGCGCGATGGAGAAGTGTGTGAAATCTTAACAGCAATGCAGTTGGCGTGTTGGGTTCTGCTCAGTTCACAAGGACACCACAGACAGGTTGTACTAGTAAGAGATTACACATTGGGTTATATATAAAGAAGACATTGCTAAGGTTTTATTAAGCGTGTGTGTGTGCGTGTGCGTGTGTGTGTGTGTGTGTGTGCGTGCACTTTCTGGGATTTGTGTGTATGTTAATAATGAGCACATAGTATGGCAGCATAACTGTTAATTTGGCAATCTGTTTTCTTAAGTGAAACTGTCGAAGGTAGCTGCTATAATTACACACTTGTGCTTGTGTGTAAGTGCAGGCCTTCAAAGGACTCCTGCTGAGGCGTCCTAACAATGCCTGTTATAAAAGTAGGTGCTCATTATAGCTTTGAGATTACCTACAGAAAACTTCTCAGTCAGATTTTCTTTTTTTTTTTGTAAACAACTGAAGAGATATAGAACACCATAACTGTCCAAATAATGTTATTTTCATGTTAAAATGTCTCTGTTTTGTATTTATTTACCAAAATAAATTGCAATTACCACACTTTTCTGTCTGAGCTACATTTTTCATTGGCTTTTTTTAATGTGATCTGCCAGTTCTGCAGGGGTTAGAGAGGAGCCAGGGTTTCAACCTTATTTTTTCAGTTTTGAACAAACAAGCAGAAAATGATATGAATTTCCTCCATGACAGACTGCCATTATATGTGTTCTGTTATCTACTAATGTAGAATATTTCATGTCTCCTTCTTTCCTTTGAAGACCGACTTTTTATTTCACATTAGTTTAGCATGTGAGAGCATTCAGAAGAAAAGCTGTAATAATATGTACAATTGCACATTAAATGTAATCAAACATAACAGAGGCAAAGAGGTGATGTTGCACAGCTGGTGAGTTAAATTATTGCACATGGTGGTTTGTCAGTCTTTTATAGTATTTTGTTCACTAGAGACTTTATGCACCTTAATATTTAATACCCACAAGAGGTGATAGAGGAGCAGCCACCTTGGATTACCTCTGCCAACCAAACTTCATAGAGAACAAAATCATTTTTTTCATCACCACCTTCTGCAATTTGTTTTAATTTTGCACAATCATCTTTGAGCACAGCATGGGACAACAATGTCCTACAATAGCACATCAAAGGATCAAGTAGTTTACACTCATTGACATTCTAGTGCAGTTTAGTTCTTTCCAAACATACTACAATGGTATATTGAGAAGAAGAAGGACACAATAATGGGAGAGTACTGCCTCTCAGTGGTTAGCTGGATGATGACAATGGGAATGTAGATGTGAAATGTGGCAACTATATTCAATTACAGCCGGGGTCTAAATTTCGCTGACTCAGCGTGCCACAGGAAGCACATTTTCAATAAATAAAATAAATAAATAGAAAGATCTGTGATAAAAACAAATACGATTTGAGTGATTGTGGGTTTATTTCTTGGAACCCTCACCACTTTACCAACTCAGTTCAAAGAGTTGCAGTAGGCAGCAGTGATCACAGGGTGGCAGTGTTCACCACGCTTCTCTGAGGAGATGAGGCGCCAACAGAGAGGCTTTCACTATTCACCAGATTTCATATTTGTGGAATCAAGTGGCACATTAGGAATTTGAAAATATGCTAAAACAGAAAAGAGCATTTTATAATGTTTTTCACGAGAGAAAAAAAGTGCTGGTCCACATTAGGCATTAGTCATCAAGCTAATAAATGTAATGCACTGACACAATTACTTTGAAATGTAGACACAGACAATTTTATTTATTTCTTCCTCGCGATTTCCCAAATGTCTTCCCATCCCATCTTTGTGTTCCTTTGAGTTTGTGTTTGTCAGTCTTGTTAACGACAACACACACACACACACACACACACACAGACACAGAACTCTCTGCACTCTCGACAACATTATCTTTTCCGGAAATTGCTTCTCAAGCACAGCCGGAGCCCCATTAGAAAAGAAGAGCTCTACGCTGTAACCTTTTTAAAAAGCCATTAGTGATGCACCTGCTTCTCTCTCTCTCTCTCTCTCTCTCTCTCTCTCTCTCTCTCTCTCTCTCTGTGTGTTCCTATTTGTGTGTCCTATTTGTCTCTCTTGTTAACACTGACACACACACACAGTTTCTCCACCCTGATTGCCAGCTTCCTCGTTCTCAATTCTACAAACTAACTACAGAGCAGCAAACGCATCCTTCCACTCCAATTAGAGTATGAATCACTGACATTTTAAAGTTCTGCCTCAGAGTGAAAAACCACTCAATTTAATAATTTATGTGTGTTATTCTGATGGCTTGTGACTGTTAAATCAGTGTTTTGGACATGAGTAATTCTCTTTCAAAGCTACATGCTGGGAAAACAAGATATTTTTTAATATGACGTGTCACTACAGTGAACAGGCTGGGTTCATTCGATCAAAGGCAAATGAGGAACTCATTTTGATGATTCATGCAGAGTTTGGCTAAATTTGAGCATAATGCACAAATGAGCTTTTAATTATGAATGCTGCTCTCTCTTATAAAGATGCAATGTTTTTGACATATTTGATATTGAAAACTGTTACCCGGAGAGGGATGTGGTTTGTATAAGGTTTGGTCATCACCACATTCACACCAGTTACATTAGATGCTGCAAGACCCAAATGAATATGAGTGATATGACATAATGTCCAAAGTACAAATATGTGCTCTTGTAGAGTGACAACATGTGTTGAAGAAAATATGAAAGACAGACTAATCTGATTTTACATAACATCAATTTCTGTTTACAGGTCTTGGTCAGTCCTACAGTATTTCATATGCAAAAAAAAGTTTTTGGTTAGGAAGCTGCATGGATTCTGATAAATGACCTCAAGTGAAGTTGGGGGTCTAAAGACTCCATGTTTGAAATGAAAAATCTTGGGGGTTTAGGTTTGGAGACTTTTTTTATTATCTCTACTTGATAGGGGTAGATACTCGCCTTTATGAGCATTCAAGTCTCAGCCTGAACTGGTGGTGGCACCATGTTTTCACAAGAATGAAAAATCAGTGGATTAGAAATAACAGTCTGGTTGTGGTGCATTTATTGCTGTCCATCCCAAGTCTGACAATGTTGTAAGAATAATTAGCAAAATCCGTGGGGTATTATTCAAAGTATTAGACTATATACTCTAGAAAGAAATGTTTCTTGCATTTCAACAAAAAAAGAAAGCCAGAAAAACACGCCTGGATCTCACTCCAAAACCCTTGACTGACAATTTATGTGTTACAGTGATGTACTAGACACACTATGTGTGTGTGTGTGTCTGTGTGTCTGTGTGTGACGTCCTGTGATGAGTTGAACTTTGCTCCCTGACTCAGTGACTGTCTGTTTGGCGTAATGCTCCTGACATAGAGGTCACACCCTGTCTGGATGTGTGTGTGTGCATGTGAAAGAAAGAAAGAAAGAAAGAAAGAAAGAAAGAAAGAAAGAAAGAAAGAAAGAAAGAAAGAAAGAAAGAAAGAAAGAAAGAAAGAAAGAAAGAAAGAAAGAAAGAAAGAATGAAAGAAAGAAAGAAAGAAAGAAAAGGACTGAGTGTAAGTGAGTGTGTGAACTGAAAGAGATAAAAAAATAAAAAAAAGTATGAGGATGAGTGTGGTTTATCGCATCTCAAAACAAACCAGCAGCCCCTGGGTAATAAAAATGTACTATCTGTCATAGTAAATTACAAATATTGGTCTTTGCCTTGCTGCAGTCTCCTGATTATGCTCAATGGTCTGCCTCTGACAATTATGAAGCCATTAACACTGTGTATGTGTGTGCGTCTGTGTGTGTGTGAGCGAGAGAGACAGAGAGAGAGACTCTATGGCTGCTTATTTGAGGAAATATGTTATCGGTTTTTTATGGCCTTGAAGGCTCCAGTGCCTCACAGCGTCAGCCTTGTGGGCTCTCAAACATCAAATTTACATGTTTGCTGTGTGTCTGCTCTTCTGTCTCTGGCCAAAATAAAGACAGCAAAGACAGAGGGAAGAGACTAAATGAGGGAAAAATGAAGATGAGTAACTGTATTACAAAGAATGTTGACAAAAGCCTGTTTAGCTCTTGTGTGGCGCTTGGGTGTATCATTACTGAGGATGTTACGCAAAATAACACACGCGCACACACGCACGTTTCGGGTTTAGAGTGGGCAGCTCCTTTACAGGCCACCAGATGAAGAGAGGATTATAAAAGGCCTTACCACCAGTCCCATCCAGCATGTCTGCTAAGGAAGACCATCAACTGGATACAGAGGTCCCAGGAGACTGGATTAGGAGTTGAAACACACAGACACTCGTCCGTGCATGCACACACACACACACACATACACACAATTGCACACCCACTCACCACAGACCTTGTTGAAACCTCTGTTGAAACCCTGCAGGGAACACCATTCAAAACACACAGGCTGAGTCCCACTCCAGTCTATTATGATTTCAGCAGTAATGACTGACTGAGCAGTGGCTTCATCTAAAATTACGTTAATCTATTTCTGCCACAACATCCCCTCCCATTGATTTCAAACCTATATTAATATATAAGTACCCATGGAACATTATTCCCTGAAAAATTCTATGAACTCTAATGCAACAGCTGCTGCCTGGCAATACATCCTTAAAGCTGTAACAGCTACTTATTCACGTATGTTATTGTTTACAACTCAATTGTGTTAAAAAAAAAAAATCTAAACTGCAGTCTGCCATATTGTACTCCTATTGTTGTTACCAGCTCTTGAACCAAATAAAATAAGTATCTTTGTCACACTATACAACTAACTATGTTGAGTATTTGCGATACACCATAAACCTGTTTTGTCCAGAGACATTGCAAACGACAATTCAACAGCAACACAATTTAAGAATCCCTAAAATGACCATGACACGGTGAGCCTTGAAAAGAAAACAGAGATTGGTTATTTATTGCATGGCCATTGCACAAGATTACATTACAGTCTGTCCGCCCCCATTATGAAAAAGAGACTGAAGAAGTCTCACAATATCTTAATATTTTCTAATGTTATGGTGCATCAGAAAATAAAAAAGGTCCAATTAGGAACACAAGCACACTATAATTCACAAAACGTCCCACGATAGACTCCTTTAAAAACTCAAGATTGTGACTCAAGGCTCCTGACTGACAACATTTTCCCTGTAAAAGCAAAGATTACAGTTTAATAATACAAATCATTTAGGGTGCAGTGATATCTGTGAGGCTCAAAAACAGCTCACTTTTACACATACATAACATAACATCCAAAGCTTTTTTATTTTTTATTTATTTTAATTTTTTTTGCCAAGGACTGCTGTAGCTCCATCATGGCCCCCCTTTAAGTCCCCGGACCCCATGTTGGGAACCGACGCACTATAGGGCATGCTCCTCGGCGGCAAGCCTGGATGGAGGCATGGACAAGAGAAGAGGGCAGTAGGAGGAGGAGGGGGAGGAGGAGGAGAGGTGAGAGGTTGCCGCGGAGTTGCATGGGATGCTGATGCTGCTGCTGCATAGGCTCCATCGCTCCATCCCTCCCTCGGAGAGAATGGAAAAAACAAGGAGTGGTTATGTGATTCCCCACAAGCAGGAGGAGAAGCGCACGGGAGAGAAAGGAATAGCAGGGAGGGTTGGGGTGGGGGGGCGTTTCCCTGCACAGTATAGCCTATTCTCACACTTCGGCATGGATACGATGAATGGCATATAGAGCGGCTTCTTCTGGGGGAGATGACAAAAAAAGGTGGACATGGCGGTAAGTTACATTTTTTTTCACCCTGCAATTATTTACCATGAAGGAAAAACAAAAAACAAAAAACCCGAATTGGACACAGTTGACAGCGCGGCGTTGCTCCGGGTCCCATCACTTTAGACTGTCCTGATATTTCCAGATATTTGTTGATAATCCCTGAAGTGGAGAAAACAAGACTTGCGGGTTGAAGCTCCAGGAGTCGGTTTGTAGCACTGCATGGCACGGGATTCACGCCCGATCAATTTCTCGTTGGCAAGCTTTATGGTTTGATAACTAAACAGGTTGGTCCCATCAGCATCACTCCCCAGTGCCTATCAAATTACTTGATGAGAACTGCACCTGCACGTCGCCTTATATTTTACCAGCAGCATGACAGCGTGCCTTCCTCCTTTGTAGCCTGTTGGGGGGAGAGAGAAAAAGCAACAACAACAACAACAAAAAACAAAAAACAGAGAGACAAAGATATTTAAAATCTCTCGCACTCCCTGTAAAGGGTTAAGGATTCAATCCACGCTTGCCACTCTGAACTGGGTTCTCCTTGTCAGTGGAAGCGGATGTATTTACAAACAAAGAAAGCTTAATATCCAAGCCTGTCACGTAGAAGACAGGTGCTGGCTATCTGCAATTTTACAGTGGTATGTGGTTGTCTGGTTATCTGGGCTAGTAGGCCACCTGGAGCCTCTATGCATTGAAAACCCCAGCAAAATTAAGAAAAACCCCAAAGTGGCTCTGTTAAGTTTGTCACTAAAAGTTTGGCCAAAGGTAGAGAGAGGCTGTGTGTTTTTACATGCTTTATTTTTATTCTGCACTCTAGGCTGAATTTGTTGCAATAGCCATCACTGGGTCATTTATTTTTTGTCTGGGTAGTGACTATTAGACTCCACAGTGTAGCCAAAATGACTGGAAAGATTTGCTGTTGCAGGCATAAGCATAAACATCCTCATAACAGCGCCTTTAGTTCCAAGCAATTAAGCAGTAATGTGCAAGCAGCAGCCCAGCGTCCGCTCAGTCTCTGTCTCCATCTCAAGCCTGTCTTGTCTTTGCCTCTGGCACAGCCACTTGCAATTCTGTTTCCTATCTGACACACCAGGTACATTCAAGAATTGATAAGTCTGATGCGTCAGACATAAATATGAAACACAGACCGATTTTCTTTCATTAGGCTGTCCAGCTGGAGCCAGTTCACTTTCAATCTACTCAATTCAGGAAATGGATTTTCTTATAAATGCGAACCAGATGTCTTCCGCCACAAAATAAAGTTCTTATCCAGTGCAAAAAAAAAAGAAAAGAAAGAAATGATTGTGAATGAAGCTTTGATCTTAAACCTGTGGATGTATGACAGTTTATATGAATGAAAAAAAAAGAAGTAAAACGGAGGTGACAGGAGAAGAAAGGCCTGCTGGTCCATACATTCAAAATCTGCAGCTGCAGGCACACCCATGTGAGTGACATGCTATCGTAGCTTAGCTCCCTAGTACACAGCCAAAACCACACTGAGGCATGTCTTCAAATTAGACGGAGACATCCCAGTGACACCGAGCAGACACAGACCAGTCCTGTGAAGTGAAGAGGGCAGCAGCAGGGTGTATTTTTACACCAGATCTCTGACACCTACGTACATCTCTTCACAGCTCTTGGTGAGAACAGAAGACACGTCCAGTTGAGTTGTCATCATCAGCAGCCCCATCAAGACATGGACAGTTGGGTAGAAGGAGGAAGAGACAGGAAGCAGGAGGAGGAGAGGGATGAGGACAGAGGGCTAGAGGAGTGTAGATAATGAGAGAAGCAAGTGCCACGATCTCGTAGGCGCGATGGCCTCGGCTAGTTTTGGCACTTCCCTCACAATGGAGTAGACTAGCACGGGCGTGAGTGAGGCGAGAGGGAGGACTGTCAGTGGCAAATGGGGACTTTTTTCCGGGAGTGTCAGGTTTCACATGGTGGGCTGCTTTGATCGGTGGACGGTTACAGAAAATGATGTCTGCTTTAAAGTGTGTGTGTGCCTGAATGGATAAACAAGCTGATCTGAGGATGAGAAAGTAGGAGAGAGGGGTTAGGAGGCTAAACACAGGGCGAGAGCGGGGAAGACAACAAGGGTGGGATCACAATGATTAGAGAGGAAAGGTTACGGTAAAAAGTGAGAGGAAGAGAAAGAAAAAGAGAGACGGTCAAGTCATGTTTGTAGACTCGCCTGAATTTTCCTGGGGGGCGGGAGGGGGGGGGTCGTCCGTGGTGCTGATGCAACCCCCACCCACCATCACCACCCTTTTCCCAATGACTCTCCTTCTCTCCTCCTCAGCCGCTGATTGACAACTACTGTGTCTCTAATTGGCAAGTGTGGATAGGAAAGAGCCAGGCTTATTCTCCATGGGACAGACCAAGGAAAAGAGAAGGAGCGTGTGTTGGTGTGTGCGTTGAGGGGATGGGGGGGGGGGTCTTCCAAGAGGAGAGGAGAGGAGAGATAGACTGGGGGAAGGAGTGGAAAATGGAATGGAAGAAGGTAGGAGGTGAGGAGGAGGGGATGGAGGTGAGGGCTGAACATCTGTTTGGTAATCAGTCTCTCCCCTCAGTGCAGTGTAACACACACTGACACCTATTTGATAATTGGTGAGCTTGCCCTCTCCCTCAGCGCTTGGCTAAATGGTTGCTTGATACCGAGGAGAGCAAAGGGACTAGCTGTTGGCAGTGTAATCTGTTTACTTGGTGCAGCTCAGGTAAAGATGCATAGCAGCCCGCCTGTGCGAGTCTGTGTGCATACGTGTGGGTGTGTGGCAATTGCGTAAAGCTTACAATCGGGTTATTAGTCTGACAATGTGCACAAAATGTGACTCGAAGCGTGCGTGAAATGTGTATTATAACCTCTGAGCAATGCTGCTGCATTGTTGTTGAAGGATAAATATGATCTCTTTTGTCTCTCTTATCCTAGGTGCTGTCCTTAAAGATTTGCTTCCACACAGACCCCCCCTCCTTCCACGCTGCAATCTTATTCAGAGTGCAGGAACTGAAGGGATGCACACAGAAAAAGGAGAATGAGCTCCAGAGCTGAGAGGCGAGAGAAGGGAATGGAGGGGAGGAGGTGGGCCTCTTTGCTCCGGTCTCGACCACGGGTATTCTTGGGTTGATAATACAGATGTGGATGTTATTGCTTGAGAATACGCGTAGTCGAGTGGAAGCTTAATCATCTACAGTGGACCAAAAGCAAAGCATTATGCGGTAGACTACAATGGCAGAGACCAGGCAGACGCATACACATGTATCGCCAAGCTGAGGTGGTGACACAGACACGGGATGGATTTTAATTAAGCACCCAGAGGTGACGTTTTATGGGGGGAAAAAAGGCTTATTTTGTTCAATCAGAAAGGTTTTAAAATAGAACGCAATCAGGGCCAGCCAGGTGCCCAAATCAAATCCAGCCACTGAAAAGGTTTTATCATCGTAGGTTTATCAACCATGTCACTCTTTACACCTGTGGAGGAAATGAGTTTGTGTCGCTGGCCAGTTTCAGTCTCTCCCTGCAGAGGCGCTGGTGGGGAAGACTCGCCCCGTGCCACTAAGCTAAACCCCCCTGGCATTAGTTCAGGGAGCTTAACACAAAAGTCTCCTGACTCAGACGTTAATTCCAAGCCTTCTTGATTACATACCCTTGTCAGTCAGTTGTGCACACAAGTGAGCCTGTAATCTTATCAGTTGATGAGTGTCTTTCCCAGTCCATCACACTCTGCACCCAACATTTTCCTCAGAGTGAACAGAAATTTGATCTTGGCAAAATTGGTGGCAGAAATGGCTTTTTGCAAGCCCTCAGACGTAAACGGCTGCAATACCTTGACATGGTACATCATAACCGTGCATATCCCACTGCACTGCAAACTAGTATTGCACTCACTATTTTTGACTCTCTGGCTCATGCTAAAAATGTGTGAGAGTTTGATGCCTGTAGCAGCAACAGGAGACAGTAACATATGAGGACATGTCAAGGCTTGCACCCGTGGCTTGGATCTCAGTATTCGGCTTAGCGGACTGGCTGTCAAGATGGAGACTCAGGACCTAATGCACACAGACACACACAAACTGCATGAGGGTTCGAATGATCTAAACATCAGCAGGGAAATCAGGGATTGATGGATTTTATGAAAACAAGCATACAGATAGATCCCATATATATGAAAACACCCCCATTTTAACTAGGTTCACTGGGTCCGTGTGCCAGTGGGGAACTAAGGGACTGATTGATTTTATGGGTAACTATTTTTAGTCAGAATGATGGATGTTTATGTCTTTTATTGATCAAGTTGTGGTGGTGCAGCTTGAAGAATTCTTGGACGTCAGGGCATGCTGATTAATCAGGTAGCAAAGGTGTTAGAATAAAACATCCTGAATTACATTTTTGGTACATTAGCATTATTGCTAAGTATTATAAATTAGAAAATCAACATTTCAGTGCAAATTCAGCATTATATTAGCATCTGTTTGCAAATGTGCACATGATAAATTACGCTCCTATCGTTTATTATTCCATGATTTCTTACAACTATGTAAGCAAAGCTCTTATTTATTAGCAGTGTATGATTATAATGTATATGAATTTCTCTCTGCCGCTGTGTAAACTTGTTGATTGGGCAAAGCCATTTCTGTGGTTTTGTGTGTATTTGTGTATGCATGTGTGTGCTTCTAAGCAACAAAATGACTATTGTGAGCACAGCTCCAGGTGCCTAGCAACCGAATCGCTCTGTTTCCTTGGCAACAGTTGCCTTGCACTCACTGTGTGGGTGATTGGCAGCCTTGACAACGGAGACGGAGTGACACTTGACCTCGCGTGCTGAATGGGAGAGGAGAAAGAAGGAGCGCGAAATAGAAGAGAGGGGGAGGGCGTGGGAGGGGACGTGCAGAGACAGAGGAGAGACTAAGTGATAATCATTCTCCATTGTAATCATCCTCCAGCATGTTTCATAAGGCGTCGTCAATACCTCTCCAGCTGGGGTCCATCATCAAACACAATACACAGTGCAGTGCGCGCATGCACGGACACACTCTTCCTGGGTGGAGAGCCCAGGCAGGCACTCCACATCTCATCTATTATCACTCAGCGCTGCCTGGTGCACAGCCTCGCTACACTGTGTCTTCTTTCATTTGTGGTCTGCTACATCCTGTGCTCTGTGGGGATGAATGGATACTGGACTCTTAAAAATGTGTCACGGTCACAGATGCCACAGGAGAGTAGATCAGAAGCTGTGGCCAGAGACTTATTTTTTTAATAGGCAGTGCCAGTGTCTTTGACATCTTGGTGTTTAAGTGCTGTAATTAAAAAAAAAAAAAGTGGCTTTGTGGCTTTCTATAGATTCACTGTCTGAGGGTATTGCAATGTTGTAGGATTTAATCAAAAAGCATGTTCATCACTGACAATACCTCTGTATAGTGATACATCAAAACTGGAACAGTGGAACAGTACAAATAACAATAGCTTTTATTGTTGATGCCATTAGGATGAAGTCAAATAACAGCCCACGTTTGAAAATTGAGTCTGTTCTTTCACCTCATTCAACTTTTATTATTAAATCTACACTCAACAGAGTTCATCATTTAAGCCTGTTCCAGAACTTAAGACGTGTAAAGTGTCTGTGAATATGAATGTTCTGCCTTTTTCTTTATTAAACCTCAAGATTTTTTGTCAGGCCATCTAAATCCCTGCTCTAATATCTTTACCTTGAGCATGTCCCTCCATTCATCACTAGTTGGTTGTGCACAGTGCTATATGGGATGTTTATGTCACATAAAGATATAATCACTACCTTTAGTTTCCTCATTTTAAAAAGAAGAAAAAGCTAGGACTATTACATTCAGCACAGACTCAAGGACAGACAACCACAGCTCGATCACAAAGACCACAGAAATCTGAAGCGTGTGTCATCTTTTGTTCAATGCAACTGTATGTCTTTGTGTATTAAATGAGAAATCTACTCTATTCTGTTATCAAAATACAGTACATTTACTTCATTACAGAATAAAAGGAGAAAACAACACTAACTGGTATTGTGTCTTATTGCTCCTTTATTTCCAAGATCACACTTTTCAAAATTGTTGTATTAAAAAATCATTTTATTCTTCTTTTTGGCCATTGCATAGGAAAATATCCATATTACAGCTCAATTTCAGGATGAGAACACAATATTTTCTACACATGCACTTAACAAAGAAATGTTCTACTTTGTGATTTGCTTTATTTCTCAAACATGTTCGCCAAAATGATACAATCACCTGAAACACTGAGTGAATTAAGAACAATTCATGACTTGTGAACTTAGCAGCAAAGCATACATCTTTCCCGTTCCTCTCCAGTGGAATGACCTAATGCTGTGACACGACTGTCTTCACGAGGATGTGGATATCTGTGGATAGTTACGACTGAACAAGACCAAGGACATCTAGGCTAATTGAGGATGAAACCTGTTGATTAAAACATATTTCAACTATCTAACTATGCTATGTTCACATGAGATGCTAAAAACAAGTTCATCACTGTGTTCAGATTGAAACCAACATAATGAAGCTAGAATTAAAAACAAAATAAAAAAAAAATACAACACATTATTTTGCAATCTTCAACATCAAACATTATTTAAAGGCTTGTCTAAATGGGATCTAAAGGGTCTTGAGACCTATCCAAAATCATCAAAAACAGAAAGGCCTGCTCAATGTGTGAGGAGAAATCAGGATACACTGCATGTAACAAATATTGAAATAAATCTCAAGAGTAAAAACTACAGTCGTGAGCTGAAACTTTACTCACAAAGGGAAAACTCATCAGGAACAATCCAGAGCCCGTTTGTGATGATTCACACAGCTGTAAATTTCAATTGACCATACAGAAACCTGTGAAAAATAAAAGTTTGGGGAAAAATCCTCCGACCAGCTTGATCCTACCGGGCACAGACCCACCCGTCCCATCCTCAGCCTGTTCCTGAGAGGCATCCAGCTGCACAAGGGGCTACTGATTGGCTGCTTCACAAGCATCTATCCAGTCACTGTACACATCAACTGGCTCCGACAGATCTGAGAAGCAGTGAATTAAGGATAAAAAAAAATATCTTGCTGAAGAATAGATAATGCATGATTAAAAATTGATGCAGAAGAGAAAAGTGAACACTTCTTAGGAAAGCTGTTGTTTGTTATTACAGTGAAGATGAGCAGTGATCCCTATAGGACTAATGACACTCTGGATCAATATCATTTATCCGAAGTTCAATTAGGGGTTAGCAATTTCAGTCGCACTCCCTTTCAAAGCTAACTTCTATTGCACTGACGCCTGGAAAACATATTTCTTTAATATTTCTCCAAATGCTGAAACTAATAAAAAATTGTCAATTTCACAAAATAATAATTTTTCTAACAGTAACATTTTATTAACACTGCCAAGTCTTAGAAAATGACAAGATAACAAAACCTAATTTTCCTGACATTCCTTTCAATACTGAATGGAGTTTGTATATAATACTATGTTATGTATGTGGAGGAGCAATCCTAACTCTGGTCTCTGAACAAAGATGGTATTTAGTGTCCAATATGAAAGACATCCTTGATCTTTCTTCTGCCTGAATTTTGCTGCGTAGTCTCCCAAGGCTGAACATATAGTGATCATCAGTGAAACACAGAGAATCAGTGAACTCCAAGACACCAGCCCAGAAACTAGTCACGCCTTCAACTTGAAAGTCACAAGGATTTGGGGGTGAGAGAGCTGAAAAAGGCCATTCAGATTTGACGCCAAGTCCTAAAAGTGTGGTTGTTTTACATTTCTGTTTGACAAAATTTAACAGCACTCAGGTCTGAAAGGGAAACGATTTCACAATTCTGATGCCAGTAATAAAGATTGATCTCAGCGATCACAGTCAGTGGATGACGTTTGAGAGCGATGCTAATTTTTTTATTCTGTCAGTGTGACAGTGCACTGAAGATAATGATACACACTAAAAAAATAACTCCTCCCCTATATTCTATTCAGTACTCCAGTTCATCATCTTGGTTAAGGATGAATGCAGTGAACTATGACCTGTGAATCTACCAGAGCTCACTGAACATCTCACCCACATAGGAGAGATTTCTGGAGTTGTGAATGGGAGAAATTATTGTGTAGCAGACTTGTAATGTGACAAAGCCATTTAAAAAGCACATTATATCAACTGACCCACCTACTTGACAGCTAAAAGGACCTTTAATCACTAATAGAATCTATGAGATCATGTGAAACAAACCTGGTGAGTGGACCTTGAGCTGAGATTATGTTGTCAGACCATGTGTTTCCAAGATTAAGAATCAACTTGTGTGCATGGATCTAATAAAAGTCATTTGTTGAGATAAGGTGTTCAAAATGTTAGGCTATAGCCTACCATTCTCGCTGATATTTTATTGTATTATGAGAAAGATAGTGAATAAGGATACAGGTAATGGGGGTCTGGAACTCCTCCAAGCAGACTGTGCATGATATTATGCCAGTATTTCTGCTCCTCTCCCTGTCACAAGACAAACAAAGGGTCAAAAATATCAGTAATCAACTAATAAAACTTAATTGAGATTACATATACACACGTGTAAATGTGTGTCTCTTTGTGTGTGTAATATTGAGCTACTTACATTTTTACATCACACGACTTCTCGTGGTTGCAGAACGGGCAGGTGAACTGGCTTTCCAGATCCCCTGTCATCTTCTTCTTAGGGGGAGGCTTTCTTTTGGACTTGCGACGACCCATTGCACACGAACTGAATCCAAAGTCTGTGTATGAAAGACACAAAGTCGTGAAACTTAGTCGAGGAGAGCTAGGGCGGTGGGGGGCTGCCACTAAAGTGAAGATCAGGGTGAATACTTTGATAGAAAACAACTCTAGTCTGCTGCCCCATATTGTTGGTCAGTTAGCATGCTAATGTTAGCATGTTTGTTGTTGATCCCCAGTAGGACCTAAATCGCCACACAACAGAGAGAACCGGAGCTAAAACTGACTTTAATGGACTTGACTATAAAGGCGTCTTTGATTCTGCTTCAACTAGCTTTAATTGTGAAATACATCGTGCGTGTCGTACACAAAAAGTTTAATCTTGTTTACCTTTGGTTGTAGAAGACACACGTTGCAGTAATGAGGAAAAGGGTTTCTCAAGTCCCGGCGCCGAGAACACTTCTCGTTAAATGATTGGCTGAGGGTGTTCCGGCTCTGGTCAACCATTGGCTGGCTGACCTGTCAGTCAAAATGATTGGCAGTGACGATACAGCGTTTGACCTATGTGACTGACGCAGCATATTCCCGCGTGGTGGCGACAGAGGCAATCACAGGTAATAAGTGGTGTTACTTAAAAATACCCCAAAGTTTGTTGTTTTTGCCCACCGCTTCCTCTCACAGGGGATGTTCAGGAGTCAACGCTGTACAGATACCGGCAGGTTCGTGTTTTTCTTGCACGGCTTTGTGTTGCAGTTTGTCTTCTCTCATGATTGATTCAACTCACAAGTCACCCAAAAAGAACACATAGGATTCATGCTAGCTTAACTTGGTTAACAAACCAGTAGCATAGACTGTAAAGTGAATACCACACTAACCTGGATGTATCTGTGGTGACATCCTTCAGCTAATAGGAACAGAAAATTAATCATATTTTGAAGACAAAATGTCTAAACTGTGTTGGAACTGATCATAACAACATTTGTGGGGTCAGGGGTTAACGTTAGTTGTGATGAAGTATTGGTCCTATAATGTAATGCAAAAATTTGTCCCCCAATAAAATGAACTTGTGATCAGTGAGATCATATCCAGTGCTGGTTGTACACTTGGCCTGCATTATAGTGGTTCTACTATTGTGAGAATTAAGGACAAAAGAACTACACAAAATACCTTTTACAAAAGAAAAAAAATGCAGTGTTTAAAAATAAATTATAAGAACATAAAAAAGCAGAATTAAATATTGAAATGCACATGACATTATATCTTAAAATGCAAGAAAATACTGGCATTCTTAAAATTGAGAAGCTTGACTAATAAATGAATATTACTTTCAGCAACATAGATTACACAAACAAAACTGTAATCATAATTTGGCCTGAGACGTAAAATACCCAGACAAAACTGTCAAAAGCACTTGATAAAGGTTAAAAAAGAAATTGCATTGTCCTACATATGGCTCTTAAAATGTATTTTATTTTTTCTGTGGAACATCAGTGATGTGGAGAGTGAAGGTGGTCGGCCTGGGGGTGATAGCCCTCTCCCTCAGTCTGGAGCTGCTTCTTCGGTTTCTGCATCGCCGCAGGCGTGGAAGAACCCTGAATGAGGTCCTCTTCTTCCCTTCAAAGGTGTCCTGTGTTGAGAACATCTTCAGTCCCTCCTCAACTAAGTAGGTGCAACATAACCACTGTACAGTATTAAGTCGAAGGAAGAAAAGGGAATGTATTACCTCTGTATCATTGTACAGTTTTGTCATAATGGCCGCTAATGCAAAAATAAATTCTTAGCCCCTAGATACTTTGAGTAAGGGGATTTAGTCAGTGCACTTACCATTTTTAATCCTCGCTGCTTCTTACTCAGCAGAACCAGTCTTCCCAAGTTATTTCTGCAGATAAAATTAAACCTAAAAAACAAACCTTGATTCAATTAAAATCATAAATGGTACACAGCTGTTTTTCTTTTTCAACTTGAGTTACTTTCTAGAGATACTTGGTAAAGGATGAAATATAGCTACAACAATGGCAGCATTAAGGATATTAAATTAAGACCCTAGAGATAACACAATTTTGTTTTCTTTCTTTCTTCTTGTCTTCTAGTTCCTGTTTGTGTCCATTGCCTCATGATGTAGAGACCTCTTTCACACGTCTTCTCCGCCACCTCCTCTCTGCTACATCGTCTGTGGATTTGTGTGTTTTTGCCTTTTCAAACATGGATCTGTGCAGGGCTATACTAGCCCTTCATAACAAGGGCATTATCATCCAGGTCCTCACTGATAAGGACTATGCTGCTATCACTGGCTCCCAGATAGGGTTCCTCCGCAGATCAGGTAAGAGTAACAGAACATATATATATATATATATTTTTGAATCTTTATGAAGTATATCTCTTCATGTTAACCCATATAGAGATATTTATCAAAACAAGACCTAACACCAACCTATGAGGGTTTATTATAAACAAATATCCGTTAAAATCCGGGAAGGATGACTCGGTTCTCACTCAACAAAAGGTGCTCACTGTGTGTTCTCGGACTACCAGTGTCGCTGTCATTACGTCTCAGCGGGTTCCTTCGTGGTGGATAGAGTGGTGATCGGAAGTGTCTGCGTGAATGGATGTTACCACCACAAGCCCTCTTATGAGTCAGAGTAGTCATGCTCTGAAAGCACTGAAAGATTTGGTGTCACGTGTCTGGCTCACACTGTCTCACTTTCTCCCTCAGCCCTCTCTGCATTTAATAAATTACTTTCGGTGTATGTTGTTAAGTAAGAATTAAGTAAGTAAGAAATTGGCAACCAGACAACAACTGTCATTAGGCAAAGTGTTTCTCTAAGCGCCAGTGTGTGTGTATGTGTGTGTGCGTGTGCATGTGCGTGCATGTTGACGGCAAGCCTCTTTGACACAAGGGACAATCAGCTCCTCTCCTGTCTCTTTTGTATTTACTCACTGTTTTGCAGGAACATCTTATAATCAAATAGCTGAGTGTGACTGGCACTTCACCACACTGCGGGGGGCTTGTCCAGAGGTCCAGGATTCAGATTTGTGCACAGGCTCTAAAAATGATCTTCTGACAGACCAGACTCATACAGTCTGTGTCCTGAGGTCAAAACTGGAAAGACTGAATGAATGATCATTTTATTGCCAGTTATATTTACTCTCTACCATCATTTCTTGCTGTCTTCACTTTGAGCTGCCTAATAACAATATTTCAAAAAGCATTTACACAGAGCAATTAGTTCTTTTTAGGGGTCATGTTTCTTGGAAGATAAATGCTGAGAACATCTAACACGTAGCTCATAATTGTTTTTACACTTGTTTTCTTTAATGAGCATGCACTTAAACCTTTCAAGAGATAACTTGCATATCTAATCTTTCTGTTTGGTTTGCTTTGTAGTCCAAACCACTGATCTATGCAAACTGAAATCAGATATTATACATTTTTATTTTTAATTTCTATACTTGGTTGTAAAATAGCTACAACAGCTGAATGACTTTGACTTATAGCTTTTAATTTTGTTAGATAATCAATTCATACAGTAGGAATATTTTTTGAATATAGATAGTTTGTAGCATCCAAATGATTCCATCTGTTCAGACTGGCTGTGAGAAACAATTGTCTTGTGATTGTTTAACAAGTATGAAAACAACTTTGATGTTGAGTGCTGAGTGTTGTAATCAGTGATGGTGCACTTATGTTGAATAGTGTATGTTGTGAAAGTGCAGTGGTTTCAATTTATTCTACCAGTATCACC